>OX328279.1:10015000-10222500 GCA_946814005.1 Chamaenerion angustifolium
TATATAAGACTAAGGCGTTTTAAACACTCAATCAATATTGAAACACACAAGATATTAAGACGTTTGAAACACTTAGCCAAATTAAATAGATGAAAATAGAAGCGCAGAAGTTTTTCATATTATAAAATATCATAAGTAAAAAACGCCTTGCGTGGAAGACATAATGAAAAGGATATTACATATATGACAGAAAAATGACAAAGTAAAACCACTGATTATGCATAGTCACTTGGAAGAGGATCTTCTTTTCGAGGATAAGGTTGGTGAAGTTCTTCTTCAATAGGCAAGGGAGGTGGTTAGGATGATACCTCCTCAGGCAGAGCGAATTCATTTGTGGGCTTGCCCTTAGAGGACGGAGGATTAGACGCTCTAGATGATTCACTATTATTCCACGAATCGTATAAGTCCGCTGCTTTCTTCATCTCCTCCTCCCTGGCCTGATACGCGAGAAAATCATTCATGGATGGGAGCGTATCGAAAGAAAATTTGGCGTCGGCATCAAGATAGAATGAACATTGTTTCACCAAAGCGGGAAGGACAGTATAAGGTTGTCGTTATGCCCCATCCAAACTCCTATGTAATAGATGTCGATGAAGGAAAGAAGTTGAAGAATACTTTTAATGGGGAGAAATTGAAAAATAATTATGCTTTAGCGCTGCCACCGGACAGTGCAAATTGTACTTGAATTTTTTATCAAAGTCTTGTTCGATATACACAAATGGTGCCGCTTCATTTTAGTAACATAATGGTGAAATGCTTCAGTTCATAATCCTTCGCCAAAGGTGATGAAGGAGTATACAAGACTTAGGTATTTGAAACACTCAGTAAATATTGAAACACGCAAGATATTAAGACGGTTGAAACACTTAGCCAAATTAAACAGATGAAAATTGAAACGCAAATAATGTTTCATATAATAAAATGCCATAATTACGAAACTCCTCACTTGGAGGACTTAATTAAAAGGAGATTACAAATATGACTGAAAAACAACTAAGTAAAATCTATGATAATGTAGAGTCGGTTGGAGGAGAATCTTCTTTTCGAGGAGAAGGTTGGTGAAGTTCTTATTCAATAAGCAAGGGTAATTGTTGGGATGATACCTGCCTAGGCAGGGCAAATTCAGTTGTGGGCTTGCCCTTGCAGGAGGTAGGAGGAGACGCTCTAGATGATTCACTATTATCCCACGAATTGTATACACCCGCTGCTTTTTCCAACTCCTCCTCCTTGGCCTGACACGGCAGAAAATCATTCATGGATGGGAGCGTATCCAAAGGAAATTTGGTGTTGGCATCAAGATAGAATGAACAAGTTTTCATCTAATTGAGAAGGACCCTATAAAGCTATCACTGTCCCCCATTTAAACGTCTATGTAATAGAAGACGGTGAAGGAAACAAATTGAAGAATACTTTTAATGGGGATCATTTGAAAATAAATATGCCTAAGCGCTCGCACAATCGTGTAAATTGTACTTGAAAATAATTTATGAAAGTCTTATTCGATATACACAAATGGTGCTACTTCATTTTATTAACTTAATGGTAAAATGCTTCAGTTCATAATCCTTAGCCAAAGGTGATGAAGGAGTATATAAGACTAAGGCGTTTTAAACACTCAATCAATATTGAAACACACAAGATATTAAGACGTTTGAAACACTTAGCCAAATTAAATAGATGAAAATAGAAGCGCAGAAATTTTTCATATTATAAAATATCATAAGTAAAAAATGCCTTGCGTGGAAGACATAATGAAAAGGATATTACATATATGATAGAAAAATGACAAAGTAAAACCACTGATTATGCATAGTCACTTGGAAGAGGATCTTCTTTTCGAGGATAAGGTTGGTGAAGTTCTTCTTCAATAGGCAAGGGAGGTGGTTAGGATGATACCTCCTCAGGCAGAGCGAATTCATTTGTGGGCTTGCCCTTAGAGGACGGATGATTAGACGCTCTAGATGATTCACTATTATTCCACGAATCGTATAAGTCCGCTGCTTTCTTCATCTCCTCCTCCCTGGCCTGATACGCGAGAAAATCATTCATGGATGGGAGCGTATCGAAAGAAAATTTGGCGTCGGCATCAAGATAGAATGAACATTGTTTCACCAAAGCGGGAAGGACAGTATAAGGTTGTCGTTATGCCCCATCCAAACTCCTATGTAATAGATGTCGATGAAGGAAAGAAGTTGAAGAATAATTTTAATGGGGAGAAATTGAAAAATAATTATGCTTTAGCGCTGCCACCGGACAGTGCAAATTGTACTTGAATTTTTTATCAAAGTCTTGTTCGATATACACAAATGGTGCCGCTTCATTTTAGTAACATAATGGTGAAATGCTTCAGTTCATAATCCTTCGCCAAAGGTGATGAAGGAGTATACAAGACTTAGGTATTTGAAACACTCAGTAAATATTGAAACACGCAAGATATTAAGACGGTTGAAACACTTAGCCAAATTAAACAGATGAAAATTGAAACGCAAATAATGTTTCATATAATAAAATGCCATAATTACGAAACTCCTCACTTGGAGGACTTAATTAAAAGGAGATTACAAATATGACTGAAAAACAACTAAGTAAAATCTATGATAATGTAGAGTCGGTTGGAGGAGAATCTTCTTTTCGAGGAGAAGGTTGGTGAAGTTCTTATTCAATAAGCAAGGGTAATTGTTGGGATGATACCTGCCTAGGCAGGGCAAATTCAGTTGTGGGCTTGCCCTTGCAGGAGGTAGGAGGAGACGCTCTAGATGATTCACTATTATCCCACGAATTGTATACACCCGCTGCTTTTTCCAACTCCTCCTCCTTGGCCTGACACGGCAGAAAATCATTCATGGATGGGAGCGTATCCAAAGGAAATTTGGTGTTGGCATCAAGATAGAATGAACAAGTTTTCATCTAATTGTGAAGGACCCTATAAAGCTATCACTGTCCCCCATTTAAACGTCTATGTAATAGAAGACGGTGAAGGAAACAAATTGAAGAATACTTTTAATGGGGATCATTTGAAAATAAATATGCCTAAGCGCTCGCACAATCGTGTAAATTGTACTTGAAAATAATTTATGAAAGTCTTATTCGATATACACAAATGGTGCTACTTCATTTTATTAACTTAATGGTAAAATGCTTCAGTTCATAATCCTTAGCCAAAGGTGATGAAGGAGTATATAAGACTAAGGCGTTTTAAACACTCAATCAATATTGAAACACACAAGATATTAAGACGTTTGAAACACTTAGCCAAATTAAATAGATGAAAATAGAAGCGCAGAAGTTTTTCATATTATAAAATATCATAAGTAAAAAACGCCTTGCGTGGAAGACATAATGAAAAGGATATTACATATATGACAGAAAAATGACAAAGTAAAACCACTGATTATGCATAGTCACTTGGAAGAGGATCTTCTTTTCGAGGATAAGGTTGGTGAAGTTCTTCTTCAATAGGCAAGGGAGGTGGTTAGGATGATACCTCCTCAGGCAGAGCGAATTCATTTGTGGGCTTGCCCTTAGAGGACGGAGGATTAGACGCTCTAGATGATTCACTATTATTCCACGAATCGTATAAGTCCGCTGCTTTCTTCATCTCCTCCTCCCTGGCCTGATACGCGAGAAAATCATTCATGGATGGGAGCGTATCGAAAGAAAATTTGGCGTCGGCATCAAGATAGAATGAACATTGTTTCACCAAAGCGGGAAGGACAGTATAAGGTTGTCGTTATGCCCCATCCAAACTCCTATGTAATAGATGTCGATGAAGGAAAGAAGTTGAAGAATACTTTTAATGGGGAGAAATTGAAAAATAATTATGCTTTAGCGCTGCCACCCGACAGTGCAAATTGTACTTGAATTTTTTTATCAAAGTCTTGTTCAATATACACAAATGGTGCCGCTTCATTTTAGTAACTTAATGGTGAAATGCTTCAGTTCATGATCCTTAGCCAAAGGTGATGAAGGAGTATACAAGACTTAGGTGTTTGAAACACTCAGTAGATATTGAAACACGCAAGATATTAAGACGGTTGAAACACTTAGCCAAATTAAACAGATGAAAATTGAAGCGCAAATAATGTTTCATCTAATAAAATGCCATAATTACGAAACTCCTCTCTTGGAGGACTTAATTAAAAGGAGATTACAAATATAACTGAAAACAACTAAGTAAAATCTATGATAATGTAGAGTCGGTTGGAGGAGAATCTTCTTTTCGAGGAGAAGGTTGGTGAAGTTCTTATTCAATAAGCAAGGGAAGTTGTTGGGATGATATCTGCCTAGGCAGGGCAAATTCAGTTGTTGGCTTGCCCGTGCAGGAGGTAGGAGGAGACGCTCTAGATGATTCACTATTATCCTACGAATTGTATACACCCGCTGCTTTTTCAACTCCTCCTCCCTGGCCTGATACGACAGAAAATCATTCATGGATGAGAGCGTATCCAAAGGAAATTTGGTGTTGGCATCAAGATAGAATAAACAAGTTTTCACCAAATTGTTAAGAACCCTATAAAGCTATCACTATCCCCCATTTAAATGTCTATGTAATAGAAGACGGTGAAGGAAACAAATTGAAGAATACTTTTAATGGGGATCATTTGAAAAAAACAATGCCTAGGCGCTCGCACTATCGTGTAAATTGTACTTGAAAATAATTTATGAAAGTCTTGTTCGATATACACAAATGGGGTCACTTCATTTTAATAACTTAATGGCAAAATGCTTAAGTTCATAATGCTTAGACAAAGGTGATGATGGAGTATACAAGACTAAGGCGTTTTAAACACTTAGTCGATATTGAAACACACAAGATATTAAGACGTTTGAATCACTTAGCCAAATTAAATAGATGAAAAGTAAAGCGCATAAATTGTTTCATATCTTAAAATGCCGTAAATACAAAACGCCTTGCGTGGAGGACATAATGAAAAGGATATTACATATATGACAGAAAAATGACTAAGTAAAACCACAGATTATGCATAGTCACTTGGAAGAGGATCTTCTTTTCGAGGTTAAGGTTGGTGAATTTCTATTTATATATGCAAGGGAGGTGGTTAGGATTATACCTCCTTAGGCAGAGCGAATTCAGTTGTGGGCTTGCCCTTAGAGGATGGAGGAGGAGACGCTCTAGATGATTCACTATTATTCCACGAATCGTATAAGTCCGCTGCTTTCTTCATCTCCTCCTCCCTGGCTTGATACGCTAGAAAATCATTCATGGATGGGAGCGTATTGAAAGGAATTTTGGCGTCGGCATCAAGATAGAATGAACAAATTTTTCACCAACGTAAAAAAGACCCTATAAGGTCGTCGTTATGCCCCATCCAAACTCCTATGTAATAGATGACGACGAAGGACAGAAGTTGAAGAATACTTTTAATGGGGAGAAATTGAAAATAATTATGCCTTAGCGCTGCCACCCCACAGTGCAAATTGTACTTGAATTGTTTTATCAAAGTCTTGTTCGATATACACAAATGGTGCCGCTTCATTATAGTAACTTAATGGTGAAATGCTTCAGTTCATAATCCTTTGCCAAAGGTGACGAAGGAGTATACAAGACTTAGGTGTTTGAAACACTCAGTAGATATTCAAACACACAAGTTATTAAGACGATTGAAACACTTAGCCAAATTAAACAGATGAAAATTGAAGCGCAAATAATGTTTCATCTAATAAAATTCCATAATTACGAAACTCATCGCTTGGAGGACTTAATTAAAAGGAGATTACAAATATGACTGGAGAACAACAAAGTAAAATCTATGATAATGTAGAGTCGGTTGGAGGAGAATCTTCTTTTCGAGGAGAAGGTTGGTGAAGTTCTTATTCAATAAGCAAGGGTAACTGTTGGGATGATACCTGCCTAGGCAGGGCGAATTCATTTGTGGGCTTGCCCTTTCAGGAGGTAGGAGGAGACGCTCTAGATGATTCACTATTATCCCACGAATTGTATACACCCGCTGCTTTTTCCAACTCCTCTTCCCTGGCCTGATACGACATAAAATCATTCATGGATGGGAGCGTATCCAAAGGAAATTTGGTGTTGGCATCAAGATAGAATGAACAAGTTTTCACCAAATTGTGAAGGGCCCTATAAAGCTATCGTTGTCCCCCATTTAAACGTCTATGTAATAGAAGACGGTGAAGGAAACAAATTGAAGAATACTTTTGATGGGGATCATTTGAAAATAAATATGCCTAACCGCTCGCACAATCGTGTAAATTGTACTTGAAAATAATTTATGAAAGTCTTGTTCGATATACACAAATGGCGTCACTTCATTTTTATAACTTAATGGCAAAATGCTTAACTTCATAATCCTTAGACAAAGATGATGATGGAGTATACAAGACTAAGGCGTTTTAAACACTTAGTCGATATTTAAACACACAAGATATTAAGACGTTTGAATCACTTAGCCAAATTAAATAGATGAAAAGTAAAGCACATAAATTGTTTCATACCATAAAATGCCATAAGTACAAAACGCCTTGCGTGGAGGACATAATGAAAAGAAGATTACATATATGGAAGAAAAATGACTAAGTAAAACCACAGATTATGCAGTCACTTGGAAGTGGATCTTCTTTTCGAGGATAAGGTTGGTGAAGTTCTTCTTCAATATGCAAGGGAGGTGGTTAGGATTATACCTCCTTAGGCAGAGCGAATTCAGTTGTGGGCTTGCCCTTAGAGGATGGAGGAGGAGACGCTCTAGATGATTCACTATTATTCCACGAATCGTATAAGTCCGCTGCTTTCTTCATCTCCTCCTCCCTGGCTTGATACGCTAGAAAATCATTCATGGATGGGAGCGTATCGAAAGGAATTTTGGCGTCGGCATCAAGATAGAATGAACAAATTTTTCACCAACGTGAAAAGGACCCTATAAGGTCGTCGTTATGCCCCATCCAAACTCCTATGTAATAGATAACGACGAAGGAAAGAAGTTGAAGAATACTTTTAATGGGGAGAAATTGAAAAATAATTATGCCTTAGCGCTGCCACCCCACAGTGCAAATTGTACTTGAATTGTTTTATCAAAGTCTTGTTCGATATACACAAATGGTGCCGCTTCATTATAGTAACTTAATGGTGAAATGCTTCAGTTCATAATCCTTTGCCAAAGGTGATGAAGGAGTATACAAGACTTAGGTGTTTGAAATACTCAGTAGATATTCAAACACGCAAGTTATTAAGACGATTGAAACACTTAGCCAAATTAAACAGATGAAAATTGAAGCGCAAATAATGTTTCATCTAATAAAATTCCATAATTACGAAACTCATCGCTTGGAGGACTTAATTAAAAGGAGATTACAAATATGACTGGAGAACAACTAAGTAAAATCTATGATAATGTAGAGGCGGTTGGAGGAGAATCTTCTTTTCGAGGAGAAGGTTGGTGAAGTTCTTATTCAATAAGCAAGGGTAATTGTTGGGATGATACCTGCCTAGGCAGGGCGAATTCATTTGTGGGCTTGCCCTTGCAGGAGGTAGGAGGAGACGCTCTAGACGATTCACTATTATCCCACGAATTGTATACACCCGCTGATTTTTCCAACTCCTATTCCCTGGCCTGATACGACAGAAAATCATTCATGGATGGGAGCGTATCTAGAGGAAATTTGGTGTTGGCATCAAGATAGAATGAACAAGTTTTCACCAAATTGTGAAGGGCCCTATATAGCTATCGTTGTCCCCCATTTAAACGTCTATGTAATAGAAGACGGTGAAGGAAACAAATTGAAGAATACTTTTGATGGGGATCATTTGAAAATAAATATGCTTAACCGCTCGCACAATCGTGTAAATTGTACTTGAAAATAATTTATGAAAGTCTTGTTCGATATACACAAATGGCGTCACTTCATTTTTATAACTTAATGGCAAAATGCTTAAGTTCATAATCCTTAGACAAATGTGATGATGGAGTATACAAGACTAAGGCGTTTTAAACACTTAGTCGATATTTAAACACACAAGATATTAAGACGTTTGAATCACTTAGCCAAATTAAATAGATGAAAAGTAAAGCACATAAATTGTTTCATACCATAAAATGCCATAAGTACAAAACGCCTTGCGTGGAGGACATAATGAAAAGGAGATTACATATATGGAAGAAAAATGACTAAGTAAAACCACAGATTATGCATAGTCACTTGGAAGTGGATCTTCTTTTCGAGGATAAGGTTGGTGAAGTTCTTCTTCAATATGCAAGGGAGGTGGTTAGGATTATACCTCCTTAGGCAGAGCGAATTCAGTTGTGGGCTTGCCCTTAGAGGATGGAGGAGGAGACGCTCTAGATGATTCACTATTATTCCACGAATCGTATAAGTCCGCTGCTTTCTTCATCTCCTCCTCCCTGGCTTGATACGCTAGAAAATCATTCATGGATGGGAGCGTATCGAAAGGAATTTTGGCGTCGGCATCAAGATAGAATGAACAAATTTTTCACCAACGTGAAAAGGACCCTATAAGGTCGTCGTTATGCCCCATCCAAACTCCTATGTAATAGATAACGACGAAGGAAAGAAGTTGAAGAATACTTTTAATGGGGAGAAATTGAAAAATAATTATGCCTTAGTGCTGCCACCCCACAGTGCAAATTGTACTTGAATTGTTTTATCAAAGTCTTGTTCGATATACACAAATGGTGCCGCTTCATTTTAGTAACTTAATGGTGAAATGCTTCAGTTCATAATCCTTTGCCAAAGGTGACGAAGGAGTATACAAGACTTAGGTGTTTGAAACACTCAGTAGATATTCAAACACACAAGTTATTAAGACGATTGAAACACTTAGCCAAATTAAACAGATGAAAATTGAAGCGCAAATAATGTTTCATCTAATAAAATTCCATAATTACGAAACTCATCGCTTGGAGGACTTAATTAAAAGGAGATTACAAATATGACTGGAGAACAACAAAGTAAAATCTATGATAATGTAGAGTCGGTTGGAGGAGAATCTTCTTTTCGAGGAGAAGGTTGGTGAAGTTCTTATTCAATAAGCAAGGGTAATTGTTGGGATGATACCTGCCTAGGCAGGGCGAATTCATTTGTGGGCTTGCCCTTGCAGGAGGTAGGAGGAGACGCTCTAGACGATTCACTATTATCCCACGAATTGTATACACCCGCTGCTTTTTCCAACTCCTCTTCCCTGGCCTAATACGACAGAAAATCATTCATGGATGGGAGCGTATCCAAAGGAAATTTGGTGTTGGCATCAAGATAGAATGAACAAGTTTTCACCAAATTGTGAAGGGCCCTATAAAGCTATCGTTGTCCCCCATTTAAACGTGTATGTAATAGAAGACGGTGAAGGAAACAAATTGAAGAATACTTTTGATGGGGATCATTTGAAAATAAATATGCCTAACCGCTCGCACAATCGTGTAAATTGTACTTGAAAATAATTTATGAAAGTCTTGTTCGATATACACAAATGGCGTCACTTCATTTTTATAACTTAATTGCAAAATGCTTAAGTTCATAATCCTTAGACAAAGGTGATGATGGAGTATACAAGACTAAGGCGTTTTAAACACTTAGTCGATATTTAAACACACAAGATATTAAGACGTTTGAATCACTTAGACAAATTAAAAAGATGAAAAGTAAAGCACATAAATTGTTTCATACCATAAAATGCCATAAGTACAAAACGCCTTGCGTGGAGGACATAATGAAAAGGAGATTACATATATGGAAGAAAAATGACTAAGTAAAACCACAGATTATGCATAGTCACTTGGAAGTGGATCTTCTTTTCGAGGATAAGGTTGGTGAAGTTCTTCTTCAATATGCAAGGGAGGTGGTTAGGATTATACCTCCTCAGGCAGAGCGAATTCAGTTGTGGGCTTGCCCTTAGAGGATGGAGGAGGAGACGCTCTAGATGATTCACTATTATTCCACGAATCGTATAAGTCCGCTGCTTTCTTCATCTCCTCCTCCCTGGCTTGATACGCTAGAAAATCATTCATGGATGGGAGCGTATCGAAAGGAATTTTGGCGTCGGCATCAAGATAGAATGAACAAATTTTTCACCAACGTGAAAAGGACCCTATAAGGTCGTCGTTATGCCCCATCCAAACTCCTATGTAATAGATGACGACGAAGGAAAGAAGTTGAAGAATACTTTTAATGGGGAGAAATTGAAAAATAATTATGCCTTAGCGCTGCCACCCCACAGTGCAAATTGTACTTGAATTGTTTTATCAAAGTCTTGTTCGATATACACAAATGGTGCCGCTTCATTTTAGTAACTTAATGGTGAAATGCTTCAGTTCATAATCCTTTGCCAAAGGTGACGAAGGAGTATACAAGACTTAGGTGTTTGAAACACTCAGTAGATATTCAAACACACAAGTTATTAAGACGATTGAAACACTTAGCCAAATTAAACAGATGAAAATTGAAGCGCAAATAATGTTTCATCTAATAAAATTCCATAATTACGAAACTCATCGCTTGGAGGACTTAATTAAAAGGAGATTACAAATATGACTGGAGAACAACAAAGTAAAATCTATGATAATGTAGAGTCGGTTGGAGGAGAATCTTCTTTTCGAGGAGAAGGTTGGTGAAGTTCTTATTCAATAAGCAAGGGTAATTGTTGGGATGATACCTGCCTAGGCAGGGCGAATTCATTTGTGGGCTTGCCCTTGCAGGAGGTAGGAGGAGACGCTCTAGACGATTCACTATTATCCCACGAATTGTATACACCCGCTGCTTTTTCCAACTCCTCTTCCCTGGCCTAATACGACAGAAAATCATTCATGGATGGGAGCGTATCCAAAGGAAATTTGGTGTTGGCATCAAGATAGAATGAACAAGTTTTCACCAAATTGTGAAGGGCCCTATAAAGCTATCGTTGTCCCCCATTTAAACGTGTATGTAATAGAAGACGGTGAAGGAAACAAATTGAAGAATACTTTTGATGGGGATCATTTGAAAATAAATATGCCTAACCGCTCGCACAATCGTGTAAATTGTACTTGAAAATAATTTATGAAAGTCTTGTTCGATATACACAAATGGCGTCACTTCATTTTTATAACTTAATTGCAAAATGCTTAAGTTCATAATCCTTAGACAAAGGTGATGATGGAGTATACAAGACTAAGGCGTTTTAAACACTTAGTCGATATTTAAACACACAAGATATTAAGACGTTTGAATCACTTAGACAAATTAAAAAGATGAAAAGTAAAGCACATAAATTGTTTCATACCATAAAATGCCATAAGTACAAAACGCCTTGCGTGGAGGACATAATGAAAAGGAGATTACATATATGGAAGAAAAATGACTAAGTAAAACCACAGATTATGCATAGTCACTTGGAAGTGGATCTTCTTTTCGAGGATAAGGTTGGTGAAGTTCTTCTTCAATATGCAAGGGAGGTGGTTAGGATTATACCTCCTCAGGCAGAGCGAATTCAGTTGTGGGCTTGCCCTTAGAGGATGGAGGAGGAGACGCTCTAGATGATTCACTATTATTCCACGAATCGTATAAGTCCGCTGCTTTCTTCATCTCCTCCTCCCTGGCTTGATACGCTAGAAAATCATTCATGGATGGGAGCGTATCGAAAGGAATTTTGGCGTCGGCATCAAGATAGAATGAACAAATTTTTCACCAACGTGAAAAGGACCCTATAAGGTCGTCGTTATGCCCCATCCAAACTCCTATGTAATAGATGACGACGAAGGAAAGAAGTTGAAGAATACTTTTAATGGGGAGAAATTGAAAAATAATTATGCCTTAGCGCTGCCACCCCACAGTGCAAATTGTACTTGAATTGTTTTATCAAAGTCTTGTTCGATATACACAAATGGTGCCGCTTCATTTTAGTAACTTAATGGTGAAATGCTTCAGTTCATAATCCTTTGCCAAAGGTGATGAAGGAGTATACAAGACTTAGGTGTTTGAAACACTCAGTAGATATTCAAACACGCAAGATATTAAGACAATTGAAATACTTAGCCACATTAAACAGATGAAAATTGAAGCGCAAATAATGTTTCATCTAATAAAATTCCATAATTACGAAACTCATCGCTTGGAGGACTTAATTAAAAGGAGATTACAAATATGACTGGAGAACAACTAAGTAAAATCTATGATAATGTAGAGTCGGTTGGAGGAGAATCTTCTTTTCGAGGAGAAGGTTGGTGAAGTTCTTATTCAATAAGCAAGGGTAATTGTTGGGATGATACCTGCCTAGGCAGGGCGAATTCATTTGTGGGCTTGCCCTTGCAGGAGGTAGGAGGAGACGCTCTAGACGATTCACTATTATCCCACGAATTGTATACACCCGCTGCTTTTTCCAACTCCTCTTCCCTGGCCTAATACGACAGAAAATCATTCATGGATGGGAGCGTATCCAAAGGAAATTTGGTGTTGGCATCAAGATAGAATGAACAAGTTTTCACCAAATTGTGAAGGGCCCTATAAAGCTATCGTTGTCCCCCATTTAAACGTGTATGTAATAGAAGACGGTGAAGGAAACAAATTGAAGAATACTTTTGATGGGGATCATTTGAAAATAAATATGCCTAACCGCTCGCACAATCGTGTAAATTGTACTTGAAAATAATTTATGAAAGTCTTGTTCGATATACACAAATGGCGTCACTTCATTTTTATAACTTAATTGCAAAATGCTTAAGTTCATAATCCTTAGACAAAGGTGATGATGGAGTATACAAGACTAAGGCGTTTTAAACACTTAGTCGATATTTAAACACACAAGATATTAAGACGTTTGAATCACTTAGACAAATTAAAAAGATGAAAAGTAAAGCACATAAATTGTTTCATACCATAAAATGCCATAAGTACAAAACGCCTTGCGTGGAGGACATAATGAAAAGGAGATTACATATATGGAAGAAAAATGACTAAGTAAAACCACAGATTATGCATAGTCACTTGGAAGTGGATCTTCTTTTCGAGGATAAGGTTGGTGAAGTTCTTCTTCAATATGCAAGGGAGGTGGTTAGGATTATACCTCCTCAGGCAGAGCGAATTCAGTTGTGGGCTTGCCCTTAGAGGATGGAGGAGGAGACGCTCTAGATGATTCACTATTATTCCACGAATCGTATAAGTCCGCTGCTTTCTTCATCTCCTCCTCCCTGGCTTGATACGCTAGAAAATCATTCATGGATGGGAGCGTATCGAAAGGAATTTTGGCGTCGGCATCAAGATAGAATGAACAAATTTTTCACCAACGTGAAAAGGACCCTATAAGGTCGTCGTTATGCCCCATCCAAACTCCTATGTAATAGATGACGACGAAGGAAAGAAGTTGAAGAATACTTTTAATGGGGAGAAATTGAAAAATAATTATGCCTTAGCGCTGCCACCCCACAGTGCAAATTGTACTTGAATTGTTTTATCAAAGTCTTGTTCGATATACACAAATGGTGCCGCTTCATTATAGTAACTTAATGGTGAAATGCTTCAGTTCATAATCCTTTGCCAAAGGTGATGAAGGAGTATACAAGACTTAGGTGTTTGAAACACTCAGTAGATATTCAAACACACAAGTTATTAAGACGATTGAAACACTTAGCCAAATTAAACAGATGAAAATTGAAGCGCAAATAATGTTTCATCTAATAAAATTCCATAATTACGAAACTCATCGCTTGGAGGACTTAATTAAAAGGAGATTACAAATATGACTGGAGAACAACTAAGTAAAATCTATGATAATGTAGAGTCGGTTGGAGGAGAATCTTCTTTTCGAGGAGAAGGTTGGTGAAGTTCTTATTCAATAAGCAAGGGTAATTGTTGGGATGATACCTGCCTAGGCAGGGCGAATTCATTTGTGGGCTTGCCCTTGCAGGAGGTAGGAGGAGACGCTCTAGACGATTCACTATTATCCCACGAATTGTAAACACCCGCTGCTTTTTCCAACTCCTCTTCCCTGGCCTAATACGACAGAAAATCATTCATGGATGGGAGCGTATCCAAAGGAAATTTGGTGTTGGCATCAAGATAGAATGAACAAGTTTTCACCAAATTGTGAAGGGCCCTATAAAGCTATCGTTGTCCCCTATTTAAACGTGTATGTAATAGAAGACGGTGAAGGAAACAAATTGAAGAATACTTTTGATGGGGATCATTTGAAAATAAATATGCCTAACCGCTCGCACAATCGTGTAAATTGTACTTGAAAATAATTTATGAAAGTCTTGTTCGATATACACAAATGGCGTCACTTCATTTTTATAACTTAATTGCAAAATGCTTAAGTTCATAATCCTTAGACAAAGGTGATGATGGAGTATACAAGACTAAGGCGTTTTAAACACTTAGTCGATATTTAAACACACAAGATATTAAGACGTTTGAATCACTTAGACAAATTAAAAAGATGAAAAGTAAAGCACATAAATTGTTTCATACCATAAAATGCCATAAGTACAAAACGCCTTGCGTGGAGGACATAATGAAAAGGAGATTACATATATGGAAGAAAAATGACTAAGTAAAACCACAGATTATGCATAGTCACTTGGAAGTGGATCTTCTTTTCGAGGATAAGGTTGGTGAAGTTCTTCTTCAATATGCAAGGGAGGTGGTTAGGATTATACCTCCTCAGGCAGAGCGAATTCAGTTGTGGGCTTGCCCTTAGAGGATGGAGGAGGAGACGCTCTAGATGATTCACTATTATTCCACGAATCGTATAAGTCCGCTGCTTTCTTCATCTCCTCCTCCCTGGCTTGATACGCTAGAAAATCATTCATGGATGGGAGCGTATCGAAAGGAATTTTGGCGTCGGCATCAAGATAGAATGAACAAATTTTTCACCAACGTGAAAAGGACCCTATAAGGTCGTCGTTATGCCCCATCCAAACTCCTATGTAATAGATGACGACGAAGGAAAGAAGTTGAAGAATACTTTTAATGGGGAGAAATTGAAAAATAATTATGCCTTAGCGCTGCCACCCCACAGTGCAAATTGTACTTGAATTGTTTTATCAAAGTCTTGTTCGATATACACAAATGGTGCCGCTTCATTATAGTAACTTAATGGTGAAATGCTTCAGTTCATAATCCTTTTCCAAAGGTGATGAAGGAGTATACAAGACTTAGGTGTTTGAAACACTCAGTAGATATTCAAACACACAAGTTATTAAGACGATTGAAACACTTAGCCAAATTAAACAGATGAAAATTGAAGCGCAAATAATGTTTCATCTAATAAAATTCCATAATTACGAAACTCATCGCTTGGAGGACTTAATTAAAAGGAGATTACAAATATGACTGGAGAACAACTAAGTAAAATCTATGATAATGTAGAGTCGGTTGGAGGAGAATCTTCTTTTCGAGGAGAAGGTTGGTGAAGTTCTTATTCAATAAGCAAGGGTAATTGTTGGGATGATACCTGCCTAGGCAGGGCGAATTCATTTGTGGGCTTGCCCTTGCAGGAGGTAGGAGGAGACGCTCTAGACGATTCACTATTATCCCACGAATTGTATACACCCGCTGCTTTTTCCAACTCCTATTCCCTGGCCTGATACGACAGAAAATCATTCATGGATGGGAGCGTATCTAGAGGAAATTTGGTGTTGGCATCAAGATAGAATGAACAAGTTTTCACCAAATTGTGAAGGGCCCTATAAAGCTATCGTTGTCCCCCATTTAAACGTCTATGTAATAGAAGACGGTGAAGGAAACAAATTGAAGAATACTTTTGTTGGGGATCATTTGAAAATAAATATGCTTAACCGCTCGCACAATCGTGTAAATTGTACTTGAAAATAATTTATGAAAGTCTTGTTCGATATACACAAATGGCGTCACTTCATTTTTATAACTTAATGGCAAAATGCTTAAGTTCATAATCCTTAGACAAAGGTGATGATGGAGTATACAAGACTAAGGCGTTTTAAACACTTAGTCGATATTTAAACACACAAGATATTAAGACGTTTGAATCACTTAGACAAATTAAAAAGATGAAAAGTAAAGCACATAAATTGTTTCATACCATAAAATGCCATAAGTACAAAACGCCTTGCGTGGAGGACATAATGAAAAGGAGATTACATATATGGAAGAAAAATGACTAAGTAAAACCACAGATTATGCATAGTCACTTGGAAGTGGATCTTCTTTTCGAGGATAAGGTTGGTGAAGTTCTTCTTCAATATGCAAGGGAGGTGGTTAGGATTATACCTCCTCAGGCAGAGCGAATTCAGTTGTGGGCTTGCCCTTAGAGGATGGAGGAGGAGACGCTCTAGATGATTCACTATTATTCCACGAATCGTATAAGTCCGCTGCTTTCTTCATCTCCTCCTCCCTGGCTTGATACGCTAGAAAATCATTCATGGATGGGAGCGTATCGAAAGGAATTTTGGCGTCGGCATCAAGATAGAATGAACAAATTTTTCACCAACGTGAAAAGGACCCTATAAGGTCGTCGTTATGCCCCATCCAAACTCCTATGTAATAGATGGCGACGAAGGAAAGAAGTTGAAGAATACTTTTAATGGGGAGAAATTGAAAAATAATTATGCCTTAGCGCTGCCACCCCACAGTGCAAATTGTACTTGAATTGTTTTATCAAAGTCTTGTTCGATATACACAAATGGTGCCGCTTCATTATAGTAACTTAATGGTGAAATGCTTCAGTTCATAATCCTTTGCCAAAGGTGATGAAGGAGTATACAAGACTTAGGTGTTTGAAACACTCAGTAGATATTCAAACACTCAAGTTATTAAGACGATTGAAACACTTAGCCAAATTAAACAGATGAAAATTGAAGCGCAAATAATGTTTCATCTAATAAAATTCCATAATTACGAAACTCATCGCTTGGAGGACTTAATTAAAAGGAGATTACAAATATGACTGGAGAACAACTAAGTAAAATCTATGATAATGTAGAGTCGGTTGGAGGAGAATATTCTTTTCGAGGAGAAGGTTGGTGAAGTTCTTATTCAATAAGCAAGGGTAATTGTTGGGATGATACCTGCCTAGGCAGGGCGAATTCATTTGTGGGCTTGCCCTTGCAGGAGGTAGGAGGAGACGCTCTAGACGATTCACTATTATCCCACGAATTGTATACACCCGCTGCTTTTTCCAACTCCTCTTCCCTGGCCTGATACGACAGAAAATCATTCATGGATGGGAGCGTATCCAAAGGAAATCTGGTGTTGGCATCAAGATAGAATGAACAAGTTTTCACCAAATTGTGAAGGGCCCTATAAAGCTATCGTTGTCCCCCATTTAAACGTGTATGTAATAGAAAACGGTGAAGGAAACAAATTGAAGAATACTTTTGATGGGGATCATTTGAAAATAAATATGCCTAACCGCTCGCACAATCGTGTAAATTGTACTTGAAAATAATTTATGAAAGTCTTGTTCGATATACACAAATGGCGTCACTTCATTTTTATAACTTAATTGCAAAATGCTTAAGTTCATAATCCTTAGACAAAGGTGATGATGGAGTATACAAGACTAAGGCGTTTTAAACACTTAGTCGATATTTAAACACACAAGATATTAAGACGTTTGAATCACTTAGACAAATTAAAAAGATGAAAAGTAAAGCACATAAATTGTTTCATACCATAAAATGCCATAAGTACAAAACGCCTTGCGTGGAGGACATAATGAAAAGGAGATTACATATATGGAAGAAAAATGACTAAGTAAAACCACAGATTATGCATAGTCACTTGGAAGTGGATCTTCTTTTCGAGGATAAGGTTGGTGAAGTTCTTCTTCAATATGCAAGGGAGGTGGTTAGGATTATACCTCCTCAGGCAGAGCGAATTCAGTTGTGGGCTTGCCCTTAGAGGATGGAGGAGGAGACGCTCTAGATGATTCACTATTATTCCACGAATCGTATAAGTCCGCTGCTTTCTTCATCTCCTCCTCCCTGGCTTGATACGCTAGAAAATCATTCATGGATGGGAGCGTATCGAAAGGAATTTTGGCGTCGGCATCAAGATAGAATGAACAAATTTTTCACCAACGTGAAAAGGACCCTATAAGGTCGTCGTTATGCCCCATCCAAACTCCTATGTAATAGATGACGATGAAGGAAAGAAGTTGAAGAATACTTTTAATGGGGAGAAATTGAAAAATAATTATGCCTTAGCGCTGCCACCCCACAGTGCAAATTGTACTTGAATTGTTTTATCAAAGTCTTGTTCGATATACACAAATGGTGCCGCTTCATTATAGTAACTTAATGGTGAAATGCTTCAGTTCATAATCCTTTTCCAAAGGTGATGAAGGAGTATACAAGACTTAGGTGTTTGAAACACTCAGTAGATATTCAAACACACAAGTTATTAAGACGATTGAAACACTTAGCCAAATTAAACAGATGAAAATTGAAGCGCAAATAATGTTTCATCTAATAAAATTCCATAATTACGAAACTCATCGCTTGGAGGACTTAATTAAAAGGAGATTACAAATATGACTGGAGAACAACTAAGTAAAATCTATGATAATGTAGAGTCGGTTGGAGGAGAATCTTCTTTTCGAGGAGAAGGTTGGTGAAGTTCTTATTCAATAAGCAAGGGTAATTGTTGGGATGATACCTGCCTAGGCAGGGCGAATTCATTTGTGGGCTTGCCCTTGCAGGAGGTAGGAGGAGACGCTCTAGACGATTCACTATTATCCCACGAATTGTATACACCCGCTGCTTTTTCCAACTCCTATTCCCTGGCCTGATACGACAGAAAATCATTCATGGATGGGAGCGTATCTAGAGGAAATTTGGTGTTGGCATCAAGATAGAATGAACAAGTTTTCACCAAATTGTGAAGGGCCCTATAAAGCTATCGTTGTCCCCCATTTAAACGTCTATGTAATAGAAGACGGTGAAGGAAACAAATTGAAGAATACTTTTGTTGGGGATCATTTGAAAATAAATATGCTTAACCGCTCGCACAATCGTGTAAATTGTACTTGAAAATAATTTATGAAAGTCTTGTTCGATATACACAAATGGCGTCACTTCATTTTTATAACTTAATGGCAAAATGCTTAAGTTCATAATCCTTAGACAAAGGTGATGATGGAGTATACAAGACTAAGGCGTTTTAAACACTTAGTCGATATTTAAACACACAAGATATTAAGACGTTTGAATCACTTAGACAAATTAAAAAGATGAAAAGTAAAGCACATAAATTGTTTCATACCATAAAATGCCATAAGTACAAAACGCCTTGCGTGGAGGACATAATGAAAAGGAGATTACATATATGGAAGAAAAATGACTAAGTAAAACCACAGATTATGCATAGTCACTTGGAAGTGGATCTTCTTTTCGAGGATAAGGTTGGTGAAGTTCTTCTTCAATATGCAAGGGAGGTGGTTAGGATTATACCTCCTCAGGCAGAGCGAATTCAGTTGTGGGCTTGCCCTTAGAGGATGGAGGAGGAGACGCTCTAGATGATTCACTATTATTCCACGAATCGTATAAGTCCGCTGCTTTCTTCATCTCCTCCTCCCTGGCTTGATACGCTAGAAAATCATTCATGGATGGGAGCGTATCGAAAGGAATTTTGGCGTCGGCATCAAGATAGAATGAACAAATTTTTCACCAACGTGAAAAGGACCCTATAAGGTCGTCGTTATGCCCCATCCAAACTCCTATGTAATAGATGGCGACGAAGGAAAGAAGTTGAAGAATACTTTTAATGGGGAGAAATTGAAAAATAATTATGCCTTAGCGCTGCCACCCCACAGTGCAAATTGTACTTGAATTGTTTTATCAAAGTCTTGTTCGATATACACAAATGGTGCCGCTTCATTATAGTAACTTAATGGTGAAATGCTTCAGTTCATAATCCTTTGCCAAAGGTGATGAAGGAGTATACAAGACTTAGGTGTTTGAAACACTCAGTAGATATTCAAACACTCAAGTTATTAAGACGATTGAAACACTTAGCCAAATTAAACAGATGAAAATTGAAGCGCAAATAATGTTTCATCTAATAAAATTCCATAATTACGAAACTCATCGCTTGGAGGACTTAATTAAAAGGAGATTACAAATATGACTGGAGAACAACTAAGTAAAATCTATGATAATGTAGAGTCGGTTGGAGGAGAATATTCTTTTCGAGGAGAAGGTTGGTGAAGTTCTTATTCAATAAGCAAGGGTAATTGTTGGGATGATACCTGCCTAGGCAGGGCGAATTCATTTGTGGGCTTGCCCTTGCAGGAGGTAGGAGGAGACGCTCTAGACGATTCACTATTATCCCACGAATTGTATACACCCGCTGCTTTTTCCAACTCCTCTTCCCTGGCCTGATACGACAGAAAATCATTCATGGATGGGAGCGTATCCAAAGGAAATCTGGTGTTGGCATCAAGATAGAATGAACAAGTTTTCACCAAATTGTGAAGGGCCCTATAAAGCTATCGTTGTCCCCCATTTAAACGTGTATGTAATAGAAGACGGTGAAGGAAACAAATTGAAGAATACTTTTGATGGGGATCATTTGAAAATAAATATGCCTAACCGCTCGCACAATCGTGTAAATTGTACTTGAAAATAATTTATGAAAGTCTTGTTCGATATACACAAATGGCGTCACTTCATTTTTATAACTTAATTGCAAAATGCTTAAGTTCATAATCCTTAGACAAAGGTGATGATGGAGTATACAAGACTAAGGCGTTTTAAACACTTAGTCGATATTTAAACACACAAGATATTAAGACGTTTGAATCACTTAGACAAATTAAAAAGATGAAAAGTAAAGCACATAAATTGTTTCATACCATAAAATGCCATAAGTACAAAACGCCTTGCGTGGAGGACATAATGAAAAGGAGATTACATATATGGAAGAAAAATGACTAAGTAAAACCACAGATTATGCATAGTCACTTGGAAGTGGATCTTCTTTTCGAGGATAAGGTTGGTGAAGTTCTTCTTCAATATGCAAGGGAGGTGGTTAGGATTATACCTCCTCAGGCAGAGCGAATTCAGTTGTGGGCTTGCCCTTAGAGGATGGAGGAGGAGACGCTCTAGATGATTCACTATTATTCCACGAATCGTATAAGTCCGCTGCTTTCTTCATCTCCTCCTCCCTGGCTTGATACGCTAGAAAATCATTCATGGATGGGAGCGTATCGAAAGGAATTTTGGCGTCGGCATCAAGATAGAATGAACAAATTTTTCACCAACGTGAAAAGGACCCTATAAGGTCGTCGTTATGCCCCATCCAAACTCCTATGTAATAGATGACGACGAAGGAAAGAAGTTGAAGAATACTTTTAATGGGGAGAAATTGAAAAATAATTATGCCTTAGCGCTGCCACCCCACAGTGCAAATTGTACTTGAATTGTTTTATCAAAGTCTTGTTCGATATACACAAATGGTGCCGCTTCATTATAGTAACTTAATGGTGAAATGCTTCAGTTCATAATCCTTTTCCAAAGGTGATGAAGGAGTATACAAGACTTAGGTGTTTGAAACACTCAGTAGATATTCAAACACTCAAGTTATTAAGACGATTGAAACGCTTAGCCAAATTAAACAGATGAAAATTGAAGCGCAAATAATGTTTCATCTAATAAAATTCCATAATTACGAAACTCATCGCTTGGAGGACTTAATTAAAAGGAGATTACAAATATGACTGGAGAACAACTAAGTAAAATCTATGATAATGTAGAGTCGGTTGGAGGAGAATATTCTTTTCGAGGAGAAGGTTGGTGAAGTTCTTATTCAATAAGCAAGGGTAATTGTTGGGATGATACCTGCCTAGGCAGGGCGAATTCATTTGTGGGCTTGCCCTTGCAGGAGGTAGGAGGAGACGCTCTAGACGATTCACTATTATCCCACGAATTGTATACACCCGCTGCTTTTTCCAACTCCTCTTCCCTGGCCTGATACGACAGAAAATCATTCATGGATGGGAGCGTATCCAAAGGAAATCTGGTGTTGGCATCAAGATAGAATGAACAAGTTTTCACCAAATTGTGAAGGGCCCTATAAAGCTATCGTTGTCCCCCATTTAAACGTGTATGTAATAGAAGACGGTGAAGGAAACAAATTGAAGAATACTTTTGATGGGGATCATTTGAAAATAAATATGCCTAACCGCTCGCACAATCGTGTAAATTGTACTTGAAAATAATTTATGAAAGTCTTGTTCGATATACACAAATGGCGTCACTTCATTTTTATAACTTAATTGCAAAATGCTTAAGTTCATAATCCTTAGACAAAGGTGATGATGGAGTATACAAGACTAAGGCGTTTTAAACACTTAGTCGATATTTAAACACACAAGATATTAAGACGTTTGAATCACTTAGACAAATTAAAAAGATGAAAAGTAAAGCACATAAATTGTTTCATACCATAAAATGCCATAAGTACAAAACGCCTTGCGTGGAGGACATAATGAAAAGGAGATTACATATATGGAAGAAAAATGACTAAGTAAAACCACAGATTATGCATAGTCACTTGGAAGTGGAACTTCTTTTCGAGGATAAGGTTGGTGAAGTTCTTCTTCAATATGCAAGGGAGGTGGTTAGGATTATACCTCCTCAGGCAGAGCGAATTCAGTTGTGGGCTTGCCCTTAGAGGATGGAGGAGGAGACGCTCTAGATGATTCACTATTATTCCACGAATCGTATAAGTCCGCTGCTTTCTTCATCTCCTCCTCCCTGGCTTGATACGCTAGAAAATCATTCATGGATCGGAACGTATCGAAAGGAATTTTGGCGTCGGCATCAAGATAGAATGAACAAATTTTTCACCAACGTGAAAAGGACCCTATAAGGTCGTCGTTATGCCCCATCCAAACTCCTATGTAATAGATGACGACGAAGGAAAGAAGTTGAAGAATACTTTTAATGGGGAGAAATTGAAATATAATTATGCCTTAGCGCTGCCACCCCACAGTGCAAATTGTACTTGAATTGTTTTATCAAAGTCTTGTTCGATATACACAAATGGTGCCGCTTCATTATAGTAACTTAATGGTGAAATGCTTCAGTTCATAATCCTTTGCCAAAGGTGATGAAGGAGTATACAAGACTTAGGTGTTTGAAACACTCAGTAGATATTCAAACACGCAAGTTATTAAGACGATTGAAACACTTAGCCAAATTAAACAGATGAAAATTGAAGCGCAAATAATGTTTCATCTAATAAAATTCCATAATTACGAAACTCATCGCTTGGAGGACTTAATTAAAAGGAGATTACAAATATGACTGGAGAACAACTAAGTAAAATCTATGATAATGTAGAGTCGGTTGGAGGAGAATCTTCTTTTCGAGGAGAAGGTTGGTGAAGTTCTTATTCAATAAGCAAGGGTAATTGTTGGGATGATACCTGCCTAGGCAGGGCGAATTCATTTGTGGGCTTGCCCTTGCAGGAGGTAGGAGGAGACGCTCTAGACGATTCACTATTATCCCACGAATTGTATACACCCGCTGCTTTTTCCAACTCCTCTTCCCTGGCCTGATACGACAGAAAATCATTCATGGATGGGAGCGTATCCAAAGGAAATTTGGTGTTGGCATCACGATAGAATGAACAAGTTTTCACCAAATTGTGAAGGGCCCTATAAAGCTATCGTTGTCCCCCATTTAAACGTGTATGTAATAGAAGACGGTGAAGGAAACAAATTGAAGAATACTTTTGATGGGGATCATTTGAAAATAAATATGCCTAACCGCTCGCACAATCGTGTAAATTGTACTTGAAAATAAATTATGAAAGTCTTGTTCGATATACACAAATGGCGTCACTTCATTTTTATAACTTAATTGCAAAATGCTTAAGTTCATAATCCTTAGACAAAGGTGATGATGGAGTATACAAGACTAAGGCGTTTTAAACACTTAGTCGATATTTAAACACACAAGATATTAAGACGTTTGAATCACTTAGACAAATTAAAAAGATGAAAAGTAAAGCACATAAATTGTTTCATACCATAAAATGCCATAAGTACAAAACGCTTTGCGTGGAGGACATAATGAAAAGGAGATTACATATATGGAAGAAAAATGACTAAGTAAAACCACAGATTATGCATAGTCACTTGGAAGTGGATCTTCTTTTCGAGGATAAGGTTGGTGAAGTTCTTCTTCAATATGCAAGGGAGGTGGTTAGGATTATACCTCCTCAGGCAGAGCGAATTCAGTTGTGGGCTTGCCCTTAGAGGATGGAGGAGGAGACGCTCTAGATGATTCACTATTATTCCACGAATCGTATAAGTCCGCTGCTTTCTTCATCTCCTCCTCCCTGGCTTGATACGCTAGAAAATCATTCATGGATGGGAACGTATCGAAAGGAATTTTGGCGTCGGCATCAAGATAGAATGAACAAATTTTTCACCAACGTGAAAAGGACCCTATAAGGTCGTCGTTATGCCCCATCCAAACTCCTATGTAATAGATGACGACGAAGGAAAGAAGTTGAAGAATACTTTTAATGGGGAGAAATTGAAATATAATTATGCCTTAGCGCTGCCACCCCACAGTGCAAATTGTACTTGAATTGTTTTATCAAAGTCTTGTTCGATATACACAAATGGTGCCGCTTCATTATAGTAACTTAATGGTGAAATGCTTCAGTTCATAATCCTTTGCCAAAGGTGATGAAGGAGTATACAAGACTTAGGTGTTTGAAACACTCAGTAGATATTCAAACACGCAAGTTATTAAGACGATTGAAACACTTAGCCAAATTAAACAGATGAAAATTGAAGCGCAAATAATGTTTCATCTAATAAAATTCCATAATTACGAAACTCATCGCTTGGAGGACTTAATTAAAAGGAGATTACAAATATGACTGGAGAACAACTAAGTAAAATCTATGATAATGTAGAGTCGGTTGGAGGAGAATCTTCTTTTCGAGGAGAAGGTTGGTGAAGTTCTTATTCAATAAGCAAGGGTAATTGTTGGGATGATACCTGCCTAGGCAGGGCGAATTCATTTGTGGGCTTGCCCTTGCAGGAGGTAGGAGGAGACGCTCTAGACGATTCACTATTATCCCACGAATTGTATACACCCGCTGCTTTTTCCAACTCCTCTTCCCTGGCCTGATACGACAGAAAATCATTCATGGATGGGAGCGTATCCAAAGGAAATTTGGTGTTGGCATCACGATAGAATGAACAAGTTTTCACCAAATTGTGAAGGGCCCTATAAAGCTATCGTTGCCCCCCATTTAAACGTGTATGTAATAGAAGACGGTGAAGGAAACTAATTGAAGAATACTTTTGATGGGGATCATTTGAAAATAAATATGCCTAACCGCTCGCACAATCGTCTAAATTGTACTTGAAAATAATTTATGAAAGTCTTGTTCGATATACACAAATGGCGTCACTTCATTTTTATAACTTAATTGCAAAATGCTTAAGTTCATAATCCTTAGACAAAGGTGATGATGGAGTATACAAGACTAAGGCGTTTTAAACACTTAGTCGATATTTAAACACACAAGATATTAAGACGTTTGAATCACTTAGCCAAATTAAATAGATGAAAAGTAAAGCACATAAATTGTTTCATAACATAAAATGCCATAAATACAAAACGCCTTGCGTGGAGGACATAATGAAAAGGAGATTACATATATGGAAGAAAAATGACTAAGTAAAACCACAGATTATGCATAGTCACTTGGAAGTGGATCTTCTTTTCGAGGATAAGGTTGGTGAAGTTCTTCTTCAATATGCAAGGGAGGTGGTTAGGATTATACCTCCTCAGGCAGAGCGAATCATCTGTGGGCTTGCCCTTAGAGGATGGAGGAGGAGACACTCTAGATGATTCACTATTATTCCACGAATCGTATAAGTCCGCTGCTTTCTTCATCTCCTCCTCCCTGGCTTGATACGCTAGAAAATCATTCATGGATGGGAGCGTATCGAAAGGAATTTTGGCGTCGGCATCAAGATAGAATGAACAAATTTTTCACCAACGTGAAAAGGACCCTATAAGGTCGTCGTTATGCCCCATCCAAACTCCTATGTAATAGATGACGACGAAGGAAAGAAGTTGAAGAATACTTTTAATGGGGAGAAATTGAAAAATAATTATGCCTTAGCGCTGCCACCCCACAGTGCAAATTGTACTTTAATTGTTTTATCAAAGTCTTGTTCGATATACACAAATGGTGCCGCTTTATTATAGTAACTTAATGGTGAAATGCTTCAGTTCATGATCCTTAGCCAAAGGTGATGAAGGAGTATACAAGACTTAGGTGTTTGAAACACTCAGTAGATATTCAAACTAAGTAAAATCTATGATAATGTAGAGTCGGTTGGAGGAGAATCTTCTTTTCGAGGAGAAGGTTGGTGAAGTTCTTATTCAATAAGCAAGGGTAATTGTTGGGATGATACCTGCCTAGGCAGGGCGAATTCATTTGTGGGCTTGCCCTTGCAGGAGGTAGGAGGAGACGCTCTAGACGATTCACTATTATCCCACGAATTGTATACACCCGCTGCTTTTTCCAACTCCTCTTCCCTGGCCTGATACGACAGAAAATCATTCATGGATGGGAGCGTATCCAAAGGAAATTTGGTGTTGGCATCAAGATAGAATGAACAAGTTTTCACCAAATTGTGAAGGGCCCTATAAAGCTATCGTTGTCCCCCATTTAAACGTCTATGTAATAGAAGACGGTGAAGGAAACAAATTGAAGAATACTTTTGATGGGGATCATTTGAAAATAAATATGCCTAACCGCTCGCACAATCGTGTAAATTGTACTTGAAAATAATTTATGAAAGTCTTGTTCGATATACACAAATGGTGCCGCTTCATTTTAGTAACTTAATTGCGAAATGCTTAAGTTCGGAATCCTTAGACAAAGGCGATGAAGTAATATACAAGACTAAGGCGTTTTAAACACTCAATCGATATTGAAACACATAAGATATTAAGATGTTTGAAACACTTAGCCAACTTATGTAGATGAAAATTGAAGAGGGTAAATTGTTTCATATCATAAAATTCCATAATTACAAAACGCCTCGCTTGGAGGACTTAATGAAAAGGAGATTACAAATATGATAGAAAAACGACTAACTAAAACCTATGATTATGCATAGTCACTTGGAAGAGAATCTTCTTTTCGAGGAGAAGGTTGGTGAAGTTCTTCATCAACAGGCAAGGGCGGCGGATAGGATGATACCTCTTAAGGGAGAGTGAATTCAGTTGTGGGCTTGCCCTTGGAGGAGGGAGGAGGAGACACTCTTGGTGATTCACTATTATCCCATTAATCGTATTCATCCGTTGTTTTATTCACCTCCTCCTCCCTGACTTGATACGCTAGAAAATCATTCATGGACGGGAGCGTATCGTAAGGAAATTTGGCATCGACATCAAGAGAGAATGAACAAGTTTTCACCATAGTGGTAAGGACCCTATAAGGCTATCGTTGTCCCCCATTTAAACGCCTATGTAATACAAGACGATGAAGGAAATAAGTTCAAGAATACGTTTAATGGGGAGGATTTGAAAAACAAATATACTTAAGTGCTGCCACCCGATCGTATAAATTTTACTTGAAAATATTTATAAAAGTCTTGTTGGATATACAAAAATGGCGTCACTTCATTTTAGTAACTTAATGGCGAAATGCTTAAGTTCAGAATCCTTAGACAAAGGTGATGAAGGAGTATACAAGACTAAGGCGTTTTAAACACTTAGTCGATATTGAAACAGACAAGACATAAGACCTTTGAAACACTTAGCCAAATTAAATAGATGAAAAATGAAGCGCATAAATTGTTTCATATCAAAATATGCCATAATTAAAAACGCCTCGCTTGGAGGACTTAATGAAAAGGAGATTTCAAATATGACAGAAAAACTACTAACTAAAACCTATGATTATGCATAGTCACTTGGAAAAGGGTCTTGTTTTGAGGAGAAGGTTGGTGAAGTTCTTCTTCAACAGGCAAGGGCGGTGGATGGGATGATACCTCTTCTGGAAGAGTGAATTCAGTTGTTGGCTTTCCCTTGGAGGAGGGAGTATAAGACGCTCTAGATGATTCACTATTATCCGCTGCTTTCTTGACCTCCTCCTCCGTTGGTTGATACACAATAAAATCATTCACGGATGGGAGCGTATCCAAAGGAAATTTGGTGTTGGCATCATGATAGAATGAACAAGTTTTCACCAAATTGTGAAGGACCCTATAAAGCTATCATTGTCCCCCATTTAAACGTCTATGTAATAGAAGACGGTGAAGGAAAAAAGTTGAAGAATACTTTTAATGGGGAGTATTAGAAAAATAAATATGCTTAAGCGCTCCGCACAATCGTGTAAACTGTACTTGAAAATAATATATGAAAGTCTTTTCCGATATACACAAATGGCGTCACTTCATTTTAGTAACTTAATGGAAAAATGCTTAAGTTCATAATCCGTAGACAAAGGTGATGAAGGAGTATACAAGACTAAGGCGTTTTAAACACTCAGTCGATATTGAAACACACAGGATATTAAGATGTTTGAAACACTTAGCCAAATTAAATAGATGAAAATTAAAGCGCATAAATTGTTTCATATCATAAAATGCCATAAGTACAAAATGACTTGCGTGGAGGACATAATGAAAAGGAGATTACACATATGACAGAAAAATGACTAAGTAAAATCTATGATTATGCATAGTCATTTGGAAGAGGATCTTCTTTTCGAGGATAAGGTTGGTGAAGTACTTCTTCAATAGGCAAGGGCGGTGGTTAGGATGATATCTCCTCAGGCAGAGCGAATTCAGTTGTGGGCTTGCCCTTGGAGGAGGGAGGAGATGGTCTGATTCACTATTATTCCACGAATCGTATAAGTCCGCTGCTTTCTTCATCTCCTCCTCCCTGGCCTGATACGCGAGAAAATCATTAATGGATGGGATTGTATCCAAAGGAAATTTGGCGGCATCAAGATAGAATGAACAAATTTTTCACCAAAGTGAAAAGGACCCTATAAGGTCGTCGCTATGCCCCATCCAAACTCCTATGTAATAGATGACCATGAAGGAAAGAAGTTGAATAATACTTTTAATGGGGAGCAATTGAAAAAACAAATATGCGTTAGCGCTGCCACCCGATAGTGCAAATTGTACTTGAATTTTTTTATGAAAGTCTTGTTCGATATACACAAATGGCGCCGCTTCATTTTAGTAACTTAATGGTGAAATGCTTTAGTTCATAATCCTTAGCCAAAGATGATGAAGGAGTATACAAGACTAAGGCGTTTTAAACTCGTCCTCCTTGGCCTGATACGACAGAAAATCATTCATGGATGGGAGCGTATCCAAAGGAAATTTGGTGTTGGCATCAAGATAGAATGAACAAGTTTTCATCAAATTGTGAAGGACCCTATAAAGCATTCATTGTCCCCCATTTAAACGTCTATGTAATAGAAGACGGTGAAGGAAAAAAATTGAAAAATACTTTTAATGGAGATCATTTGAAAAAACATATGCCCAAGCGCTCGCACAATCGTGTAAATTGTACTTGAAGATAATTTATAAACATCTTGTTCGAAATACACAAATGGCATCACTTCATTTTAGTAACTTAATGGCAAAATGCTTAAGTTCATAATCCTTAGACAAAGCTGATGATGGAGTATATAAGATTAAGGCTTTTTAAACACTCAGTCGATATTGAAACACACAAGATATAAAGACGTTTGAAACACTTAGGCAAATTAAATTGATGAAAATTGAAGTGCAGAAATTGTTTCATATCATAAAACGCCATAAGTACAAAACACCTCGCGTGCAGGACATAATGAAAAGGATATTACATATATGACAGAAAAATGACAAAGTAAAACCACTGATTATGCATAGTCACTTGGAAGAGGATCTTCTTTTCGAGGATAAGGTTGGTGAAGTTCTTCTTCAATAGGCAAGGGAGGTGGTTAGGATGATACCTCATCAGGCAGAGCGAATTCAGTTGTGGGCTTGCCCTTAGAGGACGGAGGAGTAGACGCTCTAGATGATTCACTATTATTCCAGGAATCGTATAAGTCCGCTGCTTTCTTCATCTCCTCCTCCCTGGCCTGATACGCGAGAAAATCATTCATGGATGGGAGCGTATCGAAAGAAAATTTGGCGTCGGCATCAAGATAGAATGAACATTGTTTCACCAAAGTGGGAAGGACCGTATAAGGTTGTCGTTATGCCCCATTCAAACTCCTATGTAATAGATCACGATGAAGGAAATAAGTTGAAGAATACTTTTAATGGGGAGAAATTGAAAATAATTATGCTTTAGCGCTACCACCCGACAGTGCAAATTGTACTTGAATTTTTTTGTCAAAGTCTTGTTCGATATACAGAAATGGTGCCGCTTCATTTTAGTAACTTAATGGTGAAATGCTTCAGTTCATGATCCTTAGCCAAAGGTGATGAAGGAGTATACAAGACTTAGGTGTTTGAAACACTCAGTGGATATTGAAACACGCAAGATATTAAGACGGTTGAAACACTTAGCCAAATTAAACAGATGAAAATTGAAGCGCAAATAATTTTTCATCTATTAAAATGCCATAATTACGAAACTCCTCTCTTGGAGGACTTAATTAAAAGGAGATTACAAATATAACTGAAACCAACTAAGTAAAATCTATGATAATGTAGAGTCGGTTGGAGGAGAATCTTATTTTCGAGGAGAAGGTTGGTGAAGTTCTTACTCAATAAGCAAGGGTAGTTGTTGGGATGATACCTGCCTAGGCAGGGCAAAATCAGTTGTTGGCTTGCCCGTGCAGGAGGTAGGAGGAGACGCTCTAGATGATTCACTATTATTCTACGAATTGTATACACCCGCTGCTTTTTCAACTCCTCCTCCCTGGCCTGATACGACAGAACATCATTCATGGATGAGAGCGTATCCAAAGGAAATTTGGTGTTGGCATCAAGATAGAATAAACAAGTTTTCACCAAATTGTGAAGAACCCTATAAAGCTATCACTATCCCCCATTTAAATGTCTATGTAATAGAAGACGGTGAAGGAAACAAATTGAAGAATACTTTTAATGGGGATCATTTGAAAAAAACTATGCCTAGGCGCTCGCACAATTGTGTAAATTGTACTTGAAAATAATTTATGAAAGTCTTGTTCGATATACACAAATGGGGTCACTTCATTTTAATAACTTAATGGCAAAATGCTTAAGTTCTTAATGCTTAGACAAAGGTGATGATGGAGTATACAAGACTAAGGCATTTTAAACACTTAGTCGATATTGAAACAAACAAGATATTAAGACGTTTGAATCACTTAGCCAAATTAAATAGATGAAAAGTAAAGCGCATAAATTGTTTCATATCATAAAATGCCGTAAATACAAAACGCCTTGCGTAGAGGACATAATGAAGAGGATATTACATATATGACAGAAAAATGACTAAGTAAAACCACAGATTATGCATAGTCACTTGGAAGAGGATCTTCTTTTCGAGGTTAAGGTTGGTGAAGTTCTTCTTCAATATGCAAGGGAGGTGGTTAGGATTATACCTCCTCAGGCAGAGCGAATTCAGTTGTGGGCTTGCCCTTAGAGGATGGAGGAGGAGACGCTCTAGATGATTCACTATTATTCCACGAATCGTATAAGTCCGCTGCTTTCTTCATCTCCTCCTCCCTGGCATGATACGCTAGAAAATCATTCATGGATGGGAGCATATCGAAAGGAATTTTGGCGTCGGCATCAAGATAGAATGAACAAATTTTTCACCAACGTGAAAAGGACCCTATAAGGTCGTCGTTATGCCCCATCCAAACTCCTATGTAATAGATGACGACGAAGGAAAGAAGTTGAAGAATACTTTTAATGGGGAGAAATTGAAAAATAATTATGCCTTAGCGCTGCCACCCCACAGTGCAAATTGTACTTGAATTGTTTTATCAAAGTCTTGTTCGATATACACAAATGGTGCCGCTTCATTTTAGTAACTTAATGGTGAAATGGTTCAGTTCATGATCCTTAGCCAAAGGTGATGAAGGAGTATACAAGACTTAGGTGTTTGAAACACTCAGTGGATATTGAAACACGCAAGATATTAAGACGGTTGAAACACTTAGCCAAATTAAACAGATGAAAATTGAAGCGCAAATAATTTTTCATCTATTAAAATGCCATAATTACGAAACTCCTCTCTTGGAGGACTTAATTAAAAGGAGATTACAAATATAACTGAAACCAACTAAGTAAAATCTATGATAATGTAGAGTCGGTTGGAGGAGAATCTTATTTTCGAGGAGAAGGTTGGTGAAGTTCTTACTCAATAAGCAAGGGTAGTTGTTGGGATGATACCTGCCTAGGCAGGGCAAATTCAGTTGTTGGCTTGCCCGTGCAGGAGGTAGGAGGAGACGCTCTAGATGATTCACTATTATTCTACGAATTGTATACACCCGCTGCTTTTTCAACTCCTCCTCCCTGGCCTGATACGACAGAACATCATTCATGGATGAGAGCGTATCCAAAGGAAATTTGGTGTTGGCATCAAGATAGAATAAACAAGTTTTCACCAAATTGTGAAGAACCCTATAAAGCTATCACTATCCCCCATTTAAATGTCTATGTAATAGAAGACGGTGAAGGAAACAAATTGAAGAATACTTTTAATGGGGATCATTTGAAAAAAACTATGCCTAGGCGCTCGCACAATCGTGTAAATTGTACTTGAAAATAATTTATGAAAGTCTTGTTCGATATACACAAATGGGGTCACTTCATTTTAATAACTTAATGGCAAAATGCTTAAGTTCTTAATGCTTAGACAAAGGTGATGATGGAGTATACAAGACTAAGGCATTTTAAACACTTAGTCGATATTGAAACAAACAAGATATTAAGACGTTTGAATCACTTAGCCAAATTAAATAGATGAAAAGTAAAGCGCATAAATTGTTTCATATCATAAAATGCCGTAAATACAAAACGCCTTGCGTAGAGGACATAATGAAGAGGATATTACATATATGACAGAAAAATGACTAAGTAAAACCACAGATTATGCATAGTCACTTGGAAGAGGATCTTCTTTTCGAGGTTAAGGTTGGTGAAGTTCTTCTTCAATATGCAAGGGAGGTGGTTAGGATTATACCTCCTCAGGCAGAGCGAATTCAGTTGTGGGCTTGCCCTTAGAGGATGGAGGAGGAGACGCTCTAGATGATTCACTATTATTCCACGAATCGTATAAGTCCGCTGCTTTCTTCATCTCCTCCTCCCTGGCATGATACGCTAGAAAATCATTCATGGATGGGAGCATATCGAAAGGAATTTTGGCGTCGGCATCAAGATAGAATGAACAAATTTTTCACCAACGTGAAAAGGACCCTATAAGGTCGTCGTTATGCCCCATCCAAACTCCTATGTAATAGATGACGACGAAGGAAAGAAGTTGAAGAATACTTTTAATGGGGAGAAATTGAAAAATAATTATGCCTTAGCGCTGCCACCCCACAGTGCAAATTGTACTTGAATTGTTTTATCAAAGTCTTGTTCGATATACACAAATGGTGCCGCTTCATTTTAGTAACTTAATGGTGAAATGGTTCAGTTCATGATCCTTAGCCAAAGGTGATGAAGGAGTATACAAGACTTAGGTGTTTGAAACACTCAGTGGATATTGAAACACGCAAGATATTAAGACGGTTGAAACACTTAGCCAAATTAAACAGATGAAAATTGAAGCGCAAATAATTTTTCATCTATTAAAATGCCATAATTACGAAACTCCTCTCTTGGAGGACTTAATTAAAAGGAGATTACAAATATAACTGAAACCAACTAAGTAAAATCTATGATAATGTAGAGTCGGTTGGAGGAGAATCTTATTTTCGAGGAGAAGGTTGGTGAAGTTCTTACTCAATAAGCAAGGGTAGTTGTTGGGATGATACCTGCCTAGGCAGGGCAAATTCAGTTGTTGGCTTGCCCGTGCAGGAGGTAGGAGGAGACGCTCTAGATGATTCACTATTATTCTACGAATTGTATACACCCGCTGCTTTTTCAACTCCTCCTCCCTGGCCTGATACGACAGAACATCATTCATGGATGAGAGCGTATCCAAAGGAAATTTGGTGTTGGCATCAAGATAGAATAAACAAGTTTTCACCAAATTGTGAAGAACCCTATAAAGCTATCACTATCCCCCATTTAAATGTCTATGTAATAGAAGACGGTGAAGGAAACAAATTGAAGAATACTTTTAATGGGGATCATTTGAAAAAAACTATGCCTAGGCGCTCGCACAATCGTGTAAATTGTACTTGAAAATAATTTATGAAAGTCTTGTTCGATATACACAAATGGGGTCACTTCATTTTAATAACTTAATGGCAAAATGCTTAAGTTCTTAATGCTTAGACAAAGGTGATGATGGAGTATACAAGACTAAGGCATTTTAAACACTTAGTCGATATTGAAACAAACAAGATATTAAGACGTTTGAATCACTTAGCCAAATTAAATAGATGAAAAGTAAAGCGCATAAATTGTTTCATATCATAAAATGCCGTAAATACAAAACGCCTTGCGTAGAGGACATAATGAAGAGGATATTACATATATGACAGAAAAATGACTAAGTAAAACCACAGATTATGCATAGTCACTTGGAAGAGGATCTTCTTTTCGAGGTTAAGGTTGGTGAAGTTCTTCTTCAATATGCAAGGGAGGTGGTTAGGATTATACCTCCTCAGGCAGAGCGAATTCAGTTGTGGGCTTGCCCTTAGAGGATGGAGGAGGAGACGCTCTAGATGATTCACTATTATTCCACGAATCGTATAAGTCCGCTGCTTTCTTCATCTCCTCCTCCCTGGCATGATACGCTAGAAAATCATTCATGGATGGGAGCGTATCGAAAGGAATTTTGGCGTCGGCATCAAGATAGAATGAACAAATTTTTCACCAACGTGAAAAGGACCCTATAAGGTCGTCGTTATGCCCCATCCAAACTCCTATGTAATAGATGACGACGAAGGAAAGAAGTTGAAGAATACTTTTAATGGGGAGAAATTGAAAAATAATTATGCCTTAGCGCTGCCACCCCAAAGTGCAAATTGTACTTGAATTGTTTTATCAAAGTCTTGTTCGATATACACAAATGGTGCCGCTTCATTTTAGTAACTTAATGGTGAAATGGTTCAGTTGATAATCCTTTGCCAAAGGTGATGAAGGAGTATACAAGACTTAGGTGTTTGAAACACTCAGTAGATATTCAAACACGCAAGATATTAAGACAATTGAAATACTTAGCCACATTAAACAGATGAAAATTGAAGCGCAAATAATGTTTCATCTAATAAAATTCCATAATTACGAAACTCATCGCTTGGAGGACTTAATTAAAAGGAGATTACAAATATGACTGGAGAACAACTAAGTAAAATCTATGATAATGTAGAGTCGGTTGGAGGAGAATCTTCTTTTCGAGGAGAAGGTTGGTGAAGTTCTTATTCAATAAGCTAGGGTAATTGTTGGGATGATACCTGCCTAGGCAGGGCGAATTCATTTGTGGGCTTGCCCTTGCAGGAGGTAGGAGGAGACACTCTAGATGATTCACTATTATCCCACGAATTGTATACACCCGCTGCTTTTTCCAACTCCTCTTCCCTGGCCTGATACGACAGAAAATCATTCATGGATGGGAGCGTATCCAAAGGAAATTTGGTGTTGGCATCAAGATAGAATGAACAAGTTTTCACCAAATTGTGAAGGACCCTATAAATCTATCGTTGTCCCCCATTTAAACGTCTATGTAATAGAAGACGGTGAAGGAAACAAATTGAAGAATACTTTTGATGGGGATCATTTGAAAATAAATATGCCTAACCGCTCGCACAATCGTGTAAATTGTACTTGAAAATAAATTATGAAAGTCTTGTTCGATATACACAAATGGCGTCACTTCATTTTTATAACTTAATGGCAAATTGCTTAAGTTCATAATCCTTAGACAAAGGTGATGATGGAGTATACAAGACTAAGGCGTTTTAAACACTTAGTCGATATTTAAACACACAAGATATTAAGACGTTTGAATCACTTAGCCAAATTAAATAGATGAAAAGTAAAGCACATAAATTGTTTCATACCATAAAATGCCATAAGTACAAAACGCCTTGCGTGGAGGACATAATGAAAAGGAGATTACATATATGGAAGAAAAATGACTAAGTAAAACCACAGATTATGCATAGTCACTTGGAAGTGGATCTTCTTTTCGAGGATAAGGTTGGTGAAGTTCTTCTTCAATATGCAAGGGAGGTGGTTAGGATTATACCTCCTCAGGCAGAGCGAATTCAGTTGTGGGCTTGCCCTTAGAGGATGGAGGAGGAGACGCTCTAGATGATTCACTATTATTCCACGAATCGTATAAGTCCGCTGCTTTCTTCATCTCCTCCTCCCTGGCCTGATACGCTAGAAAATCATTCATGGATGGGAGCGTATCGAAAGGAATTTTGGCTTCGGCATCAAGATAGAATGAACATTGTTTCACCAAAGTGGGAAGGACCGTATAAGGTTGTCGTTATGCCCCATCCAAACTCCTATGTAATAGATGACGATGAAGGAAAGAAGTTGAAGAATACTTTTAATGGGGAGAAATTGAAAAATAATTATGCTTTAGCACTGCCACCCGACAGTGCAAATTGTACTTGAATTTTTTTATCAAAGTCTTGTTCGATATACACAAATGGTGCCGCTTCATTTTAGTAACTTAATGGTGAAATGCTTCAGTTCATGATCCTTAGCCAAAGGTGATGAAGGAGTATACAAGACTTAGGTGTTTGAAACACTCAGTAGATATTGAAACACGCAAGATATTAAGACAATTGAAATACTTAGCCACATTAAACAGATGAAAATTGAAGCGCAAATAATGTTTCATCTAATAAAATTCCATAATTGCGAAACTCATCGCTTGGAGGACTTAATTAAAAGGAGATTACAAATATGACTGGAGAACAACTAAGTAAAATCTATGATAATGTAGAGTCGGTTGGAGGAGAATATTCTTTTCGAGGAGAAGGTTGGTGAAGTTCTTATTCAATAAGCTAGGGTAATTGTTGGGATGATACCTGCCTAGGCAGGGCGAATTCATTTGTGGGCTTGCCCTTGCAGGAGGTAGGAGGAGACGCTCTAGACGATTCACTATTATCCCACGAATTGTATACACCCGCTGCTTTTTCCAACTCCTCTTCCCTGGCCTGATACGACAGAAAATCATTCATGGATGGGAGCGTATCCAAACGAAATTTGGTGTTGCCATCAAGATAGAATGAACAAGTTTTCACCAAATTGTGAAGGGCCATATAAATCTATCGTTGTCCCCCATTTAAACGTCTATGTAATAGAAGACGGTGAAGGAAACAAATTGAAGAATACTTTTGATGGGGATCATTTGAAAATAAATATGCCTAACCGCTCGCACAATCGTGTAAATTGTACTTGAAAATAAATTATGAAAGTCTTGTTCGATATACACAAATGGCGTCACTTCATTTTTATAACTTAATGGCAAATTGCTTAAGTTCATAATCCTTAGACAAAGGTGATGATGGAGTATACAAGACTAAGGCGTTTTAAACACTTAGTCGATATTTAAACACACAAGATATTAAGACGTTTGAATCACTTAGCCAAATTAAATAGATGAAAAGTAAAGCACATAAATTGTTTCATACCATAAAATGCCATAAGTACAAAACGCCTTGCGTGGAGGACATAATGAAAAGGAGATTACATATATGGAAGAAAAATGACTAAGTAAAACCACAGATTATGCATAGTCACTTGGAAGTGGATCTTCTTTTCGAGGATAAGGTTGGTGAAGTTATTCTTCAATATGCAAGGGAGGTGGTTAGGATTATACCTCCTCAGGCAGAGCGAATTCAGTTGTGGGCTTGCCCTTAGAGGATGGAGGAGGAGACGCTCTAGATGATTCACTATTATTCCACGAATCGTATAAGTCCGCTGCTTTCTTCATCTCCTCCTCCCTGGCCTGATACGCTAGAAAATCATTCATGGATGGGAGCGTATCGAAAGGAATTTTGGCGTCGGCATCAAGATAGAATGAACATTGTTTCACCAAAGTGGGAAGGACCGTATAAGGTTGTCGTTATGCCCCATCCAAACTCCTATGTAATAGATGACGATGAAGGAAAGAAGTTGAAGAATACTTTTAATGGGGAGAAATTGAAAAATAATTATGCTTTAGCACTGCCACCCGACAGTGCAAATTGTACTTGAATTTTTTTATCAAAGTCTTGTTCGATATACACAAATGGTGCCGCTTCATTTTAGTAACTTAATGGTGAAATGCTTCAGTTCATGATCCTTAGCCAAAGGTGATGAAGGAGTATACAAGACTTAGGTGTTTGAAACACTCAGTAGATATTGAAACACGCAAGATATTAAGACGGTTGAAACACTTAGCCAAATTAAACAGATGAAAATTGAAGCGCAAATAATGTTTCATCTATTAAAATGCCATAATTACGAAACTCCTCTCTTGGAGGACTTAATTAAAAGGAGATTACAAATATAACTGAAAACAACTAAGTAAAATCTATGATAATGTAGAGTCGGTTGGAGGAGAATCTTCTTTTCGAGGAGAAGGTTGGTAAAGTTCTTACTCAATAAGCAAGGGTAGTTGTTGGGAAGATACTTGCCTAGGCAGGGCAAATTCAGTTGTTGGCTTGCCCGTGCAGGAGGTAGGAGGAGACGCTCTAGATGATTCACTATTATCCTACGAATTGTATACACCCGCTGCTTTTTCAACTCCTCCTCCCTGGCCTGATACGACAGAAAATCATTCATGGATGAGAGCGTATCCAAAGGAAATTTGGTGTTGGCATCAAGATAGAATAAACAAGTTTTCACCAAATTGTGAAGAACCCTATAAAGCTATCACTATCCCCCATTTAAATGTCTATGTAATAGAAGACGGTGAAGGAAACAAATTGAAGAATACTTTTAATGGGGATCATTTGAAAAAAACTATGCCTAGGCGCTCGCACAATCGTGTAAATTGTACTTGAAAATAATTTATGAAAGTCTTGTTCGATATACGCAAATGGGGTCACTTCATTTTAATAACTTAATGGCAAAATGCTTAATTTCATAATGCTTAGACAAAGGTGATGATGGAGTATACAAGACTAAGGCGTTTTAAACACTTAGTCGATATTGAAACAAACAAGATATTAAGACGTTTGAATCACTTAGCCAAATTAAATAGATGAAAAGTAAAGCACATAAATTGTTTCATACCATAAAATGCCATAAGTACAAAACGCCTTGCGTGGAGGACATAATGAAAAGGAGATTACATATATGGAAGAAAAATGACTAAGTAAAACCACAGATTATGCATAGTCACTTGGAAGTGGATCTTCTTTTCGAGGATAAGGTTGGTGAAGTTCTTCTTCAATATGCAAGGGAGGTGGTTAGGATTATACCTCCTCAGGCAGAGCGAATTCAGTTGTGGGCTTGCCCTTAGAGGATGGAGGAGGAGACGCTCTAGATGATTCACTATTATTCCACGAATCGTATAAGTCCGCTGCTTTCTTCATCTCCTCCTCCCTGGCTTGATACGCTAGAAAATCATTCATGGATGGGAGCGTATCGAAAGGAATTTTGGCGTCGGCATCAAGATAGAATGAACAAATTTTTCACCAACGTGAAAAGGACCCTATAAGGTCGTCGTTATGCCCCATCCAAACTCCTATGTAATAGATGACGACGAAGGAAAGAAGTTGAAGAATACTTTTAATGGGGAGAAATTGAAAAATAATTATGCCTTAGCGCTGCCACCCCACAGTGCAAATTGTACTTGAATTGTTTTATCAAAGTCTTGTTCGATATACACAAATGGTGCCGCTTCATTTTAGTAACTTAATGGTGAAATGCTTCAGTTCATAATCCTTTGCCAAAGGTGATGAAGGAGTATACAAGACTTAGGTGTTTGAAACACTCAGTAGATATTCAAACACGCAAGATATTAAGACAATTGAAATACTTAGCCACATTAAACAGATGAAAATTGAAGCGCAAATAATGTTTCATCTAATAAAATTCCATAATTGCGAAACTCATCGCTTGGAGGACTTAATTAAAAGGAGATTACAAATATGACTGGAGAACAACTAAGTAAAATCTATGATAATGTAGAGTCGGTTGGAGGAGAATATTCTTTTCGAGGAGAAGGTTGGTGAAGTTCTTATTCAATAAGCTAGGGTAATTGTTGGGATGATACCTGCCTAGGCAGGGCGAATTCATTTGTGGGCTTGCCCTTGCAGGAGGTAGGAGGAGACGCTCTAGACGATTCACTATTATCCCACGAATTGTATACACCCGCTGCTTTTTCCAACTCCTCTTCCCTGGCCTGATACGACAGAAAATCATTCATGGATGGGAGCGTATCCAAACGAAATTTGGTGTTGCCATCAAGATAGAATGAACAAGTTTTCACCAAATTGTGAAGGGCCATATAAATCTATCGTTGTCCCCCATTTAAACGTCTATGTAATAGAAGACGGTGAAGGAAACAAATTGAAGAATACTTTTGATGGGGATCATTTGAAAATAAATATGCCTAACCGCTCGCACAATCGTGTAAATTGTACTTGAAAATAAATTATGAAAGTCTTGTTCGATATACACAAATGGCGTCACTTCATTTTTATAACTTAATGGCAAATTGCTTAAGTTCATAATCCTTAGACAAAGGTGATGATGGAGTATACAAGACTAAGGCGTTTTAAACACTTAGTCGATATTTAAACACACAAGATATTAAGACGTTTGAATCACTTAGCCAAATTAAATAGATGAAAAGTAAAGCACATAAATTGTTTCATACCATAAAATGCCATAAGTACAAAACGCCTTGCGTGGAGGACATAATGAAAAGGAGATTACATATATGGAAGAAAAATGACTAAGTAAAACCACAGATTATGCATAGTCACTTGGAAGTGGATCTTCTTTTCGAGGATAAGGTTGGTGAAGTTATTCTTCAATATGCAAGGGAGGTGGTTAGGATTATACCTCCTCAGGCAGAGCGAATTCAGTTGTGGGCTTGCCCTTAGAGGATGGAGGAGGAGACGCTCTAGATGATTCACTATTATTCCACGAATCGTATAAGTCCGCTGCTTTCTTCATCTCCTCCTCCCTGGCCTGATACGCTAGAAAATCATTCATGGATGGGAGCGTATCGAAAGGAATTTTGGCGTCGGCATCAAGATAGAATGAACATTGTTTCACCAAAGTGGGAAGGACCGTATAAGGTTGTCGTTATGCCCCATCCAAACTCCTATGTAATAGATGACGATGAAGGAAAGAAGTTGAAGAATACTTTTAATGGGGAGAAATTGAAAAATAATTATGCTTTAGCACTGCCACCCGACAGTGCAAATTGTACTTGAATTTTTTTATCAAAGTCTTGTTCGATATACACAAATGGTGCCGCTTCATTTTAGTAACTTAATGGTGAAATGCTTCAGTTCATGATCCTTAGCCAAAGGTGATGAAGGAGTATACAAGACTTAGGTGTTTGAAACACTCAGTAGATATTGAAACACGCAAGATATTAAGACGGTTGAAACACTTAGCCAAATTAAACAGATGAAAATTGAAGCGCAAATAATGTTTCATCTATTAAAATGCCATAATTACGAAACTCATCGCTTGGAGGACTTAATTAAAAGGAGATTACAAATATGACTGGAGAACAACTAAGTAAAATCTATGATAATGTAGAGTCGGTTGGAGGAGAATATTCTTTTCGAGGAGAAGGTTGGTGAAGTTCTTATTCAATAAGCAAGGGTAATTGTTGGGATGATACCTGCCTAGGCAGGGCGAATTCATTTGTGGGCTTGCCCTTGCAGGAGGTAGGAGGAGACGCTCTAGACGATTCACTATTATCCCACGAATTGTATACACCCGCTGCTTTTTCCAACTCCTCTTCCCTGGCCTGATACGACAGAAAATCATTCATGGATGGGAGCGTATCCAAACGAAATTTGGTGTTGCCATCAAGATAGAATGAACAAGTTTTCACCAAATTGTGAAGGGCCATATAAAGCTATCGTTGTCCCCCATTTAAACGTCGATGTAATAGAAGACGGTGAAGGAAACAAATTGAAGAATACTTTTGATGGGGATCATTTGAAAATAAATATGCCTAACCGCTCGCACAATCGTGTAAATTGTACTTGAAAATAATTTATGAAAGTCTTGTTCGATATACACAAATGGCGTCACTTCATTTTTATAACTTAATGGCAAAATGCTTAAGTTCATAATCCTTAGACAAAGGTGATGATGGAGTATACAAGACTAAGGCGTTTTAAACACTTAGTCGATATTTAAACACACAAGATATTAAGACGTTTGAATCACTTAGCCAAATTAAATAGATGAAAAGTAAAGCACATAAATTGTTTCATACCATAAAATGCCATAAGTACAAAACGCCTTGCGTGGAGGACATAATGAAAAGGAGATTACATATATGGAAGAAAAATGACTAAGTAAAACCACAGATTATGCATAGTCACTTGGAAGTGGATCTTCTTTTCGAGGATAAGGTTGGTGAAGTTCTTCTTCAATATGCAAGGGAGGTGGTTAGGATTATACCTCCTCAGGCAGAGCGAATTCAGTTGTGGGCTTGCCCTTAGAGGATGGAGGAGGAGTCGCTCTAGATGATTCACTATTATTCCACGAATCGTATAAGTCCGCTGCTTTCTTCATCTCCTCCTCCCTGGCTTGATACGCTAGAAAATCATTCATGGATGGAAGCGTATCGAAAGGAATTTTGGCGTCGGCATCAAGATAGAATGAACAAGTTTTTCACCAACGTGAAAAGGACCCTATAAGGTCGTCGTTATGCCCCATCCAAACTCCTATGTAATAGATGACGACGAAGGAAAGAAGTTGAAGAATACTTTTAATGGGGAGAAATTGAAAAATAATTATGCCTTAGCGCTGCCACCCCACAGTGCAAATTGTACTTGAATTGTTTTATCAAAGTCTTGTTCGATATACACAAATGGTGCCGCTTCATTATAGTAACTTAATGGTGAAATGCTTCAGTTCATAATCCTTTGCCAAAGGTGATGAAGGAGTGTACAAGAATTAGGTGTTTGAAACACTCAGTAGATATTCAAACACGCAAGTTATTAAGACGATTGAAACACTTAGCCAAATTAAACAGATGAAAATTGAAGCGCAAATAATGTTTCATCTAATAAAATTCCATAATTACGAAACTCATCGCTTGGAGGACTTAATTAAAAGGAGATTACAAATATGACTGGAGAACAACTAAGTAAAATCTATGATAATGTAGAGTCGGTTGGAGGAGAATATTCTTTTCGAGGAGAAGGTTGGTGAAGTTCTTATTCAATAAGCAAGGGTAATTGTTGGGATGATACCTGCCTAGGCAGGGCGAATTCATTTGTGGGCTTGCCCTTGCAGGAGGTAGGAGGAGACGCTCTAGACGATTCACTATTATCCCACGAATTGTATACACCCGCTGCTTTTTCCAACTCCTCTTCCCTGGCCTGATACGACAGAAAATCATTCATGGATGGGAGAGTATCCAAACGAAATTTGGTGTTGCCATCAAGATAGAATGAACAAGTTTTCACCAAATTGTGAAGGGCCATATAAAGCTATCGTTGTCCCCCATTTAAACGTCGATGTAATAGAAGACGGTGAAGGAAACAAATTGAAGAATACTTTTGATGGGGATCATTTGAAAATAAATATGCCTAACCGCTCGCACAATCGTGTAAATTGTACTTGAAAATAATTTATGAAAGTCTTGTTCGATATACACAAATGGCGTCACTTCATTTTTATAACTTAATGGCAAAATGCTTAAGTTCATAATCCTTAGACAAAGGTGATGATGGAGTATACAAGACTAAGGCGTTTTAAACACTTAGTCGATATTTAAACACACAAGATATTAAGACGTTTGAATCACTTAGCCAAATTAAATAGATGAAAAGTAAAGCACATAAATTGTTTCATACCATAAAATGCCATAAGTACAAAACGCCTTGCGTGGAGGACATAATGAAAAGGAGATTACATATATGGAAGAAAAATGACTAAGTAAAACCACAGATTATGCATAGTCACTTGGAAGTGGATCTTCTTTTCGAGGATAAGGTTGGTGAAGTTCTTCTTCAATATGCAAGGGAGGTGGTTAGGATTATACCTCCTCAGGCAGAGCGAATTCAGTTGTGGGCTTGCCCTTAGAGGATGGAGGAGGAGACGCTCTAGATGATTCACTATTATTCCACGAATCGTATAAGTCCGCTGCTTTCTTCATCTCCTCCTCCCTGGCTTGATACGCTAGAAAATCATTCATGGATGGGAGCGTATCGAAAGGAATTTTGGCGTCGGCATCAAGATAGAATGAACAAATTTTTCACCAACGTGAAAAGGACCCTATAAGGTCGTCGTTATGCCCCATCCAAACTCCTATGTAATAGATGACGACGAAGGAAAGAAGTTGAAGAATACTTTTAATGGGGAGAAATTGAAAAATAATTATGCCTTAGCGCTGCCACCCCACAGTGCAAATTGTACTTGAATTGTTTTATCAAAGTCTTGTTCGATATACACAAATGGTGCCGCTTCATTATAGTAACTTAATGGTGAAATGCTTCAGTTTATAATCCTTTGCCAAAGGTGATGAAGGAGTGTACAAGACTTAGGTGTTTGAAACACTCAGTAGATATTCAAACACGCAAGTTATTAAGACGATTGAAACACTTAGCCAAATTAAACAGATGAAAATTGAAGCGCAAATAATGTTTCATCTAATAAAATTCCATAATTACGAAACTCATCGCTTGGAGGACTTAATTAAAAGGAGATTACAAATATGACTGGAGAACAACTAAGTAAAATCTATGATAATGTAGAGTCGGTTGGAGGAGAATCTTCTTTTCGAGGAGAAGGTTGGTTAAGTTCTTATTCAATAAGCAAGGGTAATTGTTGGGATGATACCTGCCTAGGCAGGGCGAATTCATTTGTGGGCTTGCCCTTGCAGGAGGTAGGAGGAGACGCTCTAGATGATTCACTATTATCCAACGAATTGTATACACCCGCTGCTTTTTCCAACTCCTCTTCCTTGGCCTGATACGACAGAAAATCATTCATGGATGGGAGCGTATCCAAAGGAAATTTGGTGTTGCCATCAAGATAGAATGAACAAGTTTTCACCAAATTGTGAAGGGCCCTATAAAGCTATCGCTGTCCCCCATTTAAACGTCGATGTAATAGAAGACGGTGAAGGAAACAAATTGAAGAATACTTTTGATGGGGATCATTTGAAAATAAATATGCCTAACCGCTCGCACAATCGTGTAAATTGTACTTGAAAATAATTTATGAAAGTCTTGTTCGATATACACAAATGGCGTCCCTTCATTTTTATAACTTAATGGCAAAATGCTTAAGTTCATAATCCTTACACAAAGGTGATGATGGAGTATACAAGACTAAGGCGTTTTAAACACTTAGTCGATATTTAAACACACAAGATATTAAGACGTTTGAATCACTTAGCCAAATTAAATAGATGAAAAGTAAAGCACATAAATTGTTTCATACCATAAAATGCCGTAAGTACAAAACGCCTTGCGTGGAGGACATAATGAAAAGGAGATTACATATATGGAAGAAAAATGACAAAGTAAAACCACAGATTATGCATAGTCACTTGGAAGTGGATCTTCTTTTCGAGGATAAGGTTGGTGAAGTTCTTCTTCAATATGCAAGGGAGGTGGTTAGGATTATACCTCCTCAGGCAGAGCGAATTCAGTTGTGGGCTTGCCCTTAGAGGATGGAGGAGGAGTCGCTCTAGATGATTCACTATTATTCCACGAATCGTATAAGTCCGCTGCTTTCTTCATCTCCTCCTCCCTGGCTTGATACGCTAGAAAGTCATTCATGGATGGAAGCGTATCGAAAGGAATTTTGGCGTCGGCATCAAGATAGAATGAACAAGTTTTTCACCAACGTGAAAAGGACCCTATAAGGTCGTCGTTATGCCCCATCCAAACTCCTATGTAATAGATGACGACGAAGGAAAGAAGTTGAAGAATACTTTTAATGGGGAGAAATTGAAAAATAATTATGCCTTAGCGCTGCCACCCCACAGTGCAAATTGTACTTGAATTGTTTTATCAAAGTCTTGTTCGATATACACAAATGGTGCCGCTTCATTATAGTAACTTAATGGTGAAATGCTTCAGTTCATAATCCTTTGCCAAAGGTGATGAAGGAGTGTACAAGACTTAGGTGTTTGAAACACTCAGTAGATATTCAAACACGCAAGTTATTAAGACGATTGAAACACTTAGCCAAATTAAACAGATGAAAATTGAAGCGCAAATAATGTTTCATCTAATAAGATTCCATAATTACGAAACTCATCGCTTGGAGGACTTAATTAAAAGGAGATTACAAATATGACTGGAGAACAACTAAGTAAAATCTATGATAATGTAGAGTCGGTTGGAGGAGAATATTCTTTTCGAGGAGAAGGTTGGTGAAGTTCTTATTCAATAAGCAAGGGTAATTGTTGGGATGATACCTGCCTAGGCAGGGCGAATTCATTTGTGGGCTTGCCCTTGCAGGAGGTAGGAGGAGACGCTCTAGACGATTCACTATTATCCCACGAATTGTATACACCCGCTGCTTTTTCCAACTCCTCTTCCCTGGCCTGATACGACAGAAAATCATTCATGGATGGGAGCGTATCCAAACGAAATTTGGTGTTGCCATCAAGATAGAATGAACAAGTTTTCACCAAATTGTGAAGGGCCATATAAAGCTATCGTTGTCCCCCATTTAAACGTCGATGTAATAGAAGACGGTGAAGGAAACAAATTGAAGAATACTTTTGATGGGGATCATTTGAAAATAAATATGCCTAACCGCTCGCACAATCGTGTAAATTGTACTTGAAAATAATTTATGAAAGTCTTGTTCGATATACACAAATGGCGTTACTTCATTTTTATAACTTAATGGCAAAATGCTTAAGTTCATAATCCTTAGACAAAGGTGATGATGGAGTATACAAGACTAAGGCGTTTTAAACACTTAGTCGATATTTAAACACACAAGATATTAAGACGTTTGAATCACTTAGCCAAATTAAATAGATGAAAAGTAAAGCACATAAATTGTTTCATACCATAAAATGCCATAAGTACAAAACGCCTTGCGTGGAGGACATAATGAAAAGGATATTACATATATGGAAGAAAAATGACTAAGTAAAACCACAGATTATGCATAGTCACTTGGAAGTGGATCTTCTTTTCGAGGATAAGGTTGGTGAAGTTCTTCTTCAATATGCAAGGGAGGTGGTTAGGATTATACCTCCTCAGGCAGAGCGAATTCAGTTGTGGGCTTGCCCTTAGAGGATGGAGGAGGAGACGCTCTAGATGATTCACTATTATTCCACGAATCGTATAAGTCCGCTGCTTTCTTCATCTCCTCCTCCCTAGCTTGATACGCTAGAAAATCATTCATGGATGGGAGCGTATCGAAAGGAATTTTGGCATCGGCATCAAGATAGAATGAACAAATTTTTCACCAACGTGAAAAGGACCCTATAAGGTCGTCGTTATGCCCCATCCAAACTCCTATGTAATAGATGACGATGAAGGAAAGAAGTTGAAGAATACTTTTAATGGGGAGAAATTGAAAAATAATTATGCCTTAGAGCTGCCACCCCACAGTGCAAATTGTACTTGAATTGTTTTATCAAAGTCTTGTTCGATATACACAAATGGTGCCGCTTCATTATAGTAACTTAATGGTGAAATGCTTCAGTTCATAATCCTTTGCCAAAGGTGATGAAGGAGTGTACAAGACTTAGGTGTTTGAAACACTCAGTAGATATTCAAACACGCAAGTTATTAACACGATTGAAACACTTAGCCAAATTAAACAGATGAAAATTGAAGCGCAAATAATGTTTCATCTAATAAAATTCCATAATTACGAAACTCATCGCTTGGACGACTTAATTAAAAGGAGATTACAAATATGACTGGAGAACAACTAAGTAAAATCTATGATAATGTAGAGTCGGTTGGAGGAGAATCTTTTTTTCGAGGAGAAGGTTGGTTAAGTTCTTATTCAATAAGCAAGGGTAATTGTTGGGATGATACCTGCCTAGGCAGGGCGAATTCATTTGTGGGCTTGCCCTTGCAGGAGGTAGGAGGAGACGCTCTAGACGATTCACTATTATCCCACGAATTGTATACACCCGCTGCTTTTTCCAACTCCTCTTCCCTGGCCTGATACGACAGAAAATCATTCATGGATGGGAGCGTATCCAAACGAAATTTGGTGTTGCCATCAAGATAGAATGAACAAGTTTTCACCAAATTGTGAAGGGCCCTATAAAGCTATCGCTGTCCCCCATTTAAACGTCGATGTAATAGAAGACGGTGAAGGAAACAAATTGAAGAATACTTTTGATGGGGATCATTTGAAAATAAATATGCCTAACCGCTCGCACAATCGTGTAAATTGTACTTGAAAATAATTTATGAAAGTCTTGTTCGATATACACAAATGGCGTCACTTCATTTTTATAACTTAATGGCAAAATGCTTAAGTTCATAATCCTTAGACAAAGGTGATGATGGAGTATACAAGACTAAGGCGTTTTAAACACTTAGTCGATATTTAAACACACAAGATATTAAGACGTTTGAATCACTTAGCCAAATTAAATAGATGAAAAGTAAAGCACATAAATTGTTTCATACCATAAAATGCCATAAGTACAAAACGCCTTGCGTGGAGGACATAATGAAAAGGAGATTACATATATGGAAGAAAAATGACTAAGTAAAACCACAGATTATGCATAGTCACTTGGAAGTGGATCTTCTTTTCGAGGATAAGGTTGGTGAAGTTCTTCTTCAATATGCAAGGGAGGTGGTTAGGATTATACCTCCTCAGGCAGAGCGAATTCAGTTGTGGGCTTGCCCTTAGAGGATGGAGGAGGAGACGCTCTAGATGATTCACTATTATTCCACGAATCGTATAAGTCCGCTGCTTTCTTCATCTCCTCCTCCCTGGCTTGATACGCTAGAAAATCATTCATGGATGGGAGCGTATCGAAAGGAATTTTGGCGTCGGCATCAAGATAGAATGAACAAATTTTTCACCAACGTGAAAAGGACCCTATAAGGTCGTCGTTATGCCCCATCCAAACTCCTATGTAATAGATGACGACGAAGGAAAGAAGTTGAAGAATACTTTTAATGGGGAGAAATTGAAAAATAATTATGCCTTAGCGCTGCCACCCCACAGTGCAAATTGTACTTGAATTGTTTTATCAAAGTCTTGTTCGATATACACAAATGGTGCCGCTTCATTATAGTAACTTAATGGTGAAATGCTTCAGTTCATAATCCTTTGCCAAAGGTGATGAAAGAGTGTACAAGACTTAGGTGTTTGAAACACTCAGTAGATATTCAAACACGCAAGTTATTAACACGATTGAAACACTTAGCCAAATTAAACAGATGAAAATTGAAGCGCAAATAATGTTTCATCTAATAAAATTCCATAATTACGAAACTCATCGCTTCGAGGACTTAATTAAAAGGAGATTACAAATATGACTGGAGAACAACTAAGTAAAATCTATGATAATGTAGACTCGGTTGGAGGAGAATCTTCTTTTCGAGGAGAAGGTTGGTGAAGTTCTTATTCAATAAGCAAGGGTAATTGTTGGGATGATACCTGCCTAGGCAGGGCGAATTCATTTGTGGGCTTGCCCTTGCAGGGGGTAGGAGGAGACGCTCTAGATGATTCACTGTTATCCAACGAATTGTATACACCCGCTGCTTTTTCCAACTCCTCTTCCCTGGCCTGATACGACAGAAAATCATTCATGGATGGGAGCGTATCCAAAGGAAATTTGGTGTTGGCATCAAGATAGAATGAACAAGTTTTCACCAAATTGTGAAGGGCCCTATAAAGCTATCGTTGTCCCCCATTTAAACGTCTATGTAATAGAAGACGGTGAAGGAAACAAATTGAAGAATACTTTTGATGGGGATCATTTGAAAATAAATATGCCTAACCGCTCGCACAATCGTGTAAATTGTACTTGAAAATAATTTATGAAAGTCTTGTTCGATATACACAAATGGTGCCGCTTCATTTTAGTAACTTAATTGCGAAATGCTTAAGTTCGGAATCCTTAGACAAAGGCGATGAAGTAATATACAAGACTAAGGCGTTTTAAACACTCAATCGATATTGAAACACATAAGATATTAAGATGTTTGAAACACTTAGCCAACTTATGTAGATGAAAATTGAAGAGGGTAAATTGTTTCATATCATAAAATTCCATAATTACAAAACGCCTCGCTTGGAGGACTTAATGAAAAGGAGATTACAAATATGATAGAAAAACGACTAACTAAAACCTATGATTATGCATAGTCACTTGGAAGAGAATCTTCTTTTCGAGGAGAAGGTTGGTGAAGTTCTTCATCAACAGGCAAGGGCGGCGGATAGGATGATACCTCTTAAGGGAGAGTGAATTCAGTTGTGGGCTTGCCCTTGGAGGAGGGAGGAGGAGACACTCTTGGTGATTCACTATTATCCCATTAATCGTATTCATCCGTTGTTTTATTCACCTCCTCCTCCCTGACTTGATACGCTAGAAAATCATTCATGGACGGGAGCGTATCGTAAGGAAATTTGGCATCGACATCAAGAGAGAATGAACAAGTTTTCACCATAGTGGTAAGGACCCTATAAGGCTATCGTTGTCCCCCATTTAAACGCCTATGTAATACAAGACGATGAAGGAAATAAGTTCAAGAATACGTTTAATGGGGAGGATTTGAAAAACAAATATACTTAAGTGCTGCCACCCGATCGTATAAATTTTACTTGAAAATATTTATAAAAGTCTTGTTGGATATACAAAAATGGCGTCACTTCATTTTAGTAACTTAATGGCGAAATGCTTAAGTTCAGAATCCTTAGACAAAGGTGATGAAGGAGTATACAAGACTAAGGCGTTTTAAACACTTAGTCGATATTGAAACAGACAAGACATAAGACCTTTGAAACACTTAGCCAAATTAAATAGATGAAAAATGAAGCGCATAAATTGTTTCATATCAAAATATGCCATAATTAAAAACGCCTTGCTTGGAGGACTTAATGAAAAGGAGATTTCAAATATGACAGAAAAACTACTAACTAAAACCTATGATTATGCATAGTCACTTGGAAAAGGGTCTTGTTTTGAGGAGAAGGTTGGTGAAGTTCTTCTTCAACAGGCAAGGGCGGTGGATGGGATGATACCTCTTCTGGAAGAGTGAATTCAGTTGTTGGCTTTCCCTTGGAGGAGGGAGTATAAGACGCTCTAGATGATTCACTATTATCCGCTGCTTTCTTGACCTCCTCCTCCGTTGGTTGATACACAATAAAATCATTCACGGATGGGAGCGTATCCAAAGGAAATTTGGTGTTGGCATCATGATAGAATGAACAAGTTTTCACCAAATTGTGAAGGACCCTATAAAGCTATCATTGTCCCCCATTTAAACGTCTATGTAATAGAAGACGGTGAAGGAAAAAAGTTGAAGAATACTTTTAATGGGGAGTATTAGAAAAATAAATATGCTTAAGCGCTCCGCACAATCGTGTAAACTGTACTTGAAAATAATATATGAAAGTCTTTTCCGATATACACAAATGGCGTCACTTCATTTTAGTAACTTAATGGAAAAATGCTTAAGTTCATAATCCGTAGACAAAGGTGATGAAGGAGTATACAAGACTAAGGCGTTTTAAACACTCAGTCGATATTGAAACACACAGGATATTAAGATGTTTGAAACACTTAGCCAAATTAAATAGATGAAAATTAAAGCGCATAAATTGTTTCATATCATAAAATGCCATAAGTACAAAATGACTTGCGTGGAGGACATAATGAAAAGGAGATTACACATATGACAGAAAAATGACTAAGTAAAATCTATGATTATGCATAGTCATTTGGAAGAGGATCTTCTTTTCGAGGATAAGGTTGGTGAAGTACTTCTTCAATAGGCAAGGGCGGTGGTTAGGATGATATCTCCTCAGGCAGAGCGAATTCAGTTGTGGGCTTGCCCTTGGAGGAGGGAGGAGATGGTCTGATTCACTATTATTCCACGAATCGTATAAGTCCGCTGCTTTCTTCATCTCCTCCTCCCTGGCCTGATACGCGAGAAAATCATTAATGGATGGGATTGTATCCAAAGGAAATTTGGCGGCATCAAGATAGAATGAACAAATTTTTCACCAAAGTGAAAAGGACCCTATAAGGTCGTCGCTATGCCCCATCCAAACTCCTATGTAATAGATGACCATGAAGGAAAGAAGTTGAATAATACTTTTAATGGGGAGCAATTGAAAAAACAAATATGCGTTAGCGCTGCCACCCGATAGTGCAAATTGTACTTGAATTTTTTTATGAAAGTCTTGTTCGATATACACAAATGGCGCCGCTTCATTTTAGTAACTTAATGGTGAAATGCTTTAGTTCATAATCCTTAGCCAAAGATGATGAAGGAGTATACAAGACTAAGGCGTTTTAAACTCGTCCTCCTTGGCCTGATACGACAGAAAATCATTCATGGATGGGAGCGTATCCAAAGGAAATTTGGTGTTGGCATCAAGATAGAATGAACAAGTTTTCATCAAATTGTGAAGGACCCTATAAAGCATTCATTGTCCCCCATTTAAACGTCTATGTAATAGAAGACGGTGAAGGAAAAAAATTGAAAAATACTTTTAATGGAGATCATTTGAAAAAACATATGCCCAAGCGCTCGCACAATCGTGTAAATTGTACTTGAAGATAATTTATGAACATCTTGTTCGATATACACAAATGGCATCACTTCATTTTAGTAACTTAATGGCAAAATGCTTAAGTTCATAATCCTTAGACAAAGCTGATGATGGAGTATATAAGATTAAGGCTTTTTAAACACTCAGTCGATATTGAAACACACAAGATATAAAGACGTTTGAAACACTTAGGCAAATTAAATTGATGAAAATTGAAGTGCAGAAATTGTTTCATATCATAAAACGCCATAAGTACAAAACACCTCGCGTGCAGGACATAATGAAAAGGATATTACATATATGACAGAAAAATGACAAAGTAAAACCACTGATTATGCATAGTCACTTGGAAGAGGATCTTCTTTTCGAGGATAAGGTTGGTGAAGTTCTTCTTCAATAGGCAAGGGAGGTGGTTAGGATGATACCTCATCAGGCAGAGCGAATTCAGTTGTGGGCTTGCCCTTAGAGGACGGAGGAGTAGACGCTCTAGATGATTCACTATTATTCCAGGAATCGTATAAGTCCGCTGCTTTCTTCATCTCCTCCTCCCTGGCCTGATACGCGAGAAAATCATTCATGGATGGGAGCGTATCGAAAGAAAATTTGGCGTCGGCATCAAGATAGAATGAACATTGTTTCACCAAAGTGGGAAGGACCGTATAAGGTTGTCGTTATGCCCCATTCAAACTCCTATGTAATAGATCACGATGAAGGAAATAAGTTGAAGAATACTTTTAATGGGGAGAAATTGAAAATAATTATGCTTTAGCGCTACCACCCGACAGTGCAAATTGTACTTGAATTTTTTTGTCAAAGTCTTGTTCGATATACAGAAATGGTGCCGCTTCATTTTAGTAACTTAATGGTGAAATGCTTCAGTTCATGATCCTTAGCCAAAGGTGATGAAGGAGTATACAAGACTTAGGTGTTTGAAACACTCAGTGGATATTGAAACACGCAAGATATTAAGACGGTTGAAACACTTAGCCAAATTAAACAGATGAAAATTGAAGCGCAAATAATTTTTCATCTATTAAAATGCCATAATTACGAAACTCCTCTCTTGGAGGACTTAATTAAAAGGAGATTACAAATATAACTGAAACCAACTAAGTAAAATCTATGATAATGTAGAGTCGGTTGGAGGAGAATCTTATTTTCGAGGAGAAGGTTGGTGAAGTTCTTACTCAATAAGCAAGGGTAGTTGTTGGGATGATACCTGCCTAGGCAGGGCAAATTCAGTTGTTGGCTTGCCCGTGCAGGAGGTAGGAGGAGACGCTCTAGATGATTCACTATTATTCTACGAATTGTATACACCCGCTGCTTTTTCAACTCCTCCTCCCTGGCCTGATACGACAGAACATCATTCATGGATGAGAGCGTATCCAAAGGAAATTTGGTGTTGGCATCAAGATAGAATAAACAAGTTTTCACCAAATTGTGAAGAACCCTATAAAGCTATCACTATCCCCCATTTAAATGTCTATGTAATAGAAGACGGTGAAGGAAACAAATTGAAGAATACTTTTAATGGGGATCATTTGAAAAAAACTATGCCTAGGCGCTCGCACAATCGTGTAAATTGTACTTGAAAATAATTTATGAAAGTCTTGTTCGATATACACAAATGGGGTCACTTCATTTTAATAACTTAATGGCAAAATGCTTAAGTTCTTAATGCTTAGACAAAGGTGATGATGGAGTATACAAGACTAAGGCATTTTAAACACTTAGTCGATATTGAAACAAACAAGATATTAAGACGTTTGAATCACTTAGCCAAATTAAATAGATGAAAAGTAAAGCGCATAAATTGTTTCATATCATAAAATGCCGTAAATACAAAACGCCTTGCGTAGAGGACATAATGAAGAGGATATTACATATATGACAGAAAAATGACTAAGTAAAACCACAGATTATGCATAGTCACTTGGAAGAGGATCTTCTTTTCGAGGTTAAGGTTGGTGAAGTTCTTCTTCAATATGCAAGGGAGGTGGTTAGGATTATACCTCCTCAGGCAGAGCGAATTCAGTTGTGGGCTTGCCCTTAGAGGATGGAGGAGGAGACGCTCTAGATGATTCACTATTATTCCACGAATCGTATAAGTCCGCTGCTTTCTTCATCTCCTCCTCCCTGGCATGATACGCTAGAAAATCATTCATGGATGGGAGCATATCGAAAGGAATTTTGGCGTCGGCATCAAGATAGAATGAACAAATTTTTCACCAACGTGAAAAGGACCCTATAAGGTCGTCGTTATGCCCCATCCAAACTCCTATGTAATAGATGACGACGAAGGAAAGAAGTTGAAGAATACTTTTAATGGGGAGAAATTGAATAATAATTATGCCTTAGCGCTGCCACCCCACAGTGCAAATTGTACTTGAATTGTTTTATCAAAGTCTTGTTCGATATACACAAATGGTGCCGCTTCATTTTAGTAACTTAATGGTGAAATGGTTCAGTTCATGATCCTTAGCCAAAGGTGATGAAGGAGTATACAAGACTTAGGTGTTTGAAACACTCAGTGGATATTGAAACACGCAAGATATTAAGACGGTTGAAACACTTAGCCAAATTAAACAGATGAAAATTGAAGCGCAAATAATTTTTCATCTATTAAAATGCCATAATTACGAAACTCCTCTCTTGGAGGACTTAATTAAAAGGAGATTACAAATATAACTGAAACCAACTAAGTAAAATCTATGATAATGTAGAGTCGGTTGGAGGAGAATCTTATTTTCGAGGAGAAGGTTGGTGAAGTTCTTACTCAATAAGCAAGGGTAGTTGTTGGGATGATACCTGCCTAGGCAGGGCAAATTCAGTTGTTGGCTTGCCCGTGCAGGAGGTAGGAGGAGACGCTCTAGATGATTCACTATTATTCTACGAATTGTATACACCCGCTGCTTTTTCAACTCTTCCTCCCTGGCCTGATACGACAGAACATCATTCATGGATGAGAGCGTATCCAAAGGAAATTTGGTGTTGGCATCAAGATAGAATAAACAAGTTTTCACCAAATTGTGAAGAACCCTATAAAGCTATCACTATCCCCCATTTAAATGTCTATGTAATAGAAGACGGTGAAGGAAACAAATTGAAGAATACTTTTAATGGGGATCATTTGAAAAAAACTATGCCTAGGCGCTCGCACAATCGTGTAAATTGTACTTGAAAATAATTTATGAAAGTCTTGTTCGATATACACAAATGGGGTCACTTCATTTTAATAACTTAATGGCAAAATGCTTAAGTTCTTAATGCTTAGACAAAGGTGATGATGGAGTATACAAGACTAAGGCATTTTAAACACTTAGTCGATATTGAAACAAACAAGATATTAAGACGTTTGAATCACTTAGCCAAATTAAATAGATGAAAAGTAAAGCGCATAAATTGTTTCATATCATAAAATGCCGTAAATACAAAACGCCTTGCGTAGAGGACATAATGAAGAGGATATTACATATATGACAGAAAAATGACTAAGTAAAACCACAGATTATGCATAGTCACTTGGAAGAGGATCTTCTTTTCGAGGTTAAGGTTGGTGAAGTTCTTCTTCAATATGCAAGGGAGGTGGTTAGGATTATACCTCCTCAGGCAGAGCGAATTCAGTTGTGGGCTTGCCCTTAGAGGATGGAGGAGGAGACGCTCTAGATGATTCACTATTATTCCACGAATCGTATAAGTCCGCTGCTTTCTTCATCTCCTCCTCCCTGGCATGATACGCTAGAAAATCATTCATGGATGGGAGCGTATCGAAAGGAATTTTGGCGTCGGCATCAAGATAGAATGAACAAATTTTTCACCAACGTGAAAAGGACCCTATAAGGTCGTCGTTATGCCCCATCCAAACTCCTATGTAATAGATGACGACGAAGGAAAGAAGTTGAAGAATACTTTTAATGGGGAGAAATTGAAAAATAATTATGCCTTAGCGCTGCCACCCCACAGTGCAAATTGTACTTGAATTGTTTTATCAAAGTCTTGTTCGATATACACAAATGGTGCCGCTTCATTTTAGTAACTTAATGGTGAAATGGTTCAGTTCATAATCCTTTGCCAAAGGTGATGAAGGAGTATACAAGACTTAGGTGTTTGAAACACTCAGTAGATATTCAAACACGCAAGATATTAAGACAATTGAAATACTTAGCCACATTAAACAGATGAAAATTGAAGCGCAAATAATGTTTCATCTAATAAAATTCCATAATTACGAAACTCATCGCTTGGAGGACTTAATTAAAAGGAGATTACAAATATGACTGGAGAACAACTAAGTAAAATCTATGATAATGTAGAGTCGGTTGGAGGAGAATCTTCTTTTCGAGGAGAAGGTTGGTGAAGTTCTTATTCAATAAGCTAGGGTAATTGTTGGGATGATACCTGCCTAGGCAGGGCGAATTCATTTGTGGGCTTGCCCTTGCAGGAGGTAGGAGGAGACACTCTAGATGATTCACTATTATCCCACGAATTGTATACACCCGCTGCTTTTTCCAACTCCTCTTCCCTGGCCTGATACGACAGAAAATCATTCATGGATGGGAGCGTATCCAAAGGAAATTTGGTGTTGGCATCAAGATAGAATGAACAAGTTTTCACCAAATTGTGAAGGACCCTATAAATCTATCGTTGTCCCCCATTTAAACGTCTATGTAGTAGAAGACGGTGACGGAAACAAATTGAAGAATACTTTTGATGGGGATCATTTGAAAATAAATATGCCTAACCGCTCGCACAATCGTGTAAATTGTACTTGAAAATAAATTATGAAAGTCTTGTTCGATATACACAAATGGCGTCACTTCATTTTTATAACTTAATGGCAAATTGCTTAAGTTCATAATCCTTAGACAAAGGTGATGATGGAGTATACAAGACTAAGGCGTTTTAAACACTTAGTCGATATTTAAACACACAAGATATTAAGACGTTTGAATCACTTAGCCAAATTAAATAGATGAAAAGTAAAGCACATAAATTGTTTCATACCATAAAATGCCATAAGTACAAAACGCCTTGCGTGGAGGACATAATGAAAAGGAGATTACATATATGGAAGAAAAATGACTAAGTAAAACCACAGATTATGCATAGTCACTTGGAAGTGGATCTTCTTTTCGAGGATAAGGTTGGTGAAGTTCTTCTTCAATATGCAAGGGAGGTGGTTAGGATTATACCTCCTCAGGCAGAGCGAATTCAGTTGTGGGCTTGCCCTTAGAGGATGGAGGAGGAGACGCTCTAGATGATTCACTATTATTCCACGAATCGTATAAGTCCGCTGCTTTCTTCATCTCCTCCTCCCTGGCCTGATACGCTAGAAAATCATTCATGGATGGGAGCGTATCGAAAGGAATTTTGGCTTCGGCATCAAGATAGAATGAACATTGTTTCACCAAAGTGGGAAGGACCGTATAAGGTTGTCGTTATGCCCCATCCAAACTCCTATGTAATAGATGACGATGAAGGAAAGAAGTTGAAGAATACTTTTAATGGGGAGAAATTGAAAAATAATTATGCTTTAGCACTGCCACCCGACAGTGCAAATTGTACTTGAATTTTTTTATCAAAGTCTTGTTCGATATACACAAATGGTGCCGCTTCATTTTAGTAACTTAATGGTGAAATGCTTCAGTTCATGATCCTTAGCCAAAGGTGATGAAGGAGTATACAAGACTTAGGTGTTTGAAACACTCAGTAGATATTCAAACACGCAAGATATTAAGACAATTGAAATACTTAGCCACATTAAACAGATGAAAATTGAAGCGCAAATAATGTTTCATCTAATAAAATTCCATAATTGCGAAACTCATCGCTTGGAGGACTTAATTAAAAGGAGATTACAAATATGACTGGAGAACAACTAAGTAAAATCTATGATAATGTAGAGTCGGTTGGAGGAGAATATTCTTTTCGAGGAGAAGGTTGGTGAAGTTCTTATTCAATAAGCAAGGGTAATTGTTGGGATGATACCTGCCTAGGCAGGGCGAATTCATTTGTGGGCTTGCCCTTGCAGGAGGTAGGAGGAGACGCTCTAGACGATTCACTATTATCCCACGAATTGTATACACCCGCTGCTTTTTCCAACTCCTCTTCCCTGGCCTGATACGACAGAAAATCATTCATGGATGGGAGCGTATCCAAACGAAATTTGGTGTTGCCATCAAGATAGAATTAACAAGTTTTCACCAAATTGTGAAGGGCCATATAAATCTATCGTTGTCCCCCATTTAAACGTGTATGTAATAGAAGACGGTGAAGGAAACAAATTGAAGAATACTTTTGATGGGGATCATTTGAAAATAAATATGCCTAACCGCTCGCACAATCGTGTAAATTGTACTTGAAAATAAATTATGAAAGTCTTGTTCGATATACACAAATGGCGTCACTTCATTTTTATAACTTAATGGCAAATTGCTTAAGTTCATAATCCTTAGACAAAGGTGATGATGGAGTATACAAGACTAAGGCGTTTTAAACACTTAGTCGATATTTAAACACACAAGATATTAAGACGTTTGAATCACTTAGCCAAATTAAATAGATGAAAAGTAAAGCACATAAATTGTTTCATACCATAAAATGCCATAAGTACAAAATGCCTTGCGTGGAGGACATAATGAAAAGGAGATTACATATATGGAAGAAAAATGACTAAGTAAAACCACAGATTATGCATAGTCACTTGGAAGTGGATCTTCTTTTCGAGGATAAGGTTGGTGAAGTTATTCTTCAATATGCAAGGGAGGTGGTTAGGATTATACCTCCTCAGGCAGAGCGAATTCAGTTGTGGGCTTGCCCTTAGAGGATGGAGGAGGAGACGCTCTAGATGATTCACTATTATTCCACGAATCGTATAAGTCCGCTGCTTTCTTCATCTCCTCCTCCCTGGCCTGATACGCTAGAAAATCATTCATGGATGGGAGCGTATCGAAAGGAATTTTGGCGTCGGCATCAAGATAGAATGAACATTGTTTCACCAAAGTGGGAAGGACCGTATAAGGTTGTCGTTATGCCCCATCCAAACTCCTATGTAATAGATGACGATGAAGGAAAGAAGTTGAAGAATACTTTTAATGGGGAGAAATTGAAAAATAATTATGCTTTAGCACTGCCACCCGACAGTGCAAATTGTACTTGAATTTTTTTATCAAAGTCTTGTTGGATATACACAAATGGTGCCGCTTCATTTTAGTAACTTAATGGTGAAATGCTTCAGTTCATGATCCTTAGCCAAAGGTGATGAAGGAGTATACAAGACTTAGGTGTTTGAAACACTCAGTAGATATTGAAACACGCAAGATATTAAGACGGTTGAAACACTTAGCCAAATTAAACAGATGAAAATTGAAGCGCAAATAATGTTTCATCTATTAAAATGCCATAATTACGAAACTCCTCTCTTGGAGGACTTAATTAAAAGGAGATTACAAATATAACTGAAAACAACTAAGTAAAATCTATGATAATGTAGAGTCGGTTGGAGGAGAATCTTCTTTTCGAGGAGAAGGTTGGTAAAGTTCTTACTCAATAAGCAAGGGTAGTTGTTGGGAAGATACTTGCCTAGGCAGGGCAAATTCAGTTGTTGGCTTGCCCGTGCAGGAGGTAGGAGGAGACGCTCTAGATGATTCACTATTATCCTACGAATTGTATACACCCGCTGCTTTTTCAACTCCTCCTCCCTGGCCTGATACGACAGAAAATCATTCATGGATGAGAGCGTATCCAAAGGAAATTTGGAGTTGGCATCAAGATAGAATAAACAAGTTTTCACCAAATTGTGAAGAACCCTATAAAGCTATCACTATCCCCCATTTAAATGTCTATGTAATAGAAGACGGTGAAGGAAACAAATTGAAGAATACTTTTAATGGGGATCATTTGAAAAAAACTATGCCTAGGCGCTCGCACAATCGTGTAAATTGTACTTGAAAATAATTTATGAAAGTCTTGTTCGATATACACAAATGGGGTCACTTCATTTTAATAACTTAATGGCAAAATGCTTAATTTCATAATGCTTAGACAAAGGTGATGATGGAGTATACAAGACTAAGGCGTTTTAAACACTTAGTCGATATTGAAACAAACAAGATATTAAGACGTTTGAATCACTTAGCCAAATTAAATAGATGAAAAGTAAAGCACATAAATTGTTTCATACCATAAAATGCCATAAGTACAAAACGCCTTGCGTGGAGGACATAATGAAAAGGAGATTACATATATGGAAGAAAAATGACTAAGTAAAACCACAGATTATGCATAGTCACTTGGAAGTGGATCTTCTTTTCGAGGATAAGGTTGGTGAAGTTCTTCTTCAATATGCAAGGGAGGTGGTTAGGATTATACCTCCTTAGGCAGAGCGAATTCAGTTGTGGGCTTGCCCTTAGAGGATGGAGGAGGAGACGCTCTAGATGATTCACTATTATTCCACGAATCGTATAAGTCCGCTGCTTTCTTCATCTCCTCCTCCCTGGCTTGATACGCTAGAAAATCATTCATGGATGGGAGCGTATCGAAAGGAATTTTGGCGTCGGCATCAAGATAGAATGAACAAATTTTTCACCAACGTGAAAAGGACCCTATAAGGTCGTCGTTATGCCCCATCCAAACTCCTATGTAATAGATGACGACGAAGGAAAGAAGTTGAAGAATACTTTTAATGGGGAGAAATTGAAAAATAATTATGCCTTAGCGCTGCCACCCCACAGTGCAAATTGTACTTGAATTGTTTTATCAAAGTCTTGTTCGATATACACAAATGGTGCCGCTTCATTTTAGTAACTTAATGGTGAAATGCTTCAGTTCATAATCCTTTGCCAAAGGTGATGAAGGAGTATACAAGACTTAGGTGTTTGAAACACTCAGTAGATATTCAAACACGCAAGATATTAAGACAATTGAAATACTTAGCCACATTAAACAGATGAAAATTGAAGCGCAAATAATGTTTCATCTAATAAAATTCCATAATTGCGAAACTCATCGCTTGGAGGACTTAATTAAAAGGAGATTACAAATATGACTGGAGAACAACTAAGTAAAATCTATGATAATGTAGAGTCGGTTGGAGGAGAATATTCTTTTCGAGGAGAAGGTTGGTGAAGTTCTTATTCAATAAGCTAGGGTAATTGTTGGGATGATACCTGCCTAGGCAGGGCGAATTCATTTGTGGGCTTGCCCTTGCAGGAGGTAGGAGGAGACGCTCTAGACGATTCACTATTATCCCACGAATTGTATACACCCGCTGCTTTTTCCAACTCCTCTTCCCTGGCCTGATACGACAGAAAATCATTCATGGATGGGAGCGTATCCAAACGAAATTTGGTGTTGCCATCAAGATAGAATGAACAAGTTTTCACCAAATTGTGAAGGGCCATATAAATCTATCGTTGTCCCCCATTTAAACGTCTATGTAATAGAAGACGGTGAAGGAAACAAATTGAAGAATACTTTTGATGGGGATCATTTGAAAATAAATATGCCTAACCGCTCGCACAATCGTGTAAATTGTACTTGAAAATAAATTATGAAAGTCTTGTTCGATATACACAAATGGCGTCACTTCATTTTTATAACTTAATGGCAAATTGCTTAAGTTCATAATCCTTAGACAAAGGTGATGATGGAGTATACAAGACTAAGGCGTTTTAAACACTTAGTCGATATTTAAACACACAAGATATTAAGACGTTTGAATCACTTAGCCAAATTAAATAGATGAAAAGTAAAGCACATAAATTGTTTCATACCATAAAATGCCATAAGTACAAAACGCCTTGCGTGGAGGACATAATGAAAAGGAGATTACATATATGGAAGAAAAATGACTAAGTAAAACCACAGATTATGCATAGTCACTTGGAAGTGGATCTTCTTTTCGAGGATAAGGTTGGTGAAGTTATTCTTCAATATGCAAGGGAGGTGGTTAGGATTATACCTCCTCAGGCAGAGCGAATTCAGTTGTGGGCTTGCCCTTAGAGGATGGAGGAGGAGACGCTCTAGATGATTCACTATTATTCCACGAATCGTATAAGTCCGCTGCTTTCTTCATCTCCTCCTCCCTGGCCTGATACGCTAGAAAATCATTCATGGATGGGAGCATATCGAAAGGAATTTTGGCGTCGGCATCAAGATAGAATGAACATTGTTTCACCAAAGTGGGAAGGACCGTATAAGGTTGTCGTTATGCCCCATCCAAACTCCTATGTAATAGATGACGATGAAGGAAAGAAGTTGAAGAATACTTTTAATGGGGAGAAATTGAAAAATAATTATGCTTTAGCACTGCCACCCGACAGTGCAAATTGTACTTGAATTTTTTTATCAAAGTCTTGTTCGATATACACAAATGGTGCCGCTTCATTTTAGTAACTTAATGGTGAAATGCTTCAGTTCATGATCCTTAGCCAAAGGTGATGAAGGAGTATACAAGACTTAGGTGTTTGAAACACTCAGTAGATATTGAAACACGCAAGATATTAAGACGGTTGAAACACTTAGCCAAATTAAACAGATGAAAATTGAAGCGCAAATAATGTTTCATCTATTAAAATGCCATAATTACGAAACTCCTCTCTTGGAGGACTTAATTAAAAGGAGATTACAAATATAACTGAAAACAACTAAGTAAAATCTATGATAATGTAGAGTCGGTTGGAGGAGAATCTTCTTTTCGAGGAGAAGGTTGGTAAAGTTCTTACTCAATAAGCAAGGGTAGTTGTTGGGAAGATACTTGCCTAGGCAGGGCAAATTCAGTTGTTGGCTTGCCCGTGCAGGAGGTAGGAGGAGACGCTCTAGATGATTCACTATTATCCTACGAATTGTATACACCCGCTGCTTTTTCAACTCCTCCTCCCTGGCCTGATACGACAGAAAATCATTCATGGATGAGAGCGTATCCAAAGGAAATTTGGTGTTGGCATCAAGATAGAATAAACAAGTGTTCACCAAATTGTGAAGAACCCTATAAAGCTATCACTATCCCCCATTTAAATGTCTATGTAATAGAAGACGGTGAAGGAAACAAATTGAAGAATACTTTTAATGGGGATCATTTGAAAAAAACTATGCCTAGGCGCTCGCACAATCGTGTAAATTGTACTTGAAAATAATTTATGAAAGTCTTGTTCGATATACACAAATGGGGTCACTTCATTTTAATAACTTAATGGCAAAATGCTTAATTTCATAATGCTTAGACAAAGGTGATGATGGAGTATACAAGACTAAGGCGTTTTAAACACTTAGTCGATATTGAAACAAACAAGATATTAAGACGTTTGAATCACTTAGCCAAATTAAATAGATGAAAAGTAAAGCACATAAATTGTTCCATACCATAAAATGCCATAAGTACAAAATGCCTTGCGTGGAGGACATAATGAAAAGGAGATTACATATATGGAAGAAAAATGACTAAGTAAAACCACAGATTATGCATAGTCACTTGGAAGTGGATCTTCTTTTCGAGGATAAGGTTGGTGAAGTTCTTCTTCAATATGCAAGGGAGGTGGTTAGGATTATACCTCCTCAGGCAGAGCGAATTCAGTTGTGGGCTTGCCCTTAGAGGATGGAGGAGGAGTCGCTCTAGATGATTCACTATTATTCCACGAATCGTATAAGTCCGCTGCTTTCTTCATCTCCTCCTCCCTGGCTTGATACGCTAGAAAATCATTCATGGATGGAAGCGTATCGAAAGGAATTTTGGCGTCGGCATCAAGATAGAATGAACAAGTTTTTCACCAACGTGAAAAGGACCCTATAAGGTCGTCGTTATGCCCCATCCAAACTCCTATGTAATAGATGACGACGAAGGAAAGAAGTTGAAGAATACTTTTAATGGGGAGAAATTGAAAAATAATTATGCCTTAGCGCTGCCACCCCACAGTGCAAATTGTACTTGAATTGTTTTATCAAAGTCTTGTTCGATATACACAAATGGTGCCGCTTCATTATAGTAACTTAATGGTGAAATGCTTCAGTTCATAATCCTTTGCCAAAGGTGATGAAGGAGTGTACAAGAATTAGGTGTTTGAAACACTCAGTAGATATTCAAACACGCAAGTTATTAAGACGATTGAAACACTTAGCCAAATTAAACAGATGAAAATTGAAGCGCAAATAATGTTTCATCTAATAAAATTCCATAATTACGAAACTCATCGCTTGGAGGACTTAATTAAAAGGAGATTACAAATATGACTGGAGAACAACTAAGTAAAATCTATGATAATGTAGAGTCGGTTGGAGGAGAATATTCTTTTCGAGGAGAAGGTTGGTGAAGTTCTTATTCAATAAGCAAGGGTAATTGTTGGGATGATACCTGCCTAGGCAGGGCGAATTCATTTGTGGGCTTGCCCTTGCAGGAGGTAGGAGGAGACGCTCTAGACGATTCACTATTATCCCACGAATTGTATACACCCGCTGCTTTTTCCAACTCCTCTTCCCTGGCCTGATACGACAGAAAATCATTCATGGATGGGAGCGTATCCAAACGAAATTTGGTGTTGCCATCAAGATAGAATGAACAAGTTTTCACCAAATTGTGAAGGGCCATATAAAGCTATCGTTGTCCCCCATTTAAACGTCGATGTAATAGAAGACGGTGAAGGAAACAAATTGAAGAATACTTTTGATGGGGATCATTTGAAAATAAATATGCCTAACCGCTCGCACAATCGTGTAAATTGTACTTGAAAATAATTTATGAAAGTCTTGTTCGATATACACAAATGGCGTCACTTCATTTTTATAACTTAATGGCAAAATGCTTAAGTTCATAATCCTTAGACAAAGGTGATGATGGAGTATACAAGACTAAGGCGTTTTAAACACTTAGTCGATATTTAAACACACAAGATATTAAGACGTTTGAATCACTTAGCCAAATTAAATAGATGAAAAGTAAAGCACATAAATTGTTTCATACCATAAAATGCCATAAGTACAAAACGCCTTGCGTGGAGGACATAATGAAAAGGAGATTACATATATGGAAGAAAAATGACTAAGTAAAACCACAGATTATGCATAGTCACTTGGAAGTGGATCTTCTTTTCGAGGATAAGGTTGGTGAAGTTCTTCTTCAATATGCAAGGGAGGTGGTTAGGATTATACCTCCTCAGGCAGAGCGAATTCAGTTGTGGGCTTGCCCTTAGAGGATGGAGGAGGAGACGCTCTAGATGATTCACTATTATTCCACGAATCGTATAAGTCCGCTGCTTTCTTCATCTCCTCCTCCCTGGCTTGATACGCTAGAAAATCATTCATGGATGGGAGCGTATCGAAAGGAATTTTGGCGTCGGCATCAAGATAGAATGAACAAATTTTTCACCAACGTGAAAAGGACCCTATAAGGTCGTCGTTATGCCCCATCCAAACTCCTATGTAATAGATGACGACGAAGGAAAGAAGTTGAAGAATACTTTTCATGGGGAGAAATTGAAAAATAATTATGCCTTAGCGCTGCCACCCCACAGTGCAAATTGTACTTGAATTGTTTTATCAAAGTCTTGTTCGATATACACAAATGGTGCCGCTTCATTATAGTAACTTAATGGTGAAATGCTTCAGTTTATAATCCTTTGCCAAAGGTGATGAAGGAGTGTACAAGACTTAGGTGTTTGAAACACTCAGTAGATATTCAAACACGCAAGTTATTAAGACGATTGAAACACTTAGCCAAATTAAACAGATGAAAATTGAAGCGCAAATAATGTTTCATCTAATAAAATTCCATAATTACGAAACTCATCGCTTGGAGGACTTAATTAAAAGGAGATTACAAATATGACTGGAGAACAACTAAGTAAAATCTATGATAATGTAGAGTCGGTTGGAGGAGAATCTTCTTTTCGAGGAGAAGGTTGGTTAAGTTCTTATTCAATAAGCAAGGGTAATTGTTGGGATGATACCTGCCTAGGCAGGGCGAATTCATTTGTGGGCTTGCCCTTGCAGGAGGTAGGAGGAGACGCTCTAGATGATTCACTATTATCCAACGAATTGTATACACCCGCTGCTTTTTCCAACTCCTCTTCCTTGGCCTGATACGACAGAAAATCATTCATGGATGGGAGCGTATCCAAAGGAAATTTGGTGTTGCCATCAAGATAGAATGAACAAGTTTTCACCAAATTGTGAAGGGCCCTATAAAGCTATCGCTGTCCCCCATTTAAACGTCGATGTAATAGAAGACGGTGAAGGAAACAAATTGAAGAATACTTTTGATGGGGATCATTTGAAAATAAATATGCCTAACCGCTCGCACAATCGTGTAAATTGTACTTGTAAATAATTTATGAAAGTCTTGTTCGATATACACAAATGGCGTCACTTCATTTTTATAACTTAATGGCAAAATGCTTAAGTTCATAATCCTTAGACAAAGGTGATGATGGAGTATACAAGACTAAGGCGTTTTAAACACTTAGTCGATATTTAAACACACAAGATATTAAGACGTTTGAATCACTTAGCCAAATTAAATAGATGAAAAGTAAAGCACATAAATTGTTTCATACCATAAAATGCCGTAAGTACAAAACGCCTTGCGTGGAGGACATAATGAAAAGGAGATTACATATATGGAAGAAAAATGACAAAGTAAAACCACAGATTATGCATAGTCACGTGGAAGTGGATCTTCTTTTCGAGGATAAGGTTGGTGAAGTTCTTCTTCAATATGCAAGGGAGGTGGTTAGGATTATACCTCCTCAGGCAGAGCGAATTCAGTTGTGGGCTTGCCCTTAGAGGATGGAGGAGGAGTCGCTCTAGATGATTCACTATTATTCCACGAATCGTATAAGTCCGCTGCTTTCTTCATCTCCTCCTCCCTGGCTTGATACGCTAGAAAGTCATTCATGGATGGAAGCGTATCGAAAGGAATTTTGGCGTCGGCATCAAGATAGAATGAACAAGTTTTTCACCAACGTGAAAAGGACCCTATAAGGTCGTCGTTATGCCCCATCCAAACTCCTATGTAATAGATGACGACGAAGGAAAGAAGTTGAAGAATACTTTTAATGGGGAGAAATTGAAAAATAATTATGCCTTAGCGCTGCCACCCCACAGTGCAAATTGTACTTGAATTGTTTTATCAAAGTCTTGTTCGATATACACAAATGGTGCCGCTTCATTATAGTAACTTAATGGTGAAATGCTTCAGTTCATAATCCTTTGCCAAAGGTGATGAAGGAGTGTACAAGACTTAGGTGTTTGAAACACTCAGTAGATATTCAAACACGCAAGTTATTAAGACGATTGAAACACTTAGCCAAATTAAACAGATGAAAATTGAAGCGCAAATAATGTTTCATCTAATAAAATTCCATAATTACGAAACTCATCGCTTTGAGGACTTAATTAAAAGGAGATTACAAATATGACTGGAGAACAACTAAGTAAAATCTATGATAATGTAGAGTCGGTTGGAGGAGAATATTCTTTTCGAGGAGAAGGTTGGTGAAGTTCTTATTCAATAAGCAAGGGTAATTGTTGGGATGATACCTGCCTAGGCAGGGCGAATTCATTTGTGGGCTTGCCCTTGCAGGAGGTAGGAGGAGACGCTCTAGACGATTCACTATTATCCCACGAATTGTATACACCCGCTGCTTTTTCCAACTCCTCTTCCCTGGCCTGATACGACAGAAAATCATTCATGGATGGGAGCGTATCCAAACGAAATTTGGTGTTGCCATCAAGATAGAATGAACAAGTTTTCACCAAATTGTGAAGGGCCATATAAAGCTATCGTTGTCCCCCATTTAAACGTCGATATAATAGAAGACGGTGAAGGAAACAAATTGAAGAATACTTTTGATGGGGATCATTTGAAAATAAATATGCCTAACCGCTCGCACAATCGTGTAAATTGTACTTGAAAATAATTTATGAAAGTCTTGTTCGATATACACAAATGGCGTTACTTCATTTTTATAACTTAATGGCAAAATGCTTAAGTTCATAATCCTTAGACAAAGGTGATGATGGAGTATACAAGACTAAGGCGTTTTAAACACTTAGTCGATATTTAAACACACAAGATATTAAGACGTTTGAATCACTTAGCCAAATTAAATAGATGAAAAGTAAAGCACATAAATTGTTTCATACCATAAAATGCCATAAGTACAAAACGCCTTGCGTGGAGGACATAATGAAAAGGATATTACATATATGGAAGAAAAATGACTAAGTAAAACCACAGATTATGCATAGTCACTTGGAAGTGGATCTTCTTTTCGAGGATAAGGTTGGTGAAGTTCTTCTTCAATATGCAAGGGAGGTGGTTAGGATTATACCTCCTCAGGCAGAGCGAATTCAGTTGTGGGCTTGCCCTTAGAGGATGGAGGAGGAGACGCTCTAGATGATTCACTATTATTCCACGAATCGTATAAGTCCGCTGCTTTCTTCATCTCCTCCTCCCTAGCTTGATACGCTAGAAAATCATTCATGGATGGGAGCGTATCGAAAGGAATTTTGGCATCGGCATCAAGATAGAATGAACAAATTTTTCACCAACGTGAAAAGGACCCTATAAGGTCGTCGTTATGCCCCATCCAAACTCCTATGTAATAGATGACGATGAAGGAAAGAAGTTGAAGAATACTTTTAATGGGGAGAAATTGAAAAATAATTATGCCTTAGAGCTGCCACCCCACAGTGCAAATTGTACTTGAATTGTTTTATCAAAGTCTTGTTCGATATACACAAATGGTGCCGCTTCATTATAGTAACTTAATGGTGAAATGCTTCAGTTCATAATCCTTTGCCAAAGGTGATGAAGGAGTGTACAAGACTTAGGTGTTTGAAACACTCAGTAGATATTCAAACACGCAAGTTATTAACACGATTGAAACACTTAGCCAAATTAAACAGATGAAAATTGAAGCGCAAATAATGTTTCATCTAATAAAATTCCATAATTACGAAACTCATCGCTTGGACGACTTAATTAAAAGGAGATTACAAATATGACTGGAGAACAACTAAGTAAAATCTATGATAATGTAGAGTCGGTTGGAGGAGAATCTTTTTTTCGAGGAGAAGGTTGGTTAAGTTCTTATTCAATAAGCAAGGGTAATTGTTGGGATGATACCTGCCTAGGCAGGGCGAATTCATTTGTGGGCTTGCCCTTGCAGGAGGTAGGAGGAGACGCTCTAGACGATTCACTATTATCCCACGAATTGTATACACCCGCTGCTTTTTCCAACTCCTCTTCCCTGGCCTGATACGACAGAAAATCATTCATGGATGGGAGCGTATCCAAACGAAATTTGGTGTTGCCATCAAGATAGAATGAACAAGTTTTCACCAAATTGTGAAGGGCCCTATAAAGCTATCGCTGTCCCCCATTTAAACGTCGATGTAATAGAAGACGGTGAAGGAAACAAATTGAAGAATACTTTTGATGGGGATCATTTGAAAATAAATATGCCTAACCGCTCGCACAATCGTGTAAATTGTACTTGAAAATAATTTATGAAAGTCTTGTTCGATATACACAAATGGCGTCACTTCATTTTTATAACTTAATGGCAAAATGCTTAAGTTCATAATCCTTAGACAAAGGTGATGATGGAGTATACAAGACTAAGGCGTTTTAAACACTTAGTCGATATTTAAACACACAAGATATTAAGACGTTTGAATCACTTAGCCAAATTAAATAGATGAAAAGTAAAGCACATAAATTGTTTCATACCATAAAATGCCATAAGTACAAAACGCCTTGCGTGGAGGACATAATGAAAAGGAGATTACATATATGGAAGAAAAATGACTAAGTAAAACCACAGATTATGCATAGTCACTTGGAAGTGGATCTTCTTTTCGAGGATAAGGTTGGTGAAGTTCTTCTTCAATATGCAAGGGAGGTGGTTAGGATTATACCTCCTCAGGCAGAGCGAATTCAGTTGTGGGCTTGCCCTTAGAGGATGGAGGAGGAGACGCTCTAGATGATTCACTATTATTCCACGAATCGTATAAGTCCGCTGCTTTCTTCATCTCCTCCTCCCTGGCTTGATACGCTAGAAAATCATTCATGGATGGGAGCGTATCGAAAGGAATTTTGGCGTCGGCATCAAGATAGAATGAACAAATTTTTCACCAACGTGAAAAGGACCCTATAAGGTCGTCGTTATGCCCCATCCAAACTCCTATGTAATAGATGACGACGAAGGAAAGAAGTTGAAGAATACTTTTAATGGGGAGAAATTGAAAAATAATTATGCCTTAGCGCTGCCACCCCACAGTGCAAATTGTACTTGAATTGTTTTATCAAAGTCTTGTTCGATATACACAAATGGTGCCGCTTCATTATAGTAACTTAATGGTGAAATGCTTCAGTTCATAATCCTTTGCCAAAGGTGATGAAAGAGTGTACAAGACTTAGGTGTTTGAAACACTCAGTAGATATTCAAACACGCAAGTTATTAACACGATTGAAACACTTATCCAAATTAAACAGATGAAAATTGAAGCGCAAATAATGTTTCATCTAATAAAATTCCATAATTACGAAACTCATCGCTTCGAGGACTTAATTAAAAGGAGATTACAAATATGACTGGAGAACAACTAAGTAAAATCTATGATAATGTAGACTCGGTTGGAGGAGAATCTTCTTTTCGAGGAGAAGGTTGGTGAAGTTCTTATTCAATAAGCAAGGGTAATTGTTGGGATGATACCTGCCTAGGCAGGGCGAATTCATTTGTGGGCTTGCCATTGCAGGGGGTAGGAGGAGACGCTCTAGATGATTCACTATTATCCAACGAATTGTATACACCCGCTGCTTTTTCCAACTCCTCTTCCCTGGCCTGATACGACAGAAAATCATTCATGGATGGGAGCGTATCCAAAGGAAATTTGTTGTTGGCATCAAGATAGAATGAACAAGTTTTCACCAAATTGTGAAGGACCCTATAAAGCTATCGTTGTCCCTCATTTAAACGTCTATGTAATAGAAGACGGTGAAGGAAACAAATTGAAGAATACTTTTGATGGGGATCATTTGAAAATAAATATGCCTAACCGCTCGCACAATCGTGTAAATTGTACTTGAAAATAATTTATGAAAGTCTTGTTCGATATACACAAATGGTGTCACTTCATTTTTATAACTTAATGGCAAAATGCTTAAGTTCATAATCCTTAGACAAAGGTGATGATGGAGTATACAAGACTAAGGCGTTTTAAACACTTAGTCGATATTTAAACACACAAGATATTAAGACGTTTGAATCACTTAGCCAAATTAAATAGATGAAAAGTAAAGCACATAAATTGTTTCATACCATAAAATGCCATAAGTACAAAACGCCTTGCGTGGAGGACATAATGAAAAGGAGATTACATATATGGAAGAAAAATGACTAAGTAAAACCACAGATTATGCATAATCACTTGGAAGTGGATCTTCTTTTCGAGGATAAGGTTGGTGAAGTTCTTCTTCAATATGCAAGGGAGGTGGTTAGGATTATACCTCCTCAGGCAGAGCGAATTCAGTTGTGGGCTTGCCCTTAGAGGATGGAGGAGGAGACGCTCTAGATGATTCACTATTATTCCACGAATCGTATAAGTCCGCTGCTTTCTTCATCTCCTCCTCCCTGGCTTGATACGCTAGAAAATCATTCATGGATGGGAGCCTATCGAAAGGAATTTTGGCGTCGGCATCAAGATAGAATGAACAAATTTTTCACCAACGTGAAAAGGACCCTATAAGGTCGTCGTTATGCCCCATCCAAACTCCTATGTAATAGATGACGACGAAGGAAAGAAGTTGAAGAATACTTTTAATGGGGAGAAATTGAAAAATAATTATGCCTTAGCGCTGCCACCCCACAGTGCAAATTGTACTTGAATTGTTTTATCAAAGTCTTGTTCGATATACACAAATGGTGCCGCTTCATTATAGTAACTTAATGGTGAAATGCTTCAGTTCATAATCCTTTGCCAAAGGTGATGAAGGAGTGTACAAGACTTAGGTGTTTGAAACACTCAGTAGATATTCAAACACGCAAGTTATTAAGACAATTGAAACACTTAGCCAAATTAAACAGATGAAAATTGAAGCGCAAATAATGTTTCATCTAATAAAATTCCATAATTACGAAACTCATCGCTTCGAGGACTTAATTAAAAGGAGATTACAAATATGACTGGAGAACAACTAAGTAAAATCTATGATAATGTAGACTCGGTTGGAGGAGAATCTTCTTTTCGAGGAGAAGGTTGGTGAAGTTCTTATTCAATAAGCAAGGGTAATTGTTGGGATGATACCTGCCTAGGCAGGGCGAATTCATTTGTGGGCTTGCCCTTGCAGGAGGTAGGAGGAGACGCTCTAGATGATTCACTATTATCCAACGAATTGTATACACCCGCTGCTTTTTCCAACTCCTCTTCCCTGGCCTGATACGACAGAAAATCATTCATGGATGGGAGCGTATCCAAAGGAAATTTGGTGTTGGCATCAAGATAGAATGAACAAGTTTTCACCAAATTGTGAAGGACCCTATAAAGCTATCGTTGTCCCTCATTTAAACGTCTATGTAATAGAAGACGGTGAAGGAAACAAATTGAAGAATACTTTTGATGGGGATCATTTGAAAATAAATATGCCTAACCGCTCGCACAATCGTGTAAATTGTACTTGAAAATAATTTATGAAAGTCTTGTTCGATATACACAAATGGTGTCACTTCATTTTTATAACTTAATGGCAAAATGCTTAAGTTCATAATCCTTAGACAAAGGTGATGATGGAGTATACAAGACTAAGGCGTTTTAAACACTTAGTCGATATTTAAACACACAAGATATTAAGACGTTTGAATCACTTAGCCAAATTAAATAGATGAAAAGTAAAGCACATAAATTGTTTCATACCATAAAATGCCATAAGTACAAAACGCCTTGCGTGGAGGACATAATGAAAAGGAGATTACATATATGGAAGAAAAATGACTAAGTAAAACCACAGATTATGCATAGTCACTTGGAAGTGGATTTTCTTTTCGAGGATAAGGTTGGTGAAGTTCTTCTTCAATATGCAAGGGAGGTGGTTAGGATTATACCTCCTCAGGCAGAGCGAATTCAGTTGTGGGCTTGCCCTTAGAGGATGGAGGAGGAGACGCTCTAGATGATTCACTATTATTCCACGAATCGTATAAGTCCGTTGCTTTCTTCATCTCCTCCTCCCTGGCTTGATACGCTAGAAAATCATTCATGGATGGGAGCCTATCGAAAGGAATTTTGGCGTCGGCATCAAGATAGAATGAACAAATTTTTCACTAACGTGAAAAGGACCCTATAAGGTCGTCGTTATGCCCCATCCAAACTCCTATGTAATAGATGACGACGAAGGAAAGAAGTTGAAGAATACTTTTCATGGGGAGAAATTGAAAAATAATTATGCCTTAGCGCTGCCACCCCACAGTGCAAATTGTACTTGAATTGTTTTATCAAAGTCTTGTTCGATATACACAAATGGTGCCGCTTCATTATAGTAACTTAATGGTGAAATGCTTCAGTTCATAATCCTTTGCCAAAGGTGATGAAGGAGTATACAAGACTTAGGTGTTTGAAACACTCAGTAGATATTCAAACACGCAAGTTATTAAGACGATTGAAACACTTAGCCAAATTAAACAGATGAAAATTGAAGCGCAAATAATGTTTCATCTAATAAAATTCCATAATTACGAAACTCATCGCTTCGAGGACTTAATTAAAAGGAGATTACAAATATGACTGGAGAACAACTAAGTAAAATCTATGATAATGTAGACTCGGTTGGAGGAGAATCTTCTTTTCGAGGAGAAGGTTGGTGAAGTTCTTATTCAATAAGCAAGGGTAATTGTTGGGATGATACCTGCCTAGGCAGGGCGAATTCATTTGTGGGCTTGCCCTTGCAGGAGGTAGGAGGAGACGCTCTAGATGATTCACTATTATCCAACGAATTGTATACACCCGCTGCTTTTTCCAACTCCTCTTCCCTGGCCTGATACGACAGAAAATCATTCATGGATGGGAGCGTATCCAAAGGAAATTTGGTGTTGGCATCAAGATAGAATGAACAAGTTTTCACCAAATTGTGAAGGACCCTATAAAGCTATCGTTGTCCCTCATTTAAACGTCTATGTAATAGAAGACGGTGAAGGAAACAAATTGAAGAATACTTTTGATGGGGATCATTTGAAAATAAATATGCCTAACCGCTCGCACAATCGTGTAAATTGTACTTGAAAATAATTTATGAAAGTCTTGTTCGATATACACAAATGGTGTCACTTCATTTTTATAACTTAATGGCAAAATGCTTAAGTTCATAATCCTTAGACAAAGGTGATGATGGAGTATACAAGACTAAGGCGTTTTAAACACTTAGTCGATATTTAAACACACAAGATATTAAGACGTTTGAATCACTTAGCCAAATTAAATAGATGAAAAGTAAAGCACATAAATTGTTTCATACCATAAAATGCCATAAGTACAAAACGCCTTGCGTGGAGGACATAATGAAAAGGAGATTACATATATGGAAGAAAAATGACTAAGTAAAACCACAGATTATGCATAGTCACTTGGAAGTGGATCTTCTTTTCGAGGATAAGGTTGGTGAAGTTCTTCTTCAATATGCAAGGGAGGTGGTTAGGATTATACCTCCTCAGGCAGAGCGAATTCAGTTGTGGGCTTGCCCTTAGAGGATGGAGGAGGAGACGCTCTAGATGATTCACTATTATTCCACGAATCGTATAAGTCCGCTGCTTTCTTCATCTCCTCCTCCCTGGCTTGATACGCTAGAAAATCATTCATGGATGGGAGCCTATCGAAAGGAATTTTGGCGTCGGCATCAAGATAGAATGAACAAATTTTTCACCAACGTGAAAAGGACCCTATAAGGTCGTCGTTATGCCCCATCCAAACTCCTATGTAATAGATGACGACGAAGGAAAGAAGTTGAAGAATACTTTTAATGGGGAGAAATTGAAAAATAATTATGCCTAAGCACTGCCACCCCACAGTGCAAATTGTACTTGAATTGTTTTATCAAAGTCTTGTTCGATATACACAAATGGTGCCGCTTCATTATAGTAACTTAATGGTGAAATGCTTCAGTTCATAATCCTTTGCCAAAGGTGATGAAGGAGTATACAAGACTTAGGTGTTTGAAACACTCAGTAGATATTCAAACACGCAAGTTATTAAGACAATTTAAACACTTAGCCAAATTAAACAGATGAAAATTGAAGCGCAAATAATGTTTCATCTAATAAAATTCCATAATTACGAAACTCATCGCTTCGAGGACTTAATTAAAAGGAGATTACAAATATGACTGGAGAACAACTAAGTAAAATCTATGATAATGTAGACTCGGTTGGAGGAGAATCTTCTTTTCGAGGAGAAGGTTGGTGAAGTTCTTATTCAATAAGCAAGGGTAATTGTTGGGATGATACCTGCCTAGGCAGGGCGAATTCATTTGTGGGCTTGCCCTTGCAGGAGGTAGGAGGAGACGCTCTAGATGATTCACTATTATCCAACGAATTGTATACACCCGCTGCTTTTTCCAACTCCTCTTCCCTGGCCTGATACGACAGAAAATCATTCATGGATGGGAGCGTATCCAAAGGAAATTTGGTGTTGGCATCAAGATAGAATGAACAAGTTTTCACCAAATTGTGAAGGACCCTATAAAGCTATCGTTGTCCCCCATTTAAACGTCTATGTAATAGAAGACGGTGAAGGAAACAAATTGAAGAATACTTTTGATGGGGATCATTTGAAAATAAATATGCCTAACCGCTCGCACAATCGTGTAAATTGTACTTGAAAATAATTTATGAAAGTCTTGTTCGATATACACAAATGGTGTCACTTCATTTTTATAACTTAATGGCAAAATGCTTAAGTTCATAATCCTTAGACAAAGGTGATGATGGAGTATACAAGACTAAGGCGTTTTAAACACTTAGTCGATATTTAAACACACAAGATATTAAGACGTTTGAATCACTTAGCCAAATTAAATAGATGAAAAGTAAAGCACATAAATTGTTTCATACCATAAAATGCCATAAGTACAAAACGCCTTGCGTGGAGGACATAATGAAAAGGAGATTACATATATGGAAGAAAAATGACTAAGTAAAACCACAGATTATGCATAGTCACTTGGAAGTGGATCTTCTTTTCGAGGATAAGGTTGGTGAAGTTCTTCTTCAATATGCAAGGGAGGTGGTTTGGATTATACCTCCTCAGGCAGAGCGAATTCAGTTGTGGGCTTGCCCTTAGAGGATGGAGGAGGAGACGCTCTAGATGATTCACTATTATTCCACGAATCGTATAAGTCCGCTGCTTTCTTCATCTCCTCCTCCCTGGCTTGATACGCTAGAAAATCATTCATGGATGGGAGCCTATCGAAAGGAATTTTGGCGTCGGCATCAAGATAGAATGAACAAATTTTTCACTAACGTGAAAAGGACCCTATAAGGTCGTCGTTATGCCCCATCCAAACTCCTATGTAATAGATGACGACGAAGGAAAGAAGTTGAAGAATACTTTTAATGGGGAGAAATTGAAAAATAATTATGCCTTAGCGCTGCCACCCCACAGTGCAAATTGTACTTGAATTGTTTTATCAAAGTCTTGTTCGATATACACAAATGTTGCCGCTTCATTATAGTAACTTAATGGTGAAATGCTTCAGTTCATAATCCTTTGCCAAAGGTGATGAAGGAGTATACAAGACTTAGGTGTTTGAAACACTCAGTAGATATTCAAACACGCAAGTTATTAAGACGATTGAAACACTTAGCCAAATTAAACAGATGAAAATTGAAGCGCAAATAATGTTTCATCTAATAAAATTCCATAATTACGAAACTCATCGCTTCGAGGACTTAATTAAAAGGAGATTACAAATATGACTGGAGAACAACTAAGTAAAATCTATGATAATGTAGACTCGGTTGGAGGAGAATCTTCTTTTCGAGGAGAAGGTTGGTGAAGTTCTTATTCAATAAGCAAGGGTAATTGTTGGGATGATACCTGCCTAGGCAGGGCGAATTCATTTGTGGGCTTGCCCTTGCAGGAGGTAGGAGGAGACGCTCTAGATGATTCACTATTATCCAACGAATTGTATACACCCGCTGCATTTTCCAACTCCTCTTCCCTGGCCTGATACGACAGAAAATCATTCATGGATGGGAGCGTATCCAAAGGAAATTTGGTGTTGGCATCAATATAGAATGAACAAGTTTTCACCAAATTGTGAAGGACCCTATAAAGCTATCGTTGTCCCCCATTTAAACGTCTATGTAATAGAAGACGGTGAAGGAAACAAATTGAAGAATACTTTTGATGGGGATCATTTGAAAATAAATATGCCTAACCGCTCGCACAATCGTGTAAATTGTACTTGAAAATAATTTATGAAAGTCTTGTTCGATATACACAAATGGTGTCACTTCATTTTTATAACTTAATGGCAAAATGCTTAAGTTCATAATCCTTAGACAAAGGTGATGATGGAGTATACAAGACTAAGGCGTTTTAAACACTTAGTCGATATTTAAACACACAAGATATTAAGACGTTTGAATCACTTAGCCAAATTAAATAGATGAAAAGTAAAGCACATAAATTGTTTCATACCATAAAATGCCATAAGTACAAAACGCCTTGCGTGGAGGACATAATAAAAAGGAGATTACATATATGGAAGAAAAATGACTAAGTAAAACCACAGATTATGCATAGTCACTTGGAAGTGGATCTTCTTTTCAAGGATAAGGTTGGTGAAGTTCTTCTTCAATATGCAAGGGAGGTGGTTAGGATGATACCTCCTCAGGCAGAGCGAATTCAGTTGTGGGCTTTCCCTTAGAGGATGGAGGAGGAGACGCTCTAGATAATTCACTATTATTCCACGAATCGTATAAGTCCGCTGCTTTCTTCATCTCCTCCTCCCTGGCTTGATACGCTAGAAAATCATTCATGGATGGGAGCATATCGAAAGGAAATTTGACGTCGGCATCAAGATAGAATGAACAAATTTTTCACCAACGTGCAAATGACTCTATAAGGTCGTCGTTATGCCCCATCCAAACTCCTATGTAATAGATGACGATGAAGGAAAGAAGTTGAATAATAATTTTAATGGGGAGCAATTGAAAAAAACAATATGCATTAGCGCTGCCAGTCGATTGTGCAAATTGTACTTGAATTTATTTATGAAAGTAACGATGGTGAAATGCTTAAGTTGTTCGATATACATAAATGGTGCCGCTTCATTTTAGTAACTTAATGGTGAAATGCTTAAGTTCATAATCCTTAGCCAAAGGTGATCAAGGAGTTTACAAGACTAAGGCGTTTTAAACACTCAGTCGATATTGAAACACACAAGATATTAAGACGTTTGAATCACTTAGCCAAATTAAATAGATGAAAAGTAAAGCACATAAATTGTTTCATATCATAAAAGGCAATAAGTACAAAAGCCTCGCGTGGAGGACTTAATGAAAAGGAGATTACAAATATTCAGAAACATGACTAAGTAAAACCTGTGATTATGCATAGTCACTTGGAAGAGGATCTTCTTTTCGAGGATAAGGTTGGTGAAGTTCTTCTTCAATAGGCAAGGGAGGTGGTTAGGATGATACCTCCTCAGGCAGAGCGAATTCAGTTGTGGGCTTGCCCTTAGATGAGGGAGGAGGAGACGCTCTAGATGATTCATTATTATTCCACGAATTGTATAAGTCCGCTGCTTTCTTCATCTCCTCCTCCCTGGCCTGATACGCGAGAAAATCATTCATGGATGGGAGCGTATCGAAAGGAAATTTGGCGTCGGCATCTAAATAGAATGAACATTGTTTCACCAAATTGGGAAGGACCCTATAAGGTCGTCGTTATGCCCCATCCAAACTCCTAAGTAATAGATGACGATGAAGGAAATAAGTTGAAGAATACTTTTAATGGGGAGAAATTGAAAAATAATTAGGCTTTAGCGCTGCCACCCGACAGTGCAAATTGTACTTGAATTTTTTTATCAAAGTCTTGTTCGATATATGTTGGGTATCGATAGTGACAGCCTAGTAAGGAAAAGGCCTCGAAGGCCCAATAACTATAGAGGGGGTAAACCCACGACATTTGAACCGGATCGACCCAAATACCAGTTAAACTCGGTCCTCCATAGAGTGACCCAGAATCGAGCCCAAGGACTCTGAAGAACGCCTTGAGTGCTCGCCATTCTTCACTAAGGCCGCGACATCTCACTGCTCGCCATGAGAGTGCTCGCCCCGAAGAGAGCCTTGCCTCTCTCCTCTGGTCCCACAAAACCGTTAATAAGGAGGTGGCCATGATATCCCGCGTATCTCGGTCACATATTACTTAAAGATTAGATTTGGTAACTGCAATATCTAGCAGTAACTGCCATATCCCACAATTCGAATCTTCAGTAACACAATATACACTAAGATATTCAGCTGCCTTATACGGTTCTATCTCTCTTACCCTATAAATACCCTTGCTTTACATACGTTCTTTACGTTTTTGAGTTTTATACACACATATACTCATTTAAGCATCGGAGAGGGACCCAGAGACACCCCCTCTGTTGCGCTCCCCTACTTGCAGGTTCACCGGAGTTGGAGCAGAAGCGTCTTCCTAACCTTGTCTGGCATTCAATTCACTGCCAGATCAGAATCCAGGATTTCACGATCCAACCTTTGGCGCCGTCTGTGGGAAACGAACAATTCAGCCATGAGAGCTCGATCCCAAAGCAACCGTCGGAATCAGACTAGGGAGCGATCCTCAGATAGCTCTGATTTTGCCGCCGCTTCACCGCTTCAATAGGAACCTGCCAGCCGAGCACGAGTTAATGATGTTCCCCTGCGGACAGCTCGAGAACATGTCGGTGATTCCAAACCAACCCCCGCTGCTGATCAAAACGAAGCCCCGACACCGCAGACAGTCCACATTGCGGGGCAGGATATTAACTTAACCCCCGAGATGGTCTCCCTGCTGGAAGCCATCCTAGTGCAGGCGCGCCGCCAAGCCCCTGCTCCTCAAGAAAACAATCCCTCTGCTCCTAAGGAAAACCACCGCCCTGCTGCCACATGGCCCTCACCCTCGGAAGCGGCAAATCCTGGTCCCACTACACCTCAGGAGGATCAGGAGATGACGTCAAGACAGCAGTCCTTACCTCCGGCACATGCCAAGGAACCAGCAACCGCTTGTACGGTCAATCCTTCCGGTCCTCCTCCACCCGGAACCTCTCCCATGTACTGCACTGTGGATCAGATGGATGACCTCCTCAACAAAAGGCTCCAGGAAAGACAGTTGACAGTCGTAGCTCCCTGCAAGGAGCAGTCCTCTCATCCTTTTACCGACGGGCTCGTCGCTATCAAAATCCCGAAGGATGTGGTTGCTCGGGACATACCTGAGTATAGCGGTGGAGGAGATCCCACCGTGCATGTCAACAAGCACGAGGCCTCCCTTCTGGGTAAGTCAAACGATCCCAATCATTTGGCTTTTCTATTTCCATATACTCTTTCGGGTTCGGCTTCGTCCTGTTTCTTCGGCCTCCCTACAGGATCAATCGGAACTTGGGCAGAGTTAAGAAGCAAGTTCCTGGAGAGAGATGTGGGTGAGCGCCAGTTGCTGAAGAGCGTGGTCGCCCTTGACTCAGTCAAACAGCAGCCGGGAGAGTCGCTATCCAATTTCTATGGGCGTTTTCATCAAAACGTCACAGAATTAGATCGCCGAATCTCGGATGGGGAGATCATTCGATCCTTCTACAGAGGTCTGGATGTGGCCAACAAGGCCTCGAGAAAGCTGCGAAACAGCTATCACGTGAAGGAGATTGAGACGTTGGAGGAGTTGGCATCCAGAGCAAAAGGTTTCATAGACCTTGAACGCGCAAACATCGAGGCTAACCTCCTGACGACCTCGCTAAGGGTGACCCATGAACCCCGACGTGATGGTAAGAAGGAGGTCAAAAAGGAGAAGAAGGGAAAGGAAAACAAGCCCCGGGTCGAGTCTCTTCCAGCGCCTCGCCATCCAAAGGTCCCTGAGTACTTCACGCCTTTAAATAGGCAGATCTCAGCGTTACTAGTCGAGATGGAAAGGAGATCCTTGGCGAGGCCACCGATGCCTCGTCGAGGTGGGCTGCCCATGGGCAACGATGTCGAGAGCTACTGCAGATACCATAAGTGCAAGGGCCATAAGACAGATGACTGCAAGATTTTGAAGTGGGACATAGAGAGGCTGATTCAGGGGGGAATGTTGAAAGAATTTGTAGCAGGGCGAGACCGAAGTTGAACGCCCCCAGGAGGCATCGTTCGCCAGCCCCTGCGGATCAAGCTGAGCCTTCTGGAAGCAAGAGGAGAGTGAATCTGATTGCGGGAGGATTCGGTGCAGGCGGCGAGAGGTCAAGCGCCAGAGAGGTCTACGCCACTCAGATCTCTACAGCAGTTCAGTTGGGGAAGCGGCCCCGACCTGAAGAGAACATTGTCATCTCCACAACGATGCTCTGGTCATTACGGTAGATATTGACGGCTGTGATGTTGCGAGAATTCTGGTCGACGGAGGCAGCTCGACAGACATCCTATTTCTGGACGCCTTTGAGAAGATGGGCAAGTCCAAGCGCGACCTGAAAAGGGTCGACTTTCCGCTGATCGGGTTTTGCGGGAAGAACAACTTATCCACTGGGGGCTATAACCATGCTAGTGATTTTTGGCGAGGGGTGGAAAAGCATCAAGGTGTCGGTCACTTTTCTGGTGGTCGATTCACCTACATCCTACAACGCCATCATAGGGAGGACCACGATCAACCCAAATAAGATTGTGGCCTCCACTGTCCACCAAAAGATGAAGTTCCCTACTCCGAACGGGATTGGAGAAGTGCTAGGTCGCGGCAATGCTACGTGAACTGTTTACGCAGGAAGAACCAAAGGGAGGCGCTCGCCATCGAAACAGAGGCCGACCCCCGTGAGGACATGGCTCGGCCAGCACCCATGGAGGAATTGGAGGAGGTCGAGATCGATGGTCCAGACAAAAAGGTGCGCATTGGGACCACCTTGAAAGAGGATCAGAAGGAGGCCATGACCGCCCTCCTCAAGGAGTTTAAAGAGCTCTTCGCCTGGCAGCCGAGCGACATGCCAGGAATCAGCACAGATATCATCTCCCATGAGCTCAGGATAGACCCCTCCATCAAGCCGATCATCCAAAAGAGAAGATCATTCGGGACAGATAAGCGTTTAGCGATCAGGCAGGAAGTCGGCAGGTTGATTGAAGCTGACTTCGTCAGAGAAGTAAGATTCCAGAGCTGGGTCGCCAACCCAGTTTTGGTCAGGAAATGAAACGGCAAGTGGAGGATGTGCGTCGACTTCCGCTACTTGAACAAGGCTTGCCCCAAAGATTCATATCTCCTTCCGAGGATTGATCAGCTGGTCGATGCTACCTCGGGTCATGAGATGCTGAGCTTCATGGACGCCTACTCAGGCTACAACCAGATCAGAATGCATCCCGACGATGAGGCTCATACCGCTTTCTATGTTGATGGGGACATTCTGTGCTACAAGGTGATGCCCTTTGGCCTTATCAATGACGGGGCAACGTATCAACGGATGGTGAACCGGCTATTCCAGGACATGCTGGGAAGGAACATGGAGGCCTACGTGGATGATATGCTCGTCAAAACCATTAAGGGCAATCCTCACACGGCAAACCTCCGCGAAGCTTTCGAATGCATGAGAAGACACAGTGTTCGCCTGAATCCTGCCAAATGCGCCTTCGGGGTCAAGTCCGGTAAATTTATGGGTTTTATGGTCAGTGAAAGAGGAATCGAAGCAAACCCAGAAAAGCTAAAGGCCATAGAGGAAATGAAGTCGCCAACTTGCCACAAGGAAGTCCAGTGCCTGAATGGACGCCTAGCTTCTCTCAACCGCTTCCTCTCCAAAGTGAGCGACAGGTCCCTCCCATTCTTCAAAACCCTGAGGGCCAACCGCAAGTTCGAGTGGACGCCAGACTGCGAGGAAGCATTCCAATCCTTGAAGAGTCATATCCAAACACTCCCAGCTCTGGCAAAGCCCGTTCCAGGCGAGCAGCTTTTCCTTTATCTAGGCATTAGCGATGTGGCAGCCAATGTTGTCTTAATAAGGGAGGAAAATAATGTTCAGAGTCCAGTGTATTTCATTAGCAAAATGTTCAACTCATCAGAAATAAAATATGTCCAGATTGAGAAGTATCTCTATGCCTTAGTTATTGCTGCTCGGAAGCTGAGACCTTACTTTCATGCGCACGACATCACGGTCCTCACCAATCAACCTCTCAAAAACTTCCTGATGAAGCCAGATTCTTCAGGAAGAATGGTCAAGTGGGCGATCGAGCTCAGCGAGTTCAAGATCAAATTTGCGCCAAAAACGGCCATCAAAGGTCAAGCACTAGCTGATTTTATAGTGGAAAGCACGAGTAACGGTCAAACAGAAGCAGAAAACAAGCCAAGTCAGTCAGTAGACGACAATCAAATCTGGGAACTCTATACGGATGGGTCTTCATCAAAAGAAGGCTCGGGGGCAGGTTTAATTCCTATTCCTCCTGAGGGCGAGCCTCTGAAATACGCGATCGCCTTGACATTTCCAGCGACCAATAATGAAGCAGAATATGAGGCTCTTATCACTGGACTCAGACTTGCAAAAGGAATGGGTATAACTGCGCTTAAGGTGAAAAGTGACTCAGAGCTTATTGTCAATCAAGTTAATGGCGCCTACGAGGCAAAGGGAGAAAATATGAAAATATTTCTTGGCATTGCCAAAAAGCTAGTCGTGGAAATCCTAAATTTCGCGATTGAGTTTATTCCTCGCCAAGAAAACCAGATGGCAGATTCTTTGTGTAAACTAGCCTTCGGAGGAGCGACAGACCAGGATGTACAATTTCTGGAGAAAGCTTTATGTTCAGTCCTGGAAAGCAGAGCAGAGGTCTTCAACATCCAGGGACAGGTCACATGGATGATCCCATTCCAGAATTATTTGAAAGAAGGAATCCTCCCAGAGGACGAAGGCGAATCCACGAGGATTAGAAGACTCGCGGCCAGTTATCTAATCATCGATGGAGAACTCTACAGAAGAGGCTATTCGACACCTTACTTGAGGTGTGTTGCTCACCCTGAAAGAGAAAAGGTTCTTCGAGAAGCTCATGAAGGGGCAGCAGCATGTCATGAAGGTGCTCGATCACTAACCAGAAAAATATTCAGATTGGGATATTACAGTCCGACCTTGGGAAAAGATGCAGCCGACTTAACACAGAAGTGTGAGATTTGCCAGCAGTTTGCATCACGATCGGGTCGACCATCGACATTATTATCCCCAATGGCGGGTGCCTGGCCTTTTGCTCAATGGGGAATCGATATATTGGGTTCTTTTCCCATTAGCACTGGTCAGCGTACTCACATTATAGTGGCAATCGACTACTTCACTAAGTGGGTAGAGGCGAAAGCTCTAGCTTAAACAACAGAATTCCAGGTCATCAAGTTCCTGCAGGTCAACATATTCTCCAGGTTTGGCATTCCTAAGGTATTCATCAGTGATAATGGTCCGCAATTTGTTGGAACGGAGCTGAAATGGCTCTGTGAAGAATATCATGTGGACCATCGTTTCAGCTCAGTACATCATCCTCAAACGAATGGGCAAGCTGAAGCAGCCAACAAGGTTGTCTTAGCAGGACTCAAGAAAAGGGTTCGAGCATTCAAAGGGAACTGGGCAGATGAACTGGAAAACGTATTATGGGCAATCAGAACAACGCCTAAGGCGGCCACGGGAGAAACGCCTTTCAGTTTAGTGTACGGATCAGAAGCAGTAGCACCAGCCGAATTAGCTGTGCCTACCCACAGAATCTTACACTTCAACGCAGAGGTAAATGAGATCGAGCGCAGAACTGACCTCGACTTAGCAGAGGAAAAGAGATGGCTCTGGGAAAAGACACAGGCAAAGATGCGCTTGGCGACCGCTCGGTATTTCAACAGAAAAGTCAGCGTTCGCCAATTTTTCGTAGGGGAGATGGTTATGAGAAGAAATGAATTCACAAGGTTGGACAGTAAAAACAAACTTTCAGCCAAATGGGAAGGACCGTACAAAGTAGTAGAGATCGCCGCACCAGGATCCTACTATTTGGAAACCACCGAAGGCGAGAGGTTACCCTGTCCATTTAATTCTGAGCATTTAAGAAGATTTTATGCATAGCTTGTAATCAAACTGATATGTCAATAATAGAAAGTCATTCCTTCATAAAGCGTGTCCACTCGAAGCAAGCCGAGGCCAAAAGCCCTGACGCCAATGTCAGGCCAAAAAGCCCTAGCAACAAAGCTAGGCCAAAAGCACTGACGCCAAAGTCAGGCCAAAAAGCCCTAACAACAAAGTTAGGCCAAAAAGCCCTAGCAACAAAGCTAGTCCAAAAGCCCTGACGCCAAAGTCAAGCCAAAGTTAGGCCAAAAGCCCTAGCAACAAAGCTAGGCCAAAAGCCCTGACGCCAAAGTCAGGCCAAAAAGCCCTGACGCCAAAGTAAGGCCAAAAAGCCCTGACGCCAAAGTAAGGCCAAAAATCCCTAACAACAAAGTTAGGCCAAAAGCCCTAGCAACAAAGCTAGGCCAAAAGCCCTGACGCCAAAGTCAGGCCAAAAGCCCTACCAACAAAGCTAGGCCAAAAGACCTAACAATAAAGTTAGGCAAAACGAAAAAGCCCTAGTGACAAGGCTAGGCCAAAAGCCCTGACGCCAAAGTCAGGCCAAAAGACCTAGCAAAACGTTAGGCAAAATAAAAGCCCTGACGCCAAAGTCAGGCCAAAGAAAGTTTAGGCGATCACTATCGATGATAAAGCCTGAAAAATTACAAATCCCCTGTTATTATGCCAACACCTCAAAGGTTTAAACTTCAAAGAAGGTAATATCTCTTTGAACTTAGAAGTTTATGCTTTTAAGTGTCAAAAGTTTTATCCTTAGAAAGTTCGACTTATGATTGGTCTAAGGCTTTAAGGGTCGACGACATTACAAAGCAAGAAAAAACGGAGAGTAATTATGATTAAGACATTGGAAGAATAGCCAAACATGTTCAAAAAGGCTCATGAATATAAAAGGCATTCAATAGAAAAACCCAAGTCTTAAATAAATAATTACAAACCAAAAACAGAAATTACAAAAATAGCTATGTAAAAAAGATAAAAAATAAAAAAATACGGTCGCCAAGGAGTTGGGGGCTTCAAGCTTTGGGGTCCTCGGGGGCAAGGGTGCTCTGGTCGCCTTCGGGGGCAGAAGTACCGGGCTCGCCTTCAGGAGCAGCCTCTTCAGCAACAGAGGGATGTGAAGGGCGACTCCGCAAGAAGCTCTTCAAGGATGCAACTTCCTCAAGGGGAAAGTTGGGGTCGACCGCCTGGACCTCCTCCACCAGGTCTTGGAGAAATTCGGCAATGGTCGACTTCATCACCTGCAAGGCCTGGTCTTCAAAGTCTTCGGAGGCCTTGAACTCGTCAACCACGGCTTGGGGTGAAATAACCGCCTTCAGCTGATCAGCCAGCCGGTTCTTCTCCTCCTCCAGGGCGATCCCCCTAGCTTCAGCAGCATCCCTCTGGGCCTCCGCGGCGACCCTACGAGCGTCCTACTCGACCACCTAAGCATGAGCTTCCTTCAACTCGGCCTCCAGGCGAGCACGGACCGCCTCCCCTTCATCAAGGCACCGATGAAGGGCCTCAGCTTCTTGAAGGAAGGCTGCAGCATCAGCCTCCCTCTTTTTGACATCAGCAAGGAGGCGCTGCTCCTTCCTGAAGTACTCCTCCCGGGCGCCGTCCACCAAGGAGATCGCCATGTAAGCGGTCTTCTTGATGGCCTCCAACTGCCCGGGGGTGACCCCCGTGCTTCGGTATTGCTCCAGCTCGACAAGCAGATCAAAGTGCTTGTCGGCGAGCTCGCCGAAAACGCGGCCGAGGATCACCTCTTCCTGAACGAGCTGACAACAAAAACACAAGGAAAAATGTCAAGTCATCAAAATAAAAAGGAATGACAAGAAAGAAATAATGGAAAGAAGGCGAGATCATACCAGGGCAACTCGTTCGAAGTGGGTCCGTAAGAACCCCTCGATCTGAGGAAGCTCCGTAGGGACAATTGAACGGTCCTTGGGGGGAATTATCCCATCAAGGAGCCGCATGCACATATCTGGGCTACCCCGTAGGCTCTTCTGGGCGGGGTACCCCTTCTTGGCAAGGTCCCCACAAGGGACCCAAGGCCTCCGAGAGTCCACAACCTTAAAAGGCTGGAACAAGCTCGCCATGGAGCAATACTCCTCGGCGGGAGCCCTCGAGGAGCTGGAAGCAGCAGGCCCCTTCTTCTGGGCCCCAGACTCCTTATGAGTAGCCGTGGGCACTGAAGGGGCGGGAGGCGCCAAAGACAAGGCCTTCTCCTTAGTGGCGGAAGGGCCCTGAGGAGAGGGATAAGGAGGCTCCATGTCCAAACCCTTCCCTTTGCTGGCAGAAGGGCCCTTAGGAGGGGGAGGAGGAGGATGCTGGTCGACCTCAGGGTGCTCCTCACTCCTGACCTTCTTAGAAGGAGGAGGAGGAGGGTCCCGGGCCACGTCAGCCAAGGACTCCTCTGCAAAACAACAAGACAATAAATCAGAAGTCAAAGAACCGCAGAATGTGAAAACATTAAATCCACAAAAGGCGAGGTAATATACCTGGTTGGCGAGGGACAGTAGTGGCCGTAGGAAGCATCTCCTCGGGCTTCCTCTTGGACGAACGCCTAGAGGGAGGAGGGGGAAAGCTTAGCAGCGCCTGGTCAGAGGACAATCCCGCCGATCCCTGGTCATCAAAGAGACCTATCAGTTTTCGGCTCTTGCTTACGACCTTGCCTACAAAGATAAGAGTTAGAAAATTACCCAATCATCAAAGATTGGCGTGGCTTGATGAATGCCCGCCATCTCAAGGGCATTCTCGGTAGTCTCCGCCACTGAGCGGATGGACTTGAACTGAGATGACCGAAGCAGCCGGTACAGATCGTCGATGGCATTATGGTCACTCCCTGACAATTCTTCAAAGGAGGGAGGAAAATCCTTGTCCGGAGCAAACAATTTCCAGTGTACACCCCCCTTGTACAATCTTATAGTTGGAGTTAGTGGCCCGGATATCATCGACCAGGCGGACATGGACGTTCCAAGCCCTTATTGAGGGCCTCCCCACTCTGAAAACTTCGGCCAGCGGGATTGGAAGTGGTGGAGGTAGTTGGCCCCTGCTGCCAGTAAGAAGAAATACCGGAACAGGGCCAGTGAATACACCCATTCCTGGCGTATAATCAGGAACTTGAAACCGACCCACATCCTGAGGGCATTCGGAACAAGCTGCGTGGGGTGAATCTCGTAAAACTGATATAAGGTCTGTAAATCCTCACAGAGAGGAAAACGCAACCCATCATCAATATGGGCCGCATAAATGTAAACCTCTCCATCGTGAGGAAAATGCAGACCTAAGCCAGGATACCTAGGAGCATCCTCCGCACTGAAGCCACCAAGTGCCACCATGGTCTTAAAGTAAGCCGGCTTCAATTCGTTAGGCTTGATATCTACTCAGAACGGTTCAAGTATGGCACAACAAGTATAAAAAACAAAGGAAAACAGAGGATATTGCCAAAATAGAGCAATAAAAGGGCGAAAGTTTACCTTTTGGGGAAAAAATAGGCGTGTTCAGCTCAGGCCCGTCCACCCCTACGGGAGCGGTTGCAGACCTTCCCAGATCAGTCGGTTCCCCCACTGAGGGGGACACGGCGGCATCCCGGATGGTCAAGGGGGCATTGGCATTCCTAGGAGCATTGGCTTTGCTAGTGCCCTTGGAGGCCATATGCTTGACTCTCTGACTTCGGGGAGCCATGGAAATGGATGAAGAAGGCTGAAGAAGGTTGGAAAAGAAAGAGGAAAGGTTCGCAACGAAGTTCTGGAAATCTGAGGGAGTGGATAAGCGTAAAAAACAAAATGTAGAAACTAACGTTTCTTATATAGACCAAGAAGGGAGTAACCGCCACGAGCAAATCGAAGCGACACAGAGGAATAATTGCACCTTTTTGGAAAAAACCGAAGCAATGTCAGAATTCCAAGAGACACCTTGGGGAGACAGATGGTTGGCTGACACGGACAGCTGTCAGACTACCCTAGGTTTACGGAAAAGTAAATGTCAGGTGTGCCTCAAGTGACCGTTCGATTTCTGGACAACTGTGCGGTTATTAAATGCTAAAAGTCCACTAAGGAGACAAGGTGGTCGCCAGCGCACTAAGAGACTTTTCCAGAAATGCCTCAGGTGAGTAGTGATCGCCCAAATCAAGAAAAATAGACTTTCATGAACCTTGATTACCTCAAGTGATCGCCAAAAGGGAATAAAAGAAAGGAAATTTTTTCAGCTTTAAACGAAGAAAAAACCGCTCGCCAAATGAGCTCAAAATGCCTCAAAGGTCATAAACCAATACAAGAAAGAAGAAAATCGATTCTGAGACGTCACTATCTAAAACCCTACCCGGGAATAAAGCTCGACTCAAGAAACTTCAATCAAGCTTCAGGGGCAAATGTTAGGTATCGATAGTGACAGCCCAGTAAGGAAAAGCCCTCGAAGGCCCAATAACTATAGAGGGGGTAAACCCACGACATTTGAACCGGATCGGCCCAAATACCAGTTAAACTCGGTCATCCATAGAGTGACCCAGAACCGAGCCCAAGGACTCTGAAGAACGCCTTGAGTGCTCGCCATTCTTCACTAAGGCCGCGACCTCTCACTGCTCGCCATGAGAGTGCTCGCCCCGAAGAGAGCCTTGCCTCTCTCCTCTGGTCCCACAAAACTGTTAATAAGGAGGTGGCCATGATATCCTGCGTATCTCGGTCACATATTCACTAAAGATTAGATTTGGTAACTGCAATATCTAGCAGTAACTTCCATATCCCACGATCCGAATCTTCAGTAACACAATATATACTAAGATATTCAGCTGCCTTATACGGTTCTATCTCTCTTACCCTATAAATGCCCTTGCTTTACATACGTTCTTTACGTTTTTGAGTTTTATACACACATATACTCATTTAAGCATCGGAGAGGGACCCAGAGACACACCCTCTGTTGCGCTCCCCTACTTGCAGGTAGGAGGAGGAGGAGGATGCTGTTCAACAGCCGGCTGTTCTTTACTCCTGACCTTCTTGGCAGGAGGAGGAGAAAGGTCTCGGACCGCGTCAGCCGTGGACTCCTCTGCAAAACAAAAAGGAGAAAGTCACGTCAAACAAATTCAGAAAACTTAGAAATAAGGCAGAGTATGGAAATAATACAGTGTGAAGCAACATACCTTGCTGGCAAGGGCCAGCAGTGGCCGAAGGAAGGGCCTCCTCTGGTTTCCTCTTGGATGATCGCCTAGAGGGGGGAGGAGGAGAGCTCAGCAGCGCCTGGTCGGAGGACATCCCCGCCGATCCCTGGTCATCAAAGAGACCTATCAGTTTTCGGCTCTTGCTTACGACCTTGCCTACAAATGATAAAACAAGATAACGGTTAGAAAATTACCCAATCATCAAAGATTGGCGTGGCTAAATGAATGCCCGCCATCTCAAGCGCATTCTCAGTAGTCTCCGCCACTGAGCGAATGGACTTGAACTGGGACGACCGATGCAGCCGATACTGGTTGTCGATGGCGTTCTGGTCACTCCCTGACAGTTCTTCGAAGGAAGGAGGAAATTCCTTGTCCGGGGTAAACAATTTTTAGGGTACACCCCCCTTGTACAAGAAGTAAACTTCTTGTAGTTGGAGTTAGTGGCCCGGAAATCATTGACCAGACGGACATGGACGTTCCAAATCCATGCTTGAGGGTCTCCTCACTCTGAAAACTTCGGCCAGCGTGGTTGGAAGTGGTGGAGGTGGTTCGCCCCAGCTGCCAGTCAGAAGAAACACCGGAACAAGGCCAGTGAATACGCCCATTCCTGGCGTATGCACAGGAACTTGAAACCGACCCATATCCTGAGGGCATTAGGAACGATCTGCGTGGGGTGGATCCCGTAGAACTGGCACAAGGTCTGCAAATCCACACAAATAGGAAAACGCAACCCAGCATCAATCTGGGCCGCATAAATGTAAACCTCTCTGTCGCGAGGATAGTGCAGACCCAAGCCAGGATACTTAGGAGCACCATCCACACTGAAGCCACCAAGTGCCACCATGGTCTTAAAGTAAGCCGGCTTCAACTCATTAGGCTTGACGTCTACTCAAATAAATTCGGATATGGCAATGGAAAACATAAAAAACAAGGAACAGCAGGGAATATTACCGAAACAGAGCACTGAAAGGACAGAGATTTACCTTTCGGAGAAAAGATGGGCGTTTGAAGCTCAGGCCCATCCACCACCACTGGGGTGGCTACGGATCTCCCCACGTCAAGCTGTTCCCCCGCTGAGGGGGGCACGACGCCATCCCTAATGGTCAAGGGGGCATTGGTACTATTGGGGGCATTAGCATTTTTAGACCCCTTGACGGTTGTGTGCTTGAGCCTCTGACTTCTGGTGGCCATGAAAATAGTTGGAAGGAAAACTGAAGAGAATTGAAAGAGAAAGGAGAAGGGTTCGCAAAGAGGCTCTGGAAATCTGAAGGAGTGAATAAGCGTAAAAAACAAAACAGAGGAACTGACGTCTCTTATATAGGCCCCAAAAGGAGTAACCGCCATGGGCGAAATGAAGCGACGCAGGGGAATAATTGCACCTTTTTGGAAAAAACCGAAGCAATGTCAGAATTCCAAGAGACACCTAGGGGAGACAAACGGTTGGCTGGTACAGGCAGCTGTCAGACTACCCTTGGTTTACGGAAAAGTATACGACAGGCATGCCTCAATCGACCGTTCTATTTCTGGACAACTGTGCAGTTATTAAATGCTAAAAGTCCACTAAGGAGATAAGATGGTCGCCAGCGCACTAATAGGCTCTAGCAGAAATACCTCGGGTAGGTAGTGATCGCCTAACCAAGAAAGATAGACTTTCATAAGCCTAGGTCACCTCGAGTGATCGCCAAAGGGGAATAAAAGGAAGGATATTCTTTCAGCTTTGAGCAGGGATGAAACTGCTCGCCAAACAAGCTCGAAATGCTTCAAAGGTCATGAACCATTACAAGAGACGAAGAAAACCGAAGTTGAGACGTCACTATCTAAAACCCTACCAGGAAATCAAGCTCGACTGAATAAACTTCAATCAAGCTTCGGGGGTAAATGTTGGGTATCGATAGTGACAGCCCAGTAAAGAAAAGTCCTCGAAGGCCCAATAACCATAGAGGGGGTAAACCCATGACATTCGAACCGGATCAGCCCAAGTACGAGTTAAACTCGGCCCTCCATAGAATGGCCCAGAACCGAGCCCAAGGTCTCTGAGAACGCCCTGAGTGCTTGCCATTCTTCACTAAGGCCGCGACCTCTCACTGCTCGCCATGAGAGTGCTCGCCCCGAAGAGAGCCTTGCCTCTCTCCTCTGGTCCCACTAAACCGTTAATAAGGAAGTGGCCATGATATCCCGCGTATCTCGGTCACATATTCACTAAAGATTAGATTTGGTAACTGCAATATCTCGCAGAAACTGCCATATCCCACGATCTGAATCTTCAGCAACATAATATATACTAAGATATTCAGCTGCCTTATACGGTTTGATCTCTCCTACCCTATAAATACCCTTGCTTTACATACGTTCCTTACATTTTGAGTTTTATACACACACATACTCATTTAAGCATCGGAGAGGGACCCAGAGACACCCCCTCTGTTGCGCTCCCCTACCTGCAGGAGCATCGGAGTAGGAGCAGAAGCGTCTTTCCGTCCTTGTCTGGCATTTAATTCAATGCCAGATCAGCATCCAGGAATTTACGATCCAACAATATACACAACTGGTGCCGCTTCATTTTAGTAACTTAATGGTGAAATGCTTCAGTTCATATCCTTAGCCAAAGGTGATGTAGGAGTATACAAGACTTAGGTGTTTGAAACACTCAGTAGATATTAAACACGCAAGATATTAAGACGGTTGAAACACTTAGCCAAATTAATCAGATGAAAATTGAAGCGCAAATAATGTTTCATCTAATAAAATGCCACAATTACGAAACTCCTCGCTTGGAGGACTTAATTAAAAGGATTTTACAAATATGACTGAAAAAGAACTAAGTAAAATCTATGATAATGTAGAGTCGATTGGAGGAGAATCTTCTTTTCGAGGAGAAGGTTGGTGAAGTTCTTATTCAATAATCAAGGGTAGTTGTTGGGATGATACCTTCCTAGGCATGGCGAATTCAGTTGTGGGCTTGCCCTTGCAGGAGGTAGGAGGAGACGATCTAGATGATTCACTATTATCCCACGAATCGTATAAGTCCGATGCTTTCTTCACCTCCTCCTCCCTGGCCTGATACGCGAGAAAATCATTCATGGATGGGAGCGTATCGAAAGGAAATTTGGCGTCGGCATCTAGATAGAATGAACATTGTTTCAACAAATTGGGAAAGACCCTATAAGGTCATCGTTATGCCCCATCCAAACTCCTATGTAATAGATGACGATGAAGGAAATAAGTTGAAGAATACTTTTAATGGGGAGAAATTGAAAAATAATTATGCTTTAGCGCTGCCACCCGACAGTGCAAATTGTACTTGAATTTTTTTTATCAAAGTCTTGTTCGATATACACAACTGTTGCCGCTTCATTTTAGTAACTTAATGGTGAAATGCTTAAGTTCATAATCCTTAGCCAAAGGTGATGAAGGAGTATACAAGACTTAGGTGTTTGAAACACTCAGTAGATATTGAAACACGGAAGATATTAAGACGGTTGAAACACTTAGCCAAATTAATCAGATGAAAATTGAAGCGCAAATAATGTTTCATCTAATAAAATGCCATAATTACGAAACTCCTCGCTTGGAGGACTTAATTAAAAGGAGATTACAAATATGACTGAAAAACAACTAAGTAAAATCTATGATAATGTAGAGTCGGTTGGAAGAGAATCTTCTTTTCGAGGAGAAGGTTGGTGAAGTTCTTATTCAATAAGCAAGGGTAGTTGTTGGGATGATACCTGCCTAGGCATGGCGAATTCAGTTGTGGGATTGCCCTTGCAGGAGGTAGGAGGAGACGCTCTAGATGATTCACTATTATCCCACGAATTGTATACACCCGCTGCTTTTTCAACTCCTCCTCCCTGGCCTGATACGACAGAAAATCATTCATGGATGGGAGCGTATCCAAAGGAAATTTGGTGTTGGCATCAAGATAGAATGAACAAGTTTTCACCAAATTGTGAAGGACCCTATAAAGCTATCACTGTCTCCCATTTAAACGTCTATGTAATAGAAGACGGTGAAGGAAACAAATTGAAGAATACTTTTAAAGGGATCATTTGAAAATAAATATGCCTAAGCGCTCGCACAATCGTGTAAATTGTACTTGAAAATGATTTATGAAAGTCTTGTTCGATATACACAAATGGTGCTACTTCATTTTAGTAACTTAATGGTGAAATTCTTAAGTTCATAATCCTTAGCCAAAGGTGATGAAGGAGTTTACAAGACTAAGGCGTTTTAAACACTCGGTCGATATTGAAACACACAAGATATTAAGACGTTTAAATCACTTAGCCAGATTAAATAGATGAAAAGTAAAGCACATAAATTGTTTCATATCATAAAATGACATAAGTACAGAATGCCTTGCGTGGAGGACATAATGAAAAGGAGATTATAAATATTACAGAAAATGACTAAGTAAAACCTATGATTATGCATAGTCACTTGGAAGAGGATCTTCTTTTCGAGGATAAGGTTGGTGAAGTTCTTCTTCAATAGGCAAGGGAGGTGGTTAGGATGATACCTCCTCAGGCAGAGCGAATTCAGTTGTGGGCTTGCACTTAGAGGATGGAGGAGGATACGCTCTATATGATTCACTATTATTCCACGAATCGTATAAGTCTGCTGCTTTCTTCATCTCCTCCTTCCTGTCTTGATACGCTAGAAAATCATTCATGGATGGGAGCGTATCGAAAGGAAATTTGGCATCGGCATCAAGATAGAATGAACAAATTTTTCACCAACGTGAAAAGGACCATATAAGGTCGTCGTTGCCCATCCAAACTCCTATGTAATAGATGACGATGAAGGAAAGAAGTTGAAGATTACTTTTAATGGGGAGCAATTGAAAAAAACTATATGCGTTAGCGCTGCCACCCGATAGTGCAAATTGTACTTGAATTTTTTTATGAAAGTCTTGTTCGATATACACAAATGGTGCCGCTTCATTTTAGTAACTTAATGGTGAAATTCTTAAGTTCATAATCCTTAGCCAAAGGTGATGAAGGAGTTTACAAGACTAAGGCGTTTTAAACACTCAGTCGATATTGAAACACACAAGATATTAACACGTTTGAATCACTTAGCCAAATTAAATAGATGAAAAGTAAAGCACATAAATTGTTTCATATCATAAAAGGCAATAAGTACAAAAGCCTCGCATGGAGGACATAATGAAAAGGAGATTACATAGATGACAGAAACATGACTAAGTAAAACCTATGATTATGCATAGTCACTTGGAAGAGGATCTTCTTTTTGAGGATAAGGTTGGTGAAGTTCTTCTTCAATAGGCAAGGGAGGTGGTTAGGATGATACCTCCTCAGGCAGAGCGAATTCAGTTGTGGGCTTGCTCTTAGAGGACGGAGGAGTAGACGCTCTAGATGATTCACTATTATTCCACGAATCGTATAAGTCCGCTGCTTTCTTCATCACCTCCTCCCTGGCCTGATACGCGATAAAATCATTCATGGATGAGAGCGTATAGAAAGGAAATTTGGCGTCGGCATCAAGATAGAATGAACAAATTTTTCACCAACGTGAAAAGGTCCCTATAAGGTGTCGTTATGCCCCATCCAAACTCCTATGTAATAGATGATGATGAAGGAAAGAAGTTGAAGAATACTTTTAATGGGGATAAATTGAAAAATAATTATGCTTTAGCGCTGCCACCCTACAGTGCAAATTGTACTTGATTTTTTTTATCAAAGTCTTGTTCGATATACACAAATGGTGCCGCTTCATTTTAGTAAGTTAATGGTGAAATGCTTCAGTTCATAATCCTTAGCCAAAGGTGATGAAGGATTATACAAGACTAAGGCATTTTCAACACTTAGTCGATATTTAAACACACAAGATATTAAGACGTTTGAATCACTTAGCAAAATTAAATAGACGAAAAGTAAAGCGCATAAATTGTTTCATATCATAAAATGCCATACGTACAAAACGCCTTGCGTGGAGGACATAATGAAAAGGAGATTACATATATGACAGAAAAATGACTTAGTAAAACCACAGATTATGTATAGTCACTTGGAAGAGGATATTCTTTTCGAGGATAAGGTTGGTGAAGTTCTTATTCAATAGGCAAGGGAGGTGGTTAGGATGATACCTCCTCAGGCAGAGAGAATTCAGTTGTGGGCTTGCCCTTAGAGGATGGAGGAGGAGACGCTCTATATGATTCACTATTATTCCACGAATCGTATAAGTCTGCTGCTTTCTTCATCTCCTCCTTCCTGTCTTGATACGCTAGAAAGTCATTCATGGATGGGAGCGTATCGAAAGGAAATTTGGCATCGGCATCAAGATAGAATGAACAAATTTTTCACCAACGTGAAAAGGACCATATAAGGTCGTCGTTGCCCATCCAAACTCCTATGTAATAGATGACGATGAAGGAAAGAAGTTGAAGATTACTTTTAATGGGGAGCAATTGAAAAAAACTATATGCGTTAGCGCTGCCACCCGATAGTGCAAATTGTACTTGAATTTTTTTATGAAAGTCTTGTTCGATATACACAAATGGTGCCGCTTCATTTTAGTAACTTAATGGTGAAATTCTTAAGTTCATAATCCTTAGCCAAAGGTGATGAAGGAGTTTACAAGACTAAGGCGTTTTAAACACTCAGTCGATATTGAAACACACAAGATATTAACACGTTTGAATCACTTAGCCAAATTAAATAGATGAAAAGTAAAGCACATAAATTGTTTCATATCATAAAAGGCAATAAGTACAAAAGCCTCGCATGGAGGACATAATGAAAAGGAGATTACATAGATGACAGAAACATGACTAAGTAAAACCTATGATTATGCATAGTCACTTGGAAGAGGATCTTCTTTTTGAGGATAAGGTTGGTGAAGTTCTTCTTCAATAGGCAAGGGAGGTGGTTAGGATGATACCTCCTCAGGCAGAGCGAATTCAGTTGTGGGCTTGCTCTTAGAGGACGGAGGAGTAGACGCTCTAGATGATTCACTATTATTCCACGAATCGTATAAGTCCGCTGCTTTCTTCATCACCTCCTCCCTGGCCTGATACGCGATAAAATCATTCATGGATGAGAGCGTATAGAAAGGAAATTTGGCGTCGGCATCAAGATAGAATGAACAAATTTTTCACCAACGTGAAAAGGTCCCTATAAGGTGTCGTTATGCCCCATCCAAACTCCTATGTAATAGATGATGATGAAGGAAAGAAGTTGAAGAATACTTTTAATGGGGATAAATTGAAAAATAATTATGCTTTAGCGCTGCCACCCTACAGTGCAAATTGTACTTGATTTTTTTTATCAAAGTCTTGTTCGATATACACAAATGGTGCCGCTTCATTTTAGTAAGTTAATGGTGAAATGCTTCAGTTCATAATCCTTAGCCAAAGGTGATGAAGGATTATACAAGACTAAGGCATTTTCAACACTTAGTCGATATTTAAACACACAAGATATTAAGACGTTTGAATCACTTAGCAAAATTAAATAGACGAAAAGTAAAGCGCATAAATTGTTTCATATCATAAAATGCCATACGTACAAAACGCCTTGCGTGGAGGACATAATGAAAAGGAGATTACATATATGACAGAAAAATGACTTAGTAAAACCACAGATTATGTATAGTCACTTGGAAGAGGATATTCTTTTCGAGGATAAGGTTGGTGAAGTTCTTATTCAATAGGCAAGGGAGGTGGTTAGGATGATACCTCCTCAGGCAGAGAGAATTCAGTTGTGGGCTTGCCCTTAGAGGATGGAGGAGGAGACGCTCTATATGATTCACTATTATTCCACGAATCGTATAAGTCTGCTGCTTTCTTCATCTCCTCCTTCCTGTCTTGATACGCTAGAAAGTCATTCATGGATGGGAGCGTATCGAAAGGAAATTTGGCATCGGCATCAAGATAGAATGAACAAATTTTTCACCAACGTGAAAAGGACCATATAAGGTCGTCGTTGCCCATCCAAACTCCTATGTAATAGATGACGATGAAGGAAAGAAGTTGAAGATTACTTTTAATGGGGAGCAATTGAAAAAAACTATATGCGTTAGCGCTGCCACCCGATAGTGCAAATTGTACTTGAATTTTTTTATGAAAGTCTTGTTCGATATACACAAATGGTGCCGCTTCATTTTAGTAACTTAATGGTGAAATTCTTAAGTTCATAATCCTTAGCCAAAGGTGATGAAGGAGTTTACAAGACTAAGGCGTTTTAAACACTCAGTCGATATTGAAACACACAAGATATTAACACGTTTGAATCACTTAGCCAAATTAAATAGATGAAAAGTAAAGCACATAAATTGTTTCATATCATAAAAGGCAATAAGTACAAAAGCCTCGCATGGAGGACATAATGAAAAGGAGATTACATAGATGACAGAAACATGACTAAGTAAAACCTATGATTATGCATAGTCACTTGGAAGAGGATCTTCTTTTTGAGGATAAGGTTGGTGAAGTTCTTCTTCAATAGGCAAGGGAGGTGGTTAGGATGATACCTCCTCAGGCAGAGCGAATTCAGTTGTGGGCTTGCTCTTAGAGGACGGAGGAGTAGACGCTCTAGATGATTCACTATTATTCCACGAATCGTATAAGTCCGCTGCTTTCTTCATCACCTCCTCCCTGGCCTGATACGCGATAAAATCATTCATGGATGAGAGCGTATAGAAAGGAAATTTGGCGTCGGCATCAAGATAGAATGAACAAATTTTTCACCAACGTGAAAAGGTCCCTATAAGGTGTCGTTATGCCCCATCCAAACTCCTATGTAATAGATGATGATGAAGGAAAGAAGTTGAAGAATACTTTTAATGGGGATAAATTGAAAAATAATTATGCTTTAGCGCTGCCACCCTACAGTGCAAATTGTACTTGATTTTTTTTATCAAAGTCTTGTTCGATATACACAAATGGTGCCGCTTCATTTTAGTAAGTTAATGGTGAAATGCTTCAGTTCATAATCCTTAGCCAAAGGTGATGAAGGATTATACAAGACTAAGGCATTTTCAACACTTAGTCGATATTTAAACACACAAGATATTAAGACGTTTGAATCACTTAGCAAAATTAAATAGACGAAAAGTAAAGCGCATAAATTGTTTCATATCATAAAATGCCATATGTACAAAACGCCTTGCGTGGAGGACATAATGAAAAGGAGATTACATATATGACAGAAAAATGACTTAGTAAAACCACAGATTATGTATAGTCACTTGGAAGAGGATATTCTTTTCGAGGATAAGGTTGGTGAAGTTCTTCTTCAATAGGCAAGGGAGGTGGTTAGGATGATACCTCCTCAGGCAGAGAGAATTCAGTTGTGGGCTTGCCCTTAGAGGATGGAGGAGGAGACGCTCTATATGATTCACTATTATTCCACGAATCGTATAAGTCTGCTGCTTTCTTCATCTCCTCCTTCCCGTCTTGATACGCTAGAAAATCATTCATGGATGGGAGCGTATCGAAAGGAAATTTGGCATCGGCATCAAGATAGAATGAACAAATTTTTCACCAACGTGAAAAGGACCATATAAGGTCGTCGTTGCCCATCCAAACTCCTATGTAATAGATGACGATGAAGGAAAGAAGTTGAAGATTACTTTTAATGGGGAGCAATTGAAAAAAACTATATGCGTTAGCGCTGCCACCCGATAGTGCAAATTGTACTTGAATTTTTTTATGAAAGTCTTGTTCGATATACACAAATGGTGCCGCTTCATTTTAGTAACTTAATGGTGAAATTCTTAAGTTCATAATCCTTAGCCAAAGGTGATGAAGGAGTTTACAAGACTAAGGCGTTTTAAACACTCAGTCGATATTGAAACACACAAGATATTAACACGTTTGAATCACTTAGCCAAATTAAATAGATGAAAAGTAAAGCACATAAATTGTTTCATATCATAAAAGGCAATAAGTACAAAAGCCTCGCATGGAGGACATAATGAAAAGGAGATTACATAGATGACAGAAACATGACTAAGTAAAACCTATGATTATGCATAGTCACTTGGAAGAGGATCTTCTTTTTGAGGATAAGGTTGGTGAAGTTCTTCTTCAATAGGCAAGGGAGGTGGTTAGGATGATACCTCCTCAAGCAGAGAGAATTCAGTTGTGGGCTTGCCCTTAGAGGATGGAGGAGGAGACGCTCTATATGATTCACTATTATTCCACGAATCGTATAAGTCTGCTGCTTTCTTCATCTCCTCCTTCCTGTCTTGATACGCTAGAAAATCATTCATGGATGGGAGCGTATCGAAAGGAAATTTGGCATCGGCATCAAGATAGAATGAACAAATTTTTCACCAACGTGAAAAGGACCATATAAGGTCGTCGTTGCCCATCCAAACTCCTATGTAATAGATGACGATGAAGGAAAGAAGTTGAAGATTACTTTTAATGGGGAGCAATTGAAAAAAACTATATGCGTTAGCGCTGCCACCCGATAGTGCAAATTGTACTTGAATTTTTTTATGAAAGTCTTGTTCGATATACACAAATGGTGCCGCTTCATTTTAGTAACTTAATGGTGAAATTCTTAAGTTCATAATCCTTAGCCAAAGGTGATGAAGGAGTTTACAAGACTAAGGCGTTTTAAACACTCAGTCGATATTGAAACACACAAGATATTAACACGTTTGAATCACTTAGCCAAATTAAATAGATGAAAAGTAAAGCACATAAATTGTTTCATATCATAAAAGGCAATAAGTACAAAAGCCTCGCATGGAGGACATAATGAAAAGGAGATTACATAGATGACAGAAACATGACTAAGTAAAACCTATGATTATGCATAGTCACTTGGAAGAGGATCTTCTTTTTGAGGATAAGGTTGGTGAAGTTCTTCTTCAATAGGCAAGGGAGGTGGTTAGGATGATACCTCCTCAGGCAGAGCGAATTCAGTTGTGGGCTTGCTCTTAGAGGACGGAGGAGTAGACGCTCTAGATGATTCACTATTATTCCACGAATCGTATAAGTCCGCTGCTTTCTTCATCACCTCCTCCCTGGCCTGATACGCGATAAAATCATTCATGGATGAGAGCGTATAGAAAGGAAATTTGGCGTCGGCATCAAGATAGAATGAACAAATTTTTCACCAACGTGAAAAGGTCCCTATAAGGTGTCGTTATGCCCCATCCAAACTCCTATGTAATAGATGATGATGAAGGAAAGAAGTTGAAGAATACTTTTAATGGGGATAAATTGAAAAATAATTATGCTTTAGCGCTGCCACCCTACAGTGCAAATTGTACTTGATTTTTTTTATCAAAGTCTTGTTCGATATACACAAATGGTGCCGCTTCATTTTAGTAAGTTAATGGTGAAATGCTTCAGTTCATAATCCTTAGCCAAAGGTGATGAAGGATTATACAAGACTAAGGCATTTTCAACACTTAGTCGATATTTAAACACACAAGATATTAAGACGTTTGAATCACTTAGCAAAATTAAATAGACGAAAAGTAAAGCGCATAAATTGTTTCATATCATAAAATGCCATATGTACAAAACGCCTTGCGTGGAGGACATAATGAAAAGGAGATTACATATATGACAGAAAAATGACTTAGTAAAACCACAGATTATGTATAGTCACTTGGAAGAGGATATTCTTTTCGAGGATAAGGTTGGTGAAGTTCTTCTTCAATAGGCAAGGGAGGTGGTTAGGATGATACCTCCTCAGGCAGAGAGAATTCAGTTGTGGGCTTGCCCTTAGAGGATGGAGGAGGAGACGCTCTATATGATTCACTATTATTCCACGAATCGTATAAGTCTGCTGCTTTCTTCATCTCCTCCTTCCCGTCTTGATACGCTAGAAAATCATTCATGGATGGGAGCGTATCGAAAGGAAATTTGGCATCGGCATCAAGATAGAATGAACAAATTTTTCACCAACGTGAAAAGGACCATATAAGGTCGTCGTTGCCCATCCAAACTCCTATGTAATAGATGACGATGAAGGAAAGAAGTTGAAGATTACTTTTAATGGGGAGCAATTGAAAAAAACTATATGCGTTAGCGCTGCCACCCGATAGTGCAAATTGTACTTGAATTTTTTTATGAAAGTCTTGTTCGATATACACAAATGGTGCCGCTTCATTTTAGTAACTTAATGGTGAAATTCTTAAGTTCATAATCCTTAGCCAAAGGTGATGAAGGAGTTTACAAGACTAAGGCGTTTTAAACACTCAGTCGATATTGAAACACACAAGATATTAACACGTTTGAATCACTTAGCCAAATTAAATAGATGAAAAGTAAAGCACATAAATTGTTTCATATCATAAAAGGCAATAAGTACAAAAGCCTCGCATGGAGGACATAATGAAAAGGAGATTACATAGATGACAGAAACATGACTAAGTAAAACCTATGATTATGCATAGTCACTTGGAAGAGGATCTTCTTTTTGAGGATAAGGTTGGTGAAGTTCTTCTTCAATAGGCAAGGGAGGTGGTTAGGATGATACCTCATCAGGCAGAGCGAATTCAGTTGTGGGCTTGCTCTTAGAGGACGGAGGAGTAGACGCTCTAGATGATTCACTATTATTCCACGAATCGTATAAGTCCGCTGCTTTCTTCATCACCTCCTCCCTGGCCTGATACGCGATAAAGTCATTCATGGATGAGAGCGTATAGAAAGGAAATTTGGCGTCGGCATCAAGATAGAATGAACAAATTTTTCACCAACGTGAAAAGGTCCCTATAAGGTGTCGTTATGCCCCATCCAAACTCCTATGTAATAGATGATGATGAAGGAAAGAAGTTGAAGAATACTTTTAATGGGGATAAATTGAAAAATAATTATGCTTTAGCGCTGCCACCCTACAGTGCAAATTGTACTTGATTTTTTTTATCAAAGTCTTGTTCGATATACACAAATGGTGCCGCTTCATTTTAGTAAGTTAATGGTGAAATGCTTCAGTTCATAATCCTTAGCCAAAGGTGATGAAGGATTATACAAGACTAAGGCATTTTCAACACTTAGTCGATATTTAAACACACAAGATATTAAGACGTTTGAATCACTTAGCAAAATTAAATAGACGAAAAGTAAAGCGCATAAATTGTTTCATATCATAAAATGCCATATGTACAAAACGCCTTGCGTGGAGGACATAATGAAAAGGAGATTACATATATGACAGAAAAATGACTTAGTAAAACCACAGATTATGCATAGTCACTTGGAAGAGGATCTTCTTTTCGAGGATAAGGTTGGTGAAGTTCTTCTTCAATAGGCAAGGGAGGTGGTTAGGATGATACCTCCTCAGGCAGAGAGAATTCAGTTGTGGGCTTGCCCTTAGTGGATGGAGGAGGAGACGCTCTATATGATTCACTATTATTCCACGAATCGTATAAGTCTGCTGCTTTCTTCATCTCCTCCTTCCTGTCTTGATACGCTAGAAAATCATTCATGGATGGGAGCGTATCGAAAGGAAATTTGGCATCGGCATCAAGATAGAATGAACAAATTTTTCACCAACGTGAAAAGGACCATATAAGGTCGTCGTTGCCCATCCAAACTCCTATGTAATAGATGACGATGAAGGAAAGAAGTTGAAGAATACTTTTAATGGGGAGCAATTGAAAAAACACTATATGCGTTAGCGCTGCCACCCGATAGTGCAAATTGTACTTGAATTTTTTTATGAAAGTCTTGTTCGATATACACAAATGGTGCCGCTTCATTTTAGTAACTTAATGGTGAAATTCTTAAGTTCATAATCCTTAGCCAAAGGTGATGATGGAGTTTACAAGACTAAGGCGTTTTAAACACTCAGTCGATATTGAAACACACAAGATATTAACACTTTGAATCACTTATCCAAATTAAATAGATGAAATGTAAAGCACATAAATTGTTTCATATCATAAAAGGCAATAAGTACAAAAGCCTCGCGTGGAGGACATAATGAAAAGGAGATTACAAATATGACAGAAAAATGACTAAGTAAAACCTATGATTATGCATAGTCACTTGGAAGAGGATCTTCTTTTCGAGGATAAGGTTGGTGAAGTTCTTCTTCAATAGGCAAGGGAGGTGGTTAGGATGATACCTCCTCATGCAGAGCGAATTCAGTTGTTGGCTTGCCCTTAGAGGACGCAGGAGTAGACGCTCTAGATGATTCACTATTATTCCACGAATCGTATAAATCCGCTGTTTTCTTCATCTCCTCCTCCCTGGCCTGTTACGCGAGAAAAGCATTCATGGATGGGAGCGTATCAAAAGGAAATTTGGTGTCGGCATCAAGATAGGGAAGGACCCTATAAGGTCGTTGTTATGCCCCATCCAAAATCCTATGCAATAGATGACGATGAAGGAGAAAAGTTGAAGAATTCTTTTAATGGGGAGCAATTGAAAAAAAATTATGCTTTAGCGCTGCCACCCGACAGTGCAAATTATACTTGAATTTATTTATGAAAGTCTTGTTCGATATACACAAATGGTGCCGTTTCATTTTAGTAACTTAATGGTGAAATGCTTCAGTTCATAATCCTTAGCCAAAGGTGATGAAGGAGTATACACGACTTAGGTGTTTGAAACACTCAGTAGATATTGATACACGCAAGATATTAAAACGGTTGAAACACTTAGCCAAATTAAACTGATGAAAATTGAAGCGCAAATAATGTTTCATCTAATAAAATTCCATAATTACGAAACTCATCGCTTCGAGGACTTATATAAAAGGAGATTACAAATATGACTGGAAAACAACTAAGTAAAATCTATGATAATGTTGAGTCGGTTGGAGGAGAATCTTCTTTTCGAGAAGAAGGTTAGAGAAGTTCTTATTCAATAAACACGGGTAGTTGTTGGGATGATACCTGCTTAGGCAGGGCAAATTCAGTTGTGGGCTTGCCCTTGCAGGAGGTAGGAGGAGACGCTCTAAAAGATTCACTATTATCCAACGAATTGTATTCACCCGCTGCTTTTTCAACTCCTCCTCCCTGGCCTGATACGACAGAAAATCATTCATGGATGGGAGCGTATCCAAAGGAAATTTGATGTTGGCATCAAGATAGAATGAACAAGTTTTCACCAAATTGTGAAGGACACTATAAAGCTATCATTGTCACCCATTTAAACCTCTATGTAATAGAAGACTGTGAAGGAAACAAATTGAAGAATACTTTTAATGGGGATCATTTGAAAAATAATATGCCTAAGCGCTCGCACAATCGTGTAAATTGTACTTGAAAATAATTTATGAAATTCTTGTTCGATATACACAAATGGCGTCACTTCATTTTAGTAACTTAATGGAAAATGCTTAAGTTCATAATCCTTAGATAAAGGTGATGATGCAGTATACAAGACTAAGGTTTTTTAAACACTCAGTCGATATTGAAACACACAAGATATTAAGACGTTTGAAACACTTAGGTAAATTAAATTGATGAAAATTGAAGTGCATAAATTGTTTCATATCATAAAATGCCATAAGTACAAAACGCCTTGAGTGGAGGACTTAATGAAAAAGAGATTACATATATGACAGGAAAATGACTAAGTAAAACCACAGATTATGCATAGTCACTTGGAAGAGGATCTTCTTTTCGAGGATAAGGCTGGTGAAGTTCTTCTTCAATAGGCAAGGGAGGTGGTTAGGATGATACCTCCTCAGGTAGTGCGAATTCAGTTGTAGGCTTGTCCTTAGAGGAGGGAGGAGGAGACGCTCTAGATGATTCATTATTTTTCAACGAATCATATAAGTCCGCTGCTTTCTTCATCTCCTCCTCCCTGGCATGATACACTAGAAAATCATTCATGGATGGGAGCGTATCCAAAGGAAATTCGGCGTAGACATCAAGATAGAATGGACATTGTTTCACCAAAGTGGGAAGGACCCTATAAGGTCGTTGTTATGCCCCATCCAAACTCCTATGTAATAGATGACGATGAAGGAAAAAAGTTTCAGAATACTTGTAATGGGGAGCAATTGAAAAATAATTATGCTTTAGCGCTTCCACTCGACAGTGCAAATTGTACTTGAATATTTTTATGAAAGCCTTGTTCGATATACACAAATGGTGCCACTTCATTTTAGTAACTTAATGGTGAAATGCTTCAGTTCATAGTCCTTAGGCAAAGGTGATGAAAGAGTATACAAGACTTAGGTGTTTGAAAGAATCAGTAGATATTGAAACACGCAAGATATTAAGACGGTTCAAACACTTAGCCAAATTAAACAGATGAAAATTAAAGCGCAAATAATGTTTCATCTAATAAAATGCCATAATTACGATGCCTCTTTTTTGGAGGACGTAATTAAAAGGAGATTACAAATATGATTGAAAAACAACTAAGTAAAATCTATGATAATGTAGAGTCGGTTGGATGAGAATCTTCTTTTCGAGGAGAAGGTTAGTGAAGTTCTTATTCAATAAGCAAGGGTAGTTGTTGGGATGATACCTACTTAGGCAGGGCGAATTCAGTTGTGGGCTTTCCCTTGCAGGAGGTAGAAGGAGACGCTCTAGATGATTCACTATTATCCCACGAATTGTATTCACTCGCTGCTTTTTCAATTCCTCCTCCCTGGCCTGATAAGACAGAAAATCATTCATGGATGGGAGCTTATCCAAAGGAAATTTGTTGTTGGCATCAAGATATAATGAACAAGTTTTCACCAAATTGTGAAGGACCCTATAAAGCTATCATTGTCCCCCATATAAACGTCTATGTAATAGAAGACGGTGAAGGAAACAAATTGAAGAATACTTTTAATGGTGATCATTTGAAAAAAAATTTGCCTAAGCGCTTGCACAATCGTGTAAATTGTACTTGAAAATAATTTATGAAAGTCTTGTTCGATATACACAAATGGCGTCACTTCATTTTAATAACTTAATGGCAAAATGCTTAAGTTCATAATCCTTAGACAAAGGTGATGATGGAGTATACAAGACTAAGGCTTTTTAAACACTCAGTCGATATTGAAACAGACAAGATATTAAGACGTTTGAAACACTTAGGTAAATTAAATTGATGAAAATTGAAGTGCGGAAATTGTTTCATATCATAAAAGGCCATAAGTACAAAAGCCTCGCGTAGAGGACATAATGAAAAGGGTTTTACAAATATTACAGAAACATGACTAAGTAAAACCTATGATTATGCATAGTCACTTAGAAGAGGATCTTCTTTTTGAGGATAAGGTTGGTGAAGTTCTTCTTCAATAGGCAAGGGAGGTGGTTAGGATGATACATCCTCAGGCAGAGCGAATTCAGTTGTGGGCTTGCCCTTAGAGGAGGGAGGAGGAGACGCTCTAGATGATTCACTAATATTCCACGAATCGTATAAGTCCGCTGATTTCTTCATCTCCTCCTCCCTGGCTTGTCACGCCAGAAAATCATTCATGGATGGGAGCGTATCCAAAGGAAATTTGGCGTCGGCATCAAGATAGAATGAACATTTTTTCACCAAAGTGGGAAGGACCCAATAAGGTCGTCGTTATACTCCATCCAAACTCCTATGTAATGTTGAGTCGGTTGAAGGAGAATCTTCTTTTCGAGGAGATGGTTGGAGAAGTTCTTATTCAATAAGCAAGGGTAGTTGTTGGGATGATACCTACTTAGGCAGGGCGAATTCAGTTGTGGGCTTGCCCTTGCAGGAGGTAGGAGGAGACGCTCTAGATGATTCACTATTATTCCACGTATTGTATTGACCCGCTACTTTTTCAACTCCTCTTCCCTGGCCTGATACGACAGAAAATCATTCATGGATGGGAACGTATACAAAGGAAATTTGGTGTTGACATCAAGATAGAATGAAGAAGTTTTCACCAAATTGTGAAGGACCCTATAAAGCTATCATTGTCCCCCATTTAAACGTCTATGTAATCGAAGACGGTGAAGGAAAAAAATTGAAGAATACTTTTAATGGGGATCATTTGAAAAAAAGTATGCCTAAGCGCTCGCACAATCGTGTAAATTGTACTTGAAAATAATTTATGAAAGTCTTGTTCGATATTCACAAATGGCGTCACTTCATTTTAATAACTTAAGGGCAAAATGCTTAGGTTCATAATCCTTAGACAAAGGTGATGATGGAGTATACAAGACTAAGGCAAATTAAGACGTTTGAAACAGTTAGGCAAATTAAATTGATGAAAATTTAAGTGCGGAAATTGTTTCATATCATAAAAGGCCATAAGTACAAAAGCCTCGCGTGGAGGACATAATGAAAAGGATATTACAAATATTACAGAAACATGACTACGTAAAACCTATGATTATGCATAGTCACTTGGAAGAGGATCTTCTTTCGAGGATAAGTTGGTGAAGTTCTTCCTCAATAGGCAAGGGAGGTGGTTAGGATGATACCTCCTCAGGCAGAGCGAATTCAGTTGTGGGCTTGCCCTTAGAGGAGGGAGGAGGAGACGCTCTAGATGATTCACTAATATTCCAAGAATCGTATAAGTCCTCTGCGTTCTACATCTTCTCCTCACTTGCTTGATACGCCAGAAAATCATTCATGGATGGGAGCGTATCCAAAGGAAATTTGGCGTCGGCATCAAGATAGAATGAACATTTTTTCACCAAAGTGGGAAGGACCCTATAAGGTCGTCGTTATGTACCATCCAAACTCCTATGTAATAGATGAAGATGAAGGAAATAAGTTGAAAAATACTTTTAATGGGGAGCAATTGAAAAAAGGTTATGCTTTAGGGCTGCCACCCGACAGTGCAAATTGTACTTGAATTTATTTATTAAAGTCCTGTTCGATATACACAAATGGTGCCGCTTCATTTTAGTAACTTAATGGTGAAATGCTTCAGTTCATAATCCTTAGCCAAAGGTGATGAAGGAGTATACAAGACTTAGGTGTTTGAATGACTCAGTAGATATTGAGACGGTTGAACCACTTAGCCAAATTAAACAGATGAAAATTGAAGCGCAAATAATGTTTCATCTAATAAAATGCCATAAATACGAAACTCCTCGCTTGGAGGACTTAATTAAAAGGAGATTACAAATATGACTGGAAAACAACTAAGTAAAATCTATGATAATGTTGAGTCGGCTAGAGGAGAATCTTCTTTTCGAGGATAAGGTTGGACAAGTTCTTATTCAATAAGCAAGGGTAGTTGTTGGGATGATACCTGCTTAGGCAGGGCGAATTCAGTTGTGGGCTTACCCTTGCAGGAGGTAGGAGGAGACGCTCTAGAAGATTCATTATTATCCAACGATTTTTAGTCACCCGCTACTTTTTCAACTCCTCCTCCCTGGCCTGATACGACAGAAAATCATTCATGGATGGGAGCGTATCCAAAGGAAATTTGGTGTTGGCATCAAGATAGAATGAACAAGTTTTCACCAAATTGTGAAGGACCCTATAAAGCTATCATTGTCCCCAAATTATACGTCTATGTAATAGAAGACGGTGAAGGAAAAAAATTGAAGAATACTTTTAACGGGGATCATTTGAAAAAACGTATGCCTAAGGGCTCGCACAATCGTGTAAATTGTCCTTGAAAATAATTTATGAAAGTCTTGTTCGGTATACACAAATGGCGTCACTTTATTTTAATAACTTAATGGCAAAATGCTTAAGTTCATAATCCTTAGACAAAGGTGATGATGGAGTATACAAGACTAAGGCTTTTTAAACACTCGGTCGATATTGAAACACACAAGATATTAAGACGTTTGAAACACTTAGGCAAATTAAATTGATGAAAATTGAAGTGCGGAAATTGTTTCATATCATAAAAGGCCATAAGTACAAAAGCCTCGCGTGGAGGACATAATGAAAAGGATATTACAAATATTACAGTAACATGACTAAGTAAAACTTATGATTATGCATAGTCACTTGGAAGAGGATCTTCTTTTCGAGGATAAGGTTGGTGAAGTTCTTCTTCAATTGGCAAGGGAGGTGGTTAGGATTATACCTCCTCAGGCAGAGCGAATTCAGTTGTGGGCTTGCCTTAGAGGAGGGAGGAGGAGACGCTCTAGATGATTCACTAATACTCCACGAATCGTATAAGTCCGCTGCATTCTTCATCTCCTCTTCCCTGGCTTGATACGCCAGAAAATCATTCATGGATGGGAGCGTATCCAAAGGAAATTTGACGTCGGCATCAAGATAGAATGAACATCTTTTCACCAAAGTGGGAAGGACCCTATAAGGTCGTCGTTATGCCCCATCCAAACTCCTATGTAATAGATGACGATGAAGAAAAGAAGTTGAAGAATACTTTTAATGGGGAGCAATTGAAAAAAAATTATGCGTTAGCGCTGCCACCCGACAGTGCAATATATATTTTTGAAAGTCTTGTTCGATATACACAAATGGTGCCGCTTCATTTTAGTAACTTAATGGTGAAATGCTTCAGTTCATAATCCTTAGGCAAAGGTGACGAAGGAGTATACAAGACTTTGGTGTTTGAAAGACTCAGTAGATATTGAAACACGTAAGATATTAAGACGGTTGAACCACTTAGCCAAATTAAACAGATGAAAATTGAAGCGCAAATAATGTTTCATCTAATAAAATGCTATAATTACGAAACTCCTCTCTTGGAGGACTTAATTAAAAAGAGATTACAAATCTGGAATACAACTAAGTAAAATCTATGATAATGTTGAGTTGGTTGGAGGAGAATTTTCTTTTCGAGGAGAAGGTTGGAGAAGTTCTTATTCAATAAGCAAGGGTAGTTGTTTGGATGATACCTGCTTAGGCAGGGCGAATTCAGTTGTGGGCTTGCCCTTGCAGGAGGTAGGAGGAGAGGCTCTAGAATATTCACTATTATCCAACGAATTGTATTCACCCGCTGCTTTTTCAACTCCTCCTCCCTAGCCTGATAAGACAGAAAATCATTCATGGATGGGAGCGTATCCAAAGGAAATTTGGTATTGGCATCAAGATAGAATGAACAAGTTTTCACCAAATTTTGAAGGACCCTATAAAGCTATCATTGTCCCCCATTTAAACGTCTATATAATAGAAGACGATGAAGGAGAAAAATTGAAGAATAGTTTAATGGGGATCAGTTGAAAAAAAGTATGCCTAAGCGCTCGCACAATCGTGTAAATTGTACTTGAAAATAATTTATGAAAGTCTTGTTCGATATACACAAATGGCGTTACTTCATTTTAATAACTTAATGGAAAAATGCTTAAGTTCATAATCCTTAGACAAAGGTGATGATAGAGTATACAAGACTAAGGCGTTTTAAACACTCGGTCGATATTGTAACACACAAGATATTAAGACGTTTAAAACACTTAGGCAAATTAAATTGATGAAAATTGAAGTGCGGAAATTGTTTCATATCATTAAAGGCCATAAGTACAAAAGCCTCGCGTGGAGGACATAATGAAAAGGATATTACAAATATTACAGTAACATGACTAAGTAAAACTTATGATTATGCATAGTCACTTGGAAGAGGATCTTCTTTTCGAGGATAAGGTTGGTGAAGTTCTTCTTCAATAGGCAAGGGAGGTGGTTAGGATGATACCTCCTCAGGCAGAGCGAATTCAGTTGTGGGCTTGCCTTAGAGGAGGGAGGAGGAGACGCTCTAGATGATTCACTAATATTCCACGAATCGTATAAGTCCGCTGCTTTCTTCATCTTCTCTTCCCTGGCTTGATACGCCAGAAAATCATTCATGGACGGGAGCGTATCCAAAGGAAATTTGACGTCGGCATCAAGAGAGAATGAACATTTTTCACCAAAGTGGGAAGGACCCTATAAGGTCGTCGTTATGCCCCATCCAAACTCCTATGTAATAGATGACTATGAAGGAATGAAGTTGAAAAATACTTTTAATAGGGAGCAATTGAAAATAAGTTATGCTTTAGCGCTGCCACCCGACAGTGCAATTTGTACTTGAATGTGTTTATTAAAGTCCTGTTCGATATACACAAATGGTGCCGCTTCATTTTAGTAAGTTAATGGTGAAATGCTTCAGTTCATAATCCTTAGGCAAAGGTGACGAAGGAGTATTCAAGACTTAGGTGTTTGGAAGACTCAGTAGATATTGAAACACGCAAGATATTAAGACGGTTGAACCACTTAGCCAAATTAAACAGATGAAAATTGAAGCGCAAATAATGTTTCATCTAATAAAATTCCATAATTACGAAACTCCTCTCTTGGAGGACTTAATTAAAAGGAGATTACAAATATGACTGGAAAACAACTAAGTAAAATATATGATAATGTTGAGTCGTTTGGAGGAGAATCTTCTTTTCGAAGAGAAGGTTGGAGAAGTTCTTATTCAGTAAGAAAGGGTAGTTGTTTGGATGATACCTGCTTAGGCAGGGCGAATTCAGTTGTGAGCTTGCCCTTGCAGGAGGTAGGAGGAGAGGCTCTAGAATATTCACTATTATCCAACGAATTGTATTCACCCGCTGCTTTTTCAACTCCTTCTCCCTGGCCTGATAAGACAGAAAATCATTCATGGATGGGAGCGTTTCCAAAGGAAATTTGGTGTTGGCTTCAAGATAGAATGAACAAGTTTTCACCAAATTTTGAAGGACCCTATAAAGCTATCATTGTCCCCCATTTAAACGTCTATGTAATAGAAGACGGTGAAGGAAAAAAATTGAAGAATAGTTTAATGGGGATCAGTTGAAAAAAAGTATGCCTAAGCGCTCGCACAATCGTGTAAATTGTACTTGAAAATAATTTATGAAAGTCTTGTTCGATATACACAAATGACGTCACTTCATTTTAATAACTTAATGGAAAAATGCTTAAGTTCATAATCCTTAGACAAAGGTGATGATGGAGTATACAAGACTAAGGCTTTTTAAACACTCGGTCGATATTGTAACACACAAGATATTAAGACGTTTGAAACACTTAGGCAAATTAAATTGATGAAAATTGAAGTGCGAAAATTGTTTCATATCATTAAAGGCCATAAGTACAAAAGCCTCGCGTGGAGGACATAATGAAAAGGATATTACAAATATTACAGTAACATGACTAAGTAAAACTTATGATTATGCATAGTCACTTGGAAGAGGATCTTCTTTTCGAGGATAAGGTTAGTGAAGTTCTTCTTCAATAGGCAAGGGAGGTGGTTAGGATGATACCTCCTCAGGTAGAGCGAATTCAGTTGTGGGCTTGCCTTAGAGGAGGGAGGAGGAGACGCTCTAGATGATTCACTAATATTCCACGAATCGTATAAGTCCGCTGCTTTCTTCATCTTCTCTTCCCTGGCTTGATACGCCAGAAAATCATTCATGGACGGGAGCGTATCCAAAGGAAATTTGACGTCGGCATCAAGAGAGAATGAACATTTTTCACCAATGTGGGAAGGACCCTATAAGGTCGTCGTTATGCCCCATCCAAACTCCTATGTAATAGATGACTATGAAGGAATGAAGTTGAAAAATACTTTTAATAGGGAGCAATTGAAAATAAGTTATGCTTTAGCGCTGCCACCCGACAGTGCAATTTGTACTTGAATGTGTTTATTAAAGTCCTGTTCGATATACACAAATGGTGCCGCTTCATTTTAGTAAGTTAATGGTGAAATGCTTCAGTTCATAATCCTTAGGCAAAGGTGACGAAGGAGTATTCAAGACTTAGGTGTTTGGAAGACTCAGTAGATATTGAAACACGCAAGATATTAAGACGGTTGAACCACTTAGCCAAATTAAATAGATGAAAATTGAAGCGCAAATAATGTTTCATCTAATAAAATGCCATAATTACGAAACTCCTCTCTTGGAGGACTTAATTAAAAGGAGATTACAAATATGACTGGAAAACAACTAAGTAAAATCTATGATAATGTTGAGTCGTTTGGAGGAGAATCTTCTTTTCGAAGAGAAGGTTGGAGAAGTTCTTATTCAGTAAGAAAGGGTAGTTGCTTGGATGATACCTGCTTAGGCAGGGCAAATTCAGTTGTGGGCTTGCCCTTGCAGGAGGTAGGAGGAGAGGCTCTAGAATATTCACTATTATCCAACGAATTGTATTCACCCGCTGCTTTTTCAACTCCTTCTCCCTGGCCTGATAAGACAGAAAATCATTCATGGATGGGAGCGTTTCCAAAGGAAATTTGGTGTTGGCTTCAAGATAGAATGAACAAGTTTTCACCAAATTTTGAAGGACCCTATAAAGCTATCATTGTCCCCCATTTAAACGTCTATGTAATAGAAGACGGTGAAGGAGAAAAATTGAAGAATAGTTTAATGGGGATCATTTGAAAAAAAGTATGCCTAAGCACTCGCACAATCGTGTAAATGGTACTTGAAAATAATTTATTAAAGTCTTGTTCGATATACACAAATGGCGTCACTTCATTTTAATAACTTAACGGCAAAATGCTTAAGTTCATAATCCTTAGACAAAGGTGATGATGGAGTATACAAGACTAAGGCTTTTTAAACACTCGGTTGATATTGAAACACACAAGATATTAACATGTTTGAAACACTTAGGCAAATTAAATTGATGAAAATTGAAGTGCGGAAATTGTTTCATATCATAAAAGGCCATAAGTACAAAAGCCTCACGTGGAGGACATAATGAAAAGGATATTACAAATATTACAGTAACATGACTAAGTAAAACTTATGATTATGCACAGTCACATGGAAGAGGATCTTCTTTTCGAGGATAAGGTTGGTGAAGTTCTTCTTCAATAGGCAAGGGAGGTGGTTAGGATGATACCTCCTCAGGCAGAGCGAATTCAGTTGTGGGCTTGCCTTAGAGGAGGGAGGAGAAGACGCTCTAGATGATTCACTAATATTCCACGAATCGTATAAGTCCGCTGCTTTCTTAATCTCCTCTTCCCTGGCTTGATACGCCAGAAAATCATTCATGGATGGGAGCGTATCTAAAGGAAATTTGACGTCGGCATCAAGATAGAATGAACATTTTTTCACCAAAGTGGGAAGGACCCTATAAGGTCGTCGTTATGCCCCATCCAAACTCCTATGTAATAGATGACTATGAAGGAATGAAGTTGAAAAATACTTTTAATGGGGAGCAATTGAAAAAAAGTTATGCTTTAGCGCTGCCACCCGACAGTGCAAATTGTACTTGAATGTTTTTATTAAAGTCCTGTTCGATATACACAAATGGTGCCGCTTCATTTTAGTAACTTAATGGTGAAATACTTCAGTTCATAATCCTTAGGCAAAGGTGACGAAGGAGTATACAAGACTTAGGTGTTTGAAAGACTCAGTAGATATTGAAACACGCAAGATATTAAGACGGTTGAACCACTTAGCCAAATTAAACAGATGAAAATTGAAGCGCAAATAATGTTTCATCTAAAAAAATGCCATAATTACGAAACTCCTCTCTTGGAGGACTTAATTAAAAAGAGATTACAAATATGACTGGAAAACAACTAAGTAAAATCTATGATAATGTTGAGTCGGTTGGAGGAGAATTTTCTTTTCGAGGAGAAGGATGGAGAAGTTCTTATTCAATAAGCAAGGGTAGTTGTTTGGATGATACCTGCTTAGGCAGGGCGAATTCAGTTGTGGGCTTGCCCTTGCAGGAGGTAGGAGGAGAGGCTCTAGATTATTCACTATTATCCAACGAATTGTATTCACCCGCTGCTTTTTCAACTCCTCCTCCCTGGCCTGATAAGACAGAAAATCATTCATGGATGGGAGCGTTTCCAAAGGAAATTTGGTGTTGGCTTCAAGATAGAATGAACAAGTTTTCACCAAATTTTGAAGGACCCTTATCATTGTCCCCCATTTAAACGTCTATGTAATAGAAGACGGTGAAGGAGAAAAATTGAAGAATAGTTTAATGGGGATCATTTGAAAAAGGCTATGCCTAAGCGCTCGCACAATCGTGTAAATGGTACTTGAAAATAATTTATGAAAGTCTTGTTCGATATACACAAATGGCGTCACTTCATTTTAATAACTTAATGGCAAAATGCTTAAGTTCATAATCCTTACATAAAGGTGATGATGGAGTATACAAGACTAAGGCTTTTTAAACACTCGGTCGATATTGAAACACACAAGATATTAAGATGTTTGAAACACTTAGGCAAATTAAATTGATGAAAATTGAAGTGCGGAAATTGTTTCATATCATAAAAGGCCATAAGTACAAAAGCCTCACGTGGAGGACATAATGAAAAGGATATTACAAATATTACAGTAACATGACTAAGTAAAACTTATGATTATGCACAGTCACATGGAAGAGGATCTTCTTTTCGAGGATAAGGTTGGTGAAGTTCTTCTTCAATAGGCAAGGGAGGTGGTTAGGATGATACCTCCTCAGGCAGAGCGAATTCAGTTGTGGGCTTGCCTTAGAGGAGGGAGGAGAAGACGCTCTAGATGATTCACTAATATTCCACGAATCGTATAAGTCCGCTGCTTTCTTAATCTCCTCTTCCCTGGCTTGATACGCCAGAAATTCATTCATGGATGGGAGCGTATCTAAAGGAAATTTGACGTCGGCATCAAGATAGAATGAACATTTTTTCACCAAAGTGGGAAGGACCCTATAAGGTCGTCGTTATGCCCCATCCAAACTCCTATGTAATAGATGACTATGAAGGAATGAAGTTGAAAAATACTTTTAATGGGGAGCAATTGAAAAAAAGTTATGCTTTAGCGCTGCCACCCGACAGTGCAAATTGTACTTGAATGTTTTTATTAAAGTCCTGTTCGATATACACAAATGGTGCCGCTTCATTTTAGTAACTTAATGGTGAAATGCTTCAGTTCATAATCCTTAGGCAAAGGTGAAGAAGGAGTATACAAGACTTAGGTGTTTGAAAGACTCAGTAGATATTGAAACACGCAAGATATTAAGACGGTTGAACCACTTAGCCAAATTAAACAGATGAAAATTGAAGCGCAAATAATGTTTCATCTAAAAAAATGCCATAATTACGAAACTCCTCTCTTGGAGGACTTAATTAAAAAGAGATTACAAATATGACTGGAAAACAACTAAGTAAAATCTATGATAATGTTGAGTCGGTTGGAGGAGAATTTTCTTTTCGAGGAGAAGGATGGAGAAGTTCTTATTCAATAAGCAAGGGTAGTTGTTTGGATGATACCTGCTTAGGCAGGGCGAATTCAGTTGTGGGCTTGCCCTTGCAGGAGGTAGGAGGAGAGGCTCTAGATTATTCACTATTATCCAACGAATTGTATTCACCCGCTGCTTTTTCAACTCCTCCTCCCTGGCCTGATAAGACAGAAAATCATTCATGGATGGGAGCGTTTCCAAGGAAATTTGGTGTTGGCTTCAAGATAGAATGAACAAGTTTTCACCAAATTTTGAAGGACCCTTATCATTGTCCCCCATTTAAACGTCTATGTAATAGAAGACGGTGAAGGAGAAAAATTGAAGAATAGTTTAATGGGGATCATTTGAAAAAGGGTATGCCTAAGCGCTCGCACAATCGTGTAAATGGTACTTGAAAATAATTTATGAAAGTCTTGTTCGATATACACAAATGGCGTCACTTCATTTTAATAACTTAATGGCAAAATGCTTAAGTTCATAATCCTTACATAAAGGTGATGATGGAGTATACAAGACTAAGGCTTTTTAAACACTCGGTCGATATTGAAACACACAAGATATTAAGATGTTTGAAACACTTAGGCAAATTAAATTGATGAAAATTGAAGTGCGGAAATTGTTTCATATCATAAAAGGCCATAAGTACAAAAGCCTCGCGTGGAGGACATAATGAAAAGGATATTACAAATATTACAGAAACATGACTAAGTAAAACCTATCATTATGCATAGTCACTTGGAAGAGGATCTTCTTTTCGAGGATAAGGTTGGTGAAGTTCTTATTCAATAGGCAAGGGAGGTGGTTAGGACGATACCTCCTCAGGCAGAGCGAATTCAGTTGTGGGCTTGCCCTTAGAGGAGGGAGGAGGAGACTCTCTAGATTGTGTCTCCTACGGCTCAACAATCAATCTAGAAGTCACTTCAGCCACACAACCTATAGAGTAGCCCACAAAAGAGTCACAAATTCGACATCCGCAACGATCAACACAATGCAGGACTAATTCTTGCGCATCCACTATATGGTGACATCAGAGAGCATAAAATAATGTCTGAGGTGTGTTTTCACTCATCAGAGTCACTTCCATAGTCCGCATTATTATACAAAGTCATTTAGAGATTCTCGGACCTCCAGCAAGTCTCTTCGATAGCACAAGGCATGACGATTCTCTTAAGATATCATATGATCATATTACTGCATGCCAGATCTTCAATATCGATTGCGTGACAGATAACAGGTTGAGTACACACTATTTCGTACATCAGACTTTCGACTACACTTAGCTAATAAATTTGTTTTATCTAGTCCGTTTATTTTGTAGTCTTCGAAAGCATGTCCATGTTGAGAGGTTGGCTAATGTAAGTTAGAGTTTCAGTTGGTTTGCAGTTACTCTTGTTGAAAGTCATTTGAACACTTTGTACATGTAGCTCTCCTGTGAAAGTCACAGTTTCCTCCTACGATGATCTCTCGATATATGCATCCCAAGGATGTGCGCCGCCTTACTCATGTCCTTCATCCCAAACAGAGAATACAATCATGCCTTCACCTGTGTGGAACTCCAAGCTATTTTTCGGTTATGAGTATGTCATTTACATATAGTCATAAATACAAAGTTCGGTCCAGATCTTTTGGGGCACGCACAATACTTCTCATCCATCGGGAGAAATCCATTTTTCACGACCAAATCATAAAATTTCTTGTACCATTGTGTAGATAACTGTTTCACACCATAGATCAATTTGTGAAATCTGCACACTAAGAAATCATTTAGACCACTCCATATAGATATGTTCTTCTAACTCATCATTAAGGAAGACTATCTTAATGCCCATCTAGTACAATTCTAGGTCTAGGCTAACTTCAAAAACTAGAATCAAGGGAATTGTAGTTATTCAAACAACCGGTGAGAAAGTCTCCTTAAAGTTCACTCTTTACTACTGTGCATAACCCTTCACGATTAGTCTAGCTTTGTAATGCTCAACTTTTCATCAGCCTTGAATTTAGTCTTAAGAACCCATTTAGCTCTTTTGCTCTGCGTCCTCTCGAAGGTTGACCAGTGTCCAAACATTGTTCTTCCCTATAGACTTCATCTCGTCCAAAGTGTTCATCTTATTCTCTATTACTTTCATCCATTCTTCTTACAATGGTCATTGAGAGTTTCTCTAACGTTTTTCGGCACAATAGTCATCTCGTCAGATATTATGGGGTTTAGTTCTCCATTACCATTCTCTCCCTTCTTATGAAATTCATTCTCTAAAAATATCGCGTCTCATGAAACAATAAAAGTTTCTCTTCTTTCCTCTAGGTCTAATCTTCCCAAACTTATATGAGAAAACATGGGCATCAGCGGCACACCCCTATAGGTGCACATGAATAAGGTTCAGAACTTCTTTGAGTCCAAAACACATATGGAGTGGAGTTAACCGTATTCGTCAATACACGGTTAAACATGTATAGGCAGCAGTCTTCAAAGCGTCTCCCCATAAGAAAATCAACAATTGAGCCTGCGCCATCATCGACTGAACCATTTCAAGGAGCATTCTATTGCGCCTCTCTGCAACACTCTTTTGCTGAGGGGTATAGGGGATCGTCAACTGATAAATGATTCCCTTTTCATTTCATAAACGGTTTAATTCTACTGAAAGATACTCTTCTTCCACGATGAGGGTGGAGGGCCATTACCCTCATGTCTAACGTCGGTAATCATTTGTAAATGTAATGAAATTTCACTCTCCGTGTTGAAGGTTATAACTAAGAGGGTCACGACCTTCATAATGGACTAAGTGCAAAGGAAATTCGACTTTAGGTGCCTTAGCAAAAAGCTTTCCGGTGGAATTTGTACTAGACAACTTACATAAGTAGGCGACTCCAATTGTTGAATGTTGACAGCAAGTCCTGTTTGGCTATCCGCTACATTCTATGTTGACCTTTATATCATAATCTAGTTTGTCTTTCATTTACATCGCAAACATATACACAAGAAGAAGATAACAATGAATTTTTATTGTTGCTTGAATTTGAATCCGAAACAATAAATTCGCCAGAAACAGTACTAAAACGAAACAAAAGTTGATTCTAAAAATAATTGGACGGAAGATTCATGAAAAGATAATCTAAAACCAAGTTTAGTTAGTCATAAGAATGAAATAATATTTCGGCTAAACTGTGTAGCTTAGAGGACATCATGTAAGACTAGAATTTGACCACTGTGGAGACGCAACTCACAAGTTCCAATCCATTTGACTTCACCACCAGAGTTTTTGTCGACACACATCCACCTAATTTTGAACGGGACTTTATGGTTCCGTAGGAAAACTTATGGATCCTGTTACGTGATCTGTCAAACCTGGATCCAAAATTCACAAAGGACATAGCTTAGACAACAAATATCTACTAGGAACACAAAGTTTACTAGATTAGCCATAAATACAGTCATGTTGAATTGATTCAGGGCATGCGTTCAAAAAGTGTACCCACTGGTCACAATTGGAGCATTTCCTATACTTAGGTTTCTTCACCTTACGCAAATGTTTCCACAGTGATGTTTCTGGTGGAGTACTTGGGTTCGCCTCAATCTTTGTTTACTTCTCCTTTAGTGCATTTTCACCATCACACCGTGCATTACTCCCTCGCCTTCGGTGCTCTTCTTAGGTCCATAAGGTGGTGCCATACGCAGCTCAGCCTTAGGCCCAGCGACCATAAGAACGTGTTCGAACGTGTTGAGACCCTTAGAAGGAGTTGATTGGATTTTTATCTATTCTCACGAGTTAGGCAAAGAACGGATTTCGATCTTGGTTTGCTGCTCATTGGTCACTGACTGACCGTCCTTCTTGAATTTCACAATCATATTGATCGTATACCATATATGCTATCTCGTAGACTGCTGAGGATTCATATTGTAAGAATGGAACATGATGTTGATGAAGCACAACTGAGCAGTCGTATAGAACCAATTCTAGCATGCAAAGCATCTCAGTGACCTTTAGCCGTGTGTCAAGCTCAAACTCATAAAGGATGTCATCATCCACCCTACTCAGTATCATGGAACACGTTGTAACATCATTAGTCACCCACTTGAATGGAAATCCATTTGTTGATTCGTCATTAGAGAGTAAGGTATTTTCACAATCTTCTTGATGCGGTTAATGGACTTCTACTCAATTAGGACCATCTTTATACGCTTCCTCCTTATTTCATAGTTGCCACCGTTAAGTGTAAGACCTTTGTCCAACTAAGCGATGACTTTGTGGAGGACTAGGTTCTCTAACTAAAGGAAATTCTCTTAGGATCATGGAGACACAAGGAACAATGTTCTATTGCATGTGGAAAAGGACAAGTCTCAAATTAATAGGATATACTTAACAAACATACTTAAATTCGGAGGACAATCCTAGTTATACCGAGAAGTACTCCCCGTTTATAAGAACGCCCTAAAGTCACTTCTATCAATCGAAAAACATCATATACCAACAGTCTCTAATGGACCGGAGTCGAACAGATCACACTAAACCAAAGTGTTCAACTCTTACACAAAATAATTGTCCTAGCATTATTAAAGGAAATTCAGAGAACCTCGTAGACTAACCGACCGGTTCACACTCAGGATCATTTTCCTAAGTGTAGTTTGTACTTATCCAGGCTTCCAAATGGCTACTAAGGACAATCCTAAAGGTTTGGTATCTATGCTAAGCGAAAACTTGGTATTCCTATCTAGGTAATCTAATACATGCAAGTAAAGAAATAAACCATACATATCAATACACACACACACACACACACACATATATATATATATTAATACCTTTTAAAGATAAATTAATTTGGGGTCAATTTGTAATTTTCAAAAGTTTGGCGACCAAAGTAAACCTAACAAAAAGTTTGGGGATCAAAATCACCATGAATAAGGGTTTGGGGGCTTAAATCACCATGAATGAAAGGTCGGGGACCAAAGTCTTGACGAAAGAAAATTCAAGGACGGAAGTCTCAACAAACAAAATTCAGGGACTAAAGTGTCAACATATAAAAGTAATTAACATGCTAGACCAATTTTCAAACAGCATGCTGGGATCTCAACAAGTCATAACTTAGTCAATTCTACCAGTCATAAAGTCAAGAGACAATCAAATAAAGTAAGGCAAGGTTGTCTAACCCGTAGAAAACACAAAGTAATCTAGGGATTTGAAGGAACCCACATAGTACTCTATCAATCCAGTCATGCAATATAAACAATACAAGACTCTCCCAGCAATTTAAATTGATCTAACAGTTAATTTAATTAGCCCAAAAATACTTAATGAAAGGGTCCCTAAACATTTACTGGATTAAATTAGGTTATTTGAACCCATAACAGGTCAGGATTGTTTCCAAGTTCATTTCGAACCTATTCGGGTTGCCCAAGTCCTCCGAATTAGCTTAGACCCACTTGTACAACAATCAGCCATCCAAACAGAACTAAATCAGACCAGTCAGTCTCAGCCAACCGGTACGAACGGAACCGAACTAAGATGTAGAGCAGGCTGTAGAGCTCTGATCTCATTTTCAGACCAAGTTGGACCGGTTCACTTAGACCGATAGAGCAGTGTCATCTTCTTCCTCGAAACCCTAGTACTTTTGAAACCCTAGCAGACGCAACCGCCAGGAGGTGCCCAACCACAAAGGCTGTCCACAAAGTGGGTGGGTCAGCCACTACTAGCCGACCTCACCCCATCCCCCCTCTACTTCAGACAACTGGAGTCGCAGCCACAAACGCTGCGGCTACCAATCACAGGCAGTGATGCCGCAACCACAAAAATTGCAAACATCAGAGGTTGTGCCACAACCACCAAAGTTGCAATCATCAGAGGTTGTACCGCAACCTAGTGTTTACGGCATGCAGCGGTCGTGCCGCAACCTAGTGGTTGTGGCCTACAGAGACCAACCCGCAGCCATTAAGGTTTCGGACACCAAGGTCTGAGTCGGCGCCATGAAGGTTGCGGATGACCTGGGCGTGGCTGAATGCACAGTGGTTGTGCCCAACAGGGGAAAAGCTACGACTACAAAGGTCGAAGCCACCTCTAATTCGGCCTATTATGGATGTTCTTTGCAGCTGAGATCCCGTCGCGGTCACGATGACATTATGGGGATTTTCCTCTTGAAATTCGACAATTCAGTAACCAACCTACTATGGGTGTGATACCAATGTTGGAATTTACATGAACAACATGCATGCAATTGTCTAGATACACATGTCTAGATTACCTCTTAGGGTGATTGCTCTTGCAGAAGTGGAAGCGGATTTGCATTCGGTTAGTATCACGTCTGCCGCACGGGTGGACACACCACAGTTTGACGGGTAATGACCTATAATATCACAACTACCGGCCTCTGTCTAAACTGTAGGGTGCTAGATAATATAGTGTGGTTGTCAGGTTTTTCAACTTTGAGCACCCTTATATATAATGGTATATAAAGGGATATGTTATAGTCCAGACACACAACTAGGATTATGAATCTTACCCTAAATAGAAAGAAAGGAAAGGCCTGCGAAAGTTAGCACCGCCCTCCAACAAGGTGAGTACTTTATACTCACCGTCAAAATGGAGAGGAGTGTGCATGGGTAATGAAAGGCGCCTTAAATGTCCAAAGATGAGCCAACAACCCCATGCTCGCCCCCGCCAAACAATGACTTGTGAATAACCTAAGTCTCTTGGACCCTCCTTCACAACGATGATGCTCGCCTAAACTCGATCCCAATATCAGATTTTGTAGTTACACCGAATCTTACCACATAACAGTGATTAAATATATCACTAAACCTAGCCATGATATTCGACAAGATCTCGGGCACTTAATGTTAACTATTAGGTAATGGATAGTAAAATATCACCTAGAGTATAAATACATGACAAATATCATCTTTATGGTAAGACAAAATTCTGAATTACATATGTTCGAACCCTGTACTCACTTAATCATCAGAGTGGGATCCAGATAAACAACCTGCATTTTCTATTTTTGCAGGTGAAAGACTATCTACGTTCTTGTCATCCGATGAGTCTGCTTAGGTGACTTTGACACACATCCTAACACTCTTAACAAGTTTCTTCCACCAGGTTAAACATAGTATCAACATTGGCGTCGTCTGTGGGATCAAGAAAATATATGATGAGTGAAGTTGTCAATCTAAAAGTTGAGCGCTTAGGAGCAGGTGGGAGAACACAATGAGACCCACAGTAGATATGCCACTCGGTTATCCGACACCACACAAGCAACAAAAATACCACCTCCCCTGGATAAGATTTTCATATCCTTTTCAAACAACAATATAACTCATGTGGTGTCCCCTCACAATGATGCTCAAGTCATAAAATACAATATCAAAGGAATCAACATAAAATGAGTATTGGTGGATGAAATTAATTCATCAAATTAAACATCCTATTCCTAAAAATTCTGTAGACACTCTTCCTATAGTAGACACTCTGTCTTTCTACCATCCATTAAGAAATCACCAAACTTCTAGAAGCAGGATTTCCCATATAGGTGCGCATTAAACTTGGGTTTCCAATACAGTTTTGGTACAGAAAATGAAAGGCGAATGTACAAAGACTTTAGGAATATCAACAAGTCATGCCGCAAAAACTCCTATCCACTACTTACAATTGATTAATTGGTTGATTCAACCTCCAAACATGAGACGTTGAGCTTTATGGATGCCTAATCCTGATATAATAAGATAAGAAAGCACACAAACGACGAAGTGCAACGGTTTTCTATGCGGACAATGATATCTTGTGCTATACGTTCATGTTTTTCGACCTCATTAATTCGGGGAACATATAAAAGGATGGTTAATAAACTGTTCAAGGAGACGCACGGTAGGAATATGGATATGTATATGAATGAAATGCTGGTAACGTCAGTTAAAAGCAACCTTCGTACAAGCAAGCTTAGAGAAGCCTTTGAGTGCCTTTGGAGTCAAATATGGGAATTTCTTGAGATTCATGGAAGGTGAACGGGGAATAGAGGCCAACCCAAAGAAACTCAAGATGATTGAGGAAATGGAAGTACCCGCTTGCCATTAAGGGTCCAAATGCTAAATGGTCGCCTGACGGTATTAAGTCATTTCCTTTCGAATGTGAGAGATCAATCCCTGTCATTGTTGTTAATATCAAGGGACAACAAAAGTTCATGTGTACAACATAAGGGTAAAGGGACTTCCTGAATATCAAACAACACCTGCAGACTCTCCCCGCAGTAGCCACAGGACTATATGTGGCAAAAAGAATGAACATAAACTAGCTCAAAGAAAAATGTGACTCTAAACTGGTCGTTAACCAAGTGAAAGGCGAATATGCGGTCAACAATGAGAAAAAGAAGAAGTATCTAGACATTTTTAAGGGATTATCAAAAACATCAAGCACTTTTCTATATAGACAGTCCCAAGAAAAGAAAAATTATTGTCAAATTTCTTGAGCAAACTTGGCTTCGGGGTTGGAACAAACAAGGGTATGCGCTTCTTAAAAGAATCACCCAACTCAGTGACTCATGTGGCGAGAGAGGTATGTAATGTCGAGACAGAAGTAAAATTGATGAGTTATCTGCACACAAATCTGATTAAGTGAGAACAACCTTAGAACAAGTTAGAGGCGACCAAAACCATTCACCTCAACCACAACTATTTGATCATACAAAAAGAGTTGTATCGATGGGGATTCTCGATGTCATACTTAAAACACGTCACAACACCCTACGCACAAAAAATATTCAAGGATTTCCTTGAAGGCATGGAAGACTCCAAGAGGGAGCTAGGCCACTGACTCGGAAAATATTAATATTGGGATACTACTGGACACGAATAAGAAAGGAAGCTGAAGAACTCGTACAAAAGTTTGAAACCTGCAAAACAATATCTCCAGACATAACTGGAACATCGATGTTATTACGCCAAGGCATCGACATCCTGCGCTAATTCTCGACGAGCACCGAGAAAAAGAAATAAATAATCATATATGATGATCAACTAATTCTTTATGACCGACTACCATGTAATGAAATTCTGAAGGGCTTACTTCTTCTCGCGATAAGGAGGGCTTACTTCTTCTTGCGATAAGGACTGGCCCAAATATTTATAAGTGATAATAGACTACAATTTGTTGAAACATAGCTGAAGTGATTGTGTTAAAAGCAAAACATAAATCACTGATTTAGCTCAGTGCAAGACCCATAGATCAACGGGCAAGCAGAAGCCGTCAACAAGGTCATCTTAGCTGGTCTACAAAAGTGAGTCATAACTTCGAAGAGAAACTAGTTAGAGATACTTGACAACGTAGTTTGTGTTATTACAACACCACCTAAAGTAAGCATAAGTAAAACAACAGTGGAGCTAGTGTACACAATCGAAGAGGTCACCCCAATAGAAGGGGCGATAACTGCCCACAAGGTACAACACTTCGACCAACGAGCCAACAACAGAAAGACGGATAAACCTCGATTTAGTAGATGAGAAGAAATGGGGGTTGGAGGAAATCCAGACAAGAGTTAGGAATGTCACAACCAAATACTTCAACAGAAAAATAAAAGTAGCAATTCTTTGTGCGGGAAATTGTTATAAGATGGGACGAATTCACAAATTTCGATTTCCAGAACAACGTATCCACGAAATGTAAAGGACCTTACAAAATTTCCAAAATCGCGACACTAGGCTCATACTAAGAGGAGAAGGAAAGTATAAGTCTATCTCGCCCTTTTAATGTGGAGCATTTAAAAAGATGCCTTGCATGATTGGTGTTAGATTAACCATATTACATGGTTATAGTCCTTATATTTGTGAGTTAAATTAAGTAGTAGCATTGAATTACGCAATAACATCTAATGAGCAAGAGTCCCGAAAAACTCGTCTTGAGCAGCAAACCAAGAATTGTGTTATAATTGGGACAATATCGACAAGAAACTCATTATAATTATGACCTAAAGTTATCTTAGTACTGAGCGTACTAAACACTTGTTATAGCGGTTGATTTAAAGTTACCATATAACTAATAACGTCAAAGTCTTAGGCAAAGGTTAGATATAGAGTGACAGATTTAAGATCACCCTTCTCTGATCAAGGCACCTCATACAATTAGGCAGACGGGCTAAAGGGAACACTCAATTTAATCTCACCCAACTCCCATCTAAACACTTCAAAGACGTAGGAAAAGGGTCTAGAGGGATAGGTCAACTTAAGATCACTCCCATCCCATGTTTGCATCTCAAAGACTTACACAAAGGGTCCAAAGGGAGTGGAAGACTTAAGATTACACTTCTCCCATATTAACAAATAAAGACTTGTTATAGTTTTATACTTAAGATCACCGTATAACCAAGCCACAAAAGACATGTTATAGCGGTCGACTTAAAATTACCCTATAATTAAGAAACCAATGACTTGTTATATGGGCCATGTTAGGATCACACAATAGCTAAAGATTACGTTCATTCCAAAAGAAATTGTTAGTTTTAGGATAATGGGTCGCCCATAAATGGGAGCCCATTTACATAAGCTCAATTGTGGATCTGGCCTTAAAACCTATTCCTCTATATATCAGTATGTATAGGGGTGCTCAGGGTTTGGAAAAGCCTGATGTCAGATGTTGAGGCTAAATAGTTAGCCGCCCTACAGTTTAGACAGAGGTCAGTAGCTGTGGTATTACAGGTCATTGCCCGTCAAACCGTGGTGTGTCCTCCCGTCCGACAGACCGTGATCCCAACCTCAGGCAGATCCGCTTCCGCTAAAGCAATCGTTCAGGGAGGTAACTTAATTATGTGTTATGTTGTACCCAAATCGATTGCGTGTTTTGTACATCAATTTCTAACATTGGTATCAGAGCCATAGTAGGTTGGTTTCCAAATTGTCGGATTCAAATAGGAAAATCCCCACGGCGTCATCGTGACCGCGACGGGATCGAAATCGGGAAAAGCAGCCCCATCGAGGCCGAAATAGGGGCGGCCGCGGCCTTCGTGGCTGCAACTCAGCCCCATCGAGGCAAAAATAGGGTCGGCCGTGGCCTTCGTGGCCGCAGCTCAGCCCCTACTGGCAACGCTCAGGTCGGCCGCAGCCACGGTGGCTGCGGCTCAACCCTCTAGGGCCGCAGCCACTGGGTTGCAGCACGACCTGTGCTGGCCCTGCGACTGGTCGCAGCCTTTGTGGCTGCGGCCAGTGGTGGCGGACCTAACCCTATGGCCAGCATTCTCGGCTGGCCACCATTAATGGTTGCGGGACTGCTAGGGTTCAAAACCCTAGCAGCTTGCCATCTCCTTACGAAGGAGATGGCACTGTTTGGACCGGTCTGAGTGACCGGTCCAAACCGGTCTGGTCTGATAAATTGGACCAGATTGTTTTAAGTCCGGTCTGGTCTGATAAGTCGGACCAGATCGTTTTAAGTCCGGTCTGGTCTGATAAGTCGGACCGAACCGATTAAGACCGGTCTGGTTGGCTGAGCCTGACCTTACCGGTTCAGACTGCTTGGCTGAGGCTGACTGAACCGGTTCAGACCGGATTGGATGGCTCAGTGCTATTTAGACCAGTCTAAGTTAATTCGGAGGCCCCGGGCCACCTGAATTGGTCCAAAACAAATTTGGTGTCGATCCTGAATCCTCTATGGGTCCTAGTGGATTATTTTAGTCCGGTAAATGTGCCTGGACCCTTTCATAAATAATTTTTGGGCTAATTTAATTATTTGTTAGACCAATTTAAATTGCTGGGAGAGCCTTATATTGTTTTATGTTGCTTGACTGGATAGGTAGAACGTTGTGTGGGTTCCTTGAGTTCCCTGGTTTACTTTGTGTTTTCTACAGGGTAGGTATTCTTGCCTTACTTTATTTGATTGACTCTTGACTCCATGACTGGTAGAATTGACTAGGTTGTGATTGTTGATATCCTAGCATAGTGTGTGAAATTGGTCTAACATGTTAATTACTTTTATTTGTTGTGACTTTAGTCCCTGAATTTTTATTTGTTGAGACTTTGGTCTCCAAATTTTTATTCATGGTAATTTTGATCCCCAAACTTTTCGTTAGGGTGACTTTAGTCGTCAAAGTTTTGAAAATTACAAATTAGCCCCAAATTAATTTATTTTTGAAAGGTATCAATATATATGTGTGTGTATTGACATGTATGGTTTGTTTCTTTGCTTGCATGTATTAGATTACCTAGATAGGTAGATCTAGTTTTCGCTTAGCATAGATAGCAAACCTTTAGGATTGTCCTTAGTAACCTTTCGGAAGTTTGGATGAGTACGAACTACACCTAGGAAAATGTTCCTGAGTGTGAACCGGTCGGTTAGTCTGCGAGGTTCTCCGAATTTCCTTGAATAATTCTAGGACAATTGGTTTGTGTAAGAGTCGAACACTTTGGTTTAGTGCGATATGTTCGACCCCGGTCCTTTGAGGACTGTTGGTATAGACTGTGTATCAATTGATGGTAGTGCTTTTCGGCATAGCTAGAGTTGTCCCCCGGGTTTAAGTATGTTCTCAAGTTTGTCCTATCGGTCTGAGCCTTGTCTTTTACATGCAATAGAACATTGTTCCTTGTGTCTCCATGATCCATTAGAATTTCCTTTAGTTAGAGAAATTAGTCTGCCATGTAGAACATCATCGCTTAGTTGGACAAAGGTCTTAGACTTAATGGTGAGCACTATAAAATTCGGAGAAAGCAAATAAAAATGGTCTTAAGTAGAAATCCATCAACCCCATCAAGAAGATTATGAAAAGACCCGATTCTAGAATAACGAATCAGCAGAAGACTTTCCATTTGAGTGGGAGGTTAATGTTGCTGAGACGTGCGCCATGATGCTGAGTACGGTGGATGACTTTTAGGTTAACACACAACTAAAGGGTTGTGGGATACTTTGCAAGCTAGAAATTGTTCTATACGACTGCTTAGTTGTGCTCACTCAACTTTAAGTTTGATTCATACATGATGAATCCTCAGCACTCCGCGAGATAGTATCTGAGGCATATGGCCAACGTGATTGTGAAACTCAAGGAGAACGGTCAGTCAGTGACCAATGATCAGCAAATCCAGGTCGTAATCCGCTATTTGCCTAACTCATAGAAACAGATGAAAAATCTAAATAACTCATTCTAAGGACCTCATTACCTTTGAACACGTTCGAAGGCACATTGAGTTAAAGAGGACAAACCCAAGGTCGCTAGACCTAAGGTTGAGGTGCGTGTGGCGCCATCCTCTAGACCTAAGAAGAGTCGCTGAAGGCGAATGAGTAATGCACAACGCGGTGGCGCAAATGAATTGAAGGCAAAGTAGACAAAGAATGAGGTGAACCCAAGGACTCCTCCGAAAACAACACCGCGAAAATGTTCGCGTAAGGCCGAGAAGCCTAAATACAGGAAATGCTCCAACTGTGACCAGTAGGTACACTTTGTCAAGGCATGCCCTGAATCGATCCGACCTAAATGTCTTATTGGCTATTAGTGAACTTTGTGTTTCTAGTACAGATATGTTGATTGAGTCATGTCCTTTGTGAATTTTGGATTCAGGATCGACAAATCACATCGCCAAGGATCGTGACGTTTTCGTAGAGTACCATAGAGTCCTGCGAGAAATTAGGTGGATTTACATCGACAACAACTTTAGTGTTGAATTCGAAGGGATTAGAACTCGTGAGCTGCGCTTGCGCAGCGGTAGAGTTTTAGTCTGATGTCATATCCTCTATGCTCCGCAAATTCACCGATAGGTTATTTCAGTCTTAGGATTAATGAAACTCGGTTTTAGATTATCTTTTCATGAATCTTCCGTCCAATTGTTTTAGGTTCAACTTCGTTTGGCTTTAGTATTATTTCTGGTGAATTTATTGTTTCAGATTTGGATTCAAGTAACAATAATAATTTCATGTTTTTTCTTCTACTCGCGGATATGTTTGCGATATGAATGAAAGACAGACTAGACTTGACTATAGAGGTCAACATAGAATGCAGCGGCTAGCCCATTGGGGTTTGCTTTCCTACATTCCATAAGTGGAGTCGTCTACTTGTGTAAGATGTCTAGCAGAAAATTCCACCGGAATGCCTTTTTGGTTAGGCACCTAGAGCTGAAATTTCCCTTGCAATTCATCCATTATGATGTCTGTGACCCTCTTAGTGCTAGGGTTCGGCACGAATCGCATAATTTCATTACATTTATAGATGATTACACCCTTTAGATAGGAGGGTAGAGACCCTTCACCCTGATTGTGGAAGAAGAGTACTTTTTAGCGGAATTTAACGGTTTATGTAATGAAAAGGTGACCATTCATCAGTTGACGATCCCCTACACCCCTCAGCAAAATAGTTTTGCAGAGAGGCGCAATAAAACGCTCCTTAAAATGGTTCGGTCGATATGGGGCATACTCAATTGTTGGTTTCCTTATGGGGAAACGCTTTGGAGACTGCTGCCTACATCCTAAACCATGTGCCGATGAAGACGGTTAACTCCACTTCATATGAATTTTGGACTGGAATAAGTTCTGGACCTTCACCATATGCGCCCATTGGGGTGAGCCGCTTACACCCATGATTTCTCAAATAAGTTTGGGAAATATTGGACCTAGAGGAAAGAAGAGTTTTTTTGGTTACTCTGATACCTCCAAGGGTTATGTGTTTATAGGCGAGCAGGACAGTGAGAGTGCTACCGAGATCGAATCACGAGACGTAACGTTTATAGCGAACGAATTTCCTAAGAAAGGAGAGATTGATTTGGATCGATCTCTATATAAGATTCAAGATCAAGTTGAGCAGACACCTATTAATTCGAGTGGGAGAGTTGAAACCACAGATGATGAATCAGTTCGTTGTTTGCCGGATTCATCGCCTGCTGAAGCGAATGAAACAGATTCCGCTCCTGATGATCTTGTTGACAGTGGGAGCATTAGGGATCTCATTCTCAGTGGGAGTGATCATGGTCATACCCTGGTAGTAGTGAGTTGTTAGGCCGTGGGCTAGAACTAAACACCCTAATATCTGACGATATGGTTATTGTGCCGTAAAACGTTAGAGAAACTCTCAATGGAACCTTCTAAGAAGAATGGATGAAAGTAATGGAAGATGAGATGAACACTTTGGACTAGATGGAATCTATAAGGAAGAACCGTGTCTGGACACGGGTCGACCTTCGAGAGGACACAAAGCAATAGGGCTAAATGGGTTCTTAAGATTATGGCTATTATAGTGAGTCTAGACTTGGAACTGCACTAGATAGACGTTAAGACCGTCTTCCTCAATGGTGAGTTAGAAGAAGAGATCTATATGGAGCGGTCTGAATGCTTTGTGCAGAAAAACCATGAGTACTTAGTGTGCAAACTTCACAGATTGATCTATGGTCTGAAACAGTTCGCTATGCAGTGATACCGCAGAGTTCATGATTTGTTCGTGGAAAATTGATTTCTCTTGAAGAATGAGAATCATTGCGTGTACACCAAAAGGGTCTGGACCGAACTTTGTGTTTATGATTCTATATGTAGATGACATACTCATAACTGTAAATAGCTTGGAGTTCCTCACACAGATAAAGGTCTGATTGTCTTCTCTGTTTGGGATGAATAACATGGGTGAGGCGGCACACATCTTGTTAGAGTAGTATGTTCAAGATAAATCTAAGTTTAGTCTAGATTAGTCTAGAGAATTACTTGTTAGTTACTTAGTTTTTCCTATATAAGCACTACTAATCTTTGTATTCATTTCAAACTCAAATCAATACAATGTTCTCCATTTCTAAAGCATTGAGTTCTTCATTTTCACCTCATCAATTCTTAAATCGTTTCATGGTATCAGAGATAGTTCGATTAGGGATTTGATTTTCTTTCGCTGCAAATCTATAGGAATTCGATCTTCGAATTCAGTCTTCAATTCAGAGCAAGTTCAAATTCGGTTGCAAATTCGGTCACAAATCTGAAGGAAATTTCAAACGAACTCAATTTCCGTATGAAATTGAAATCTGAAGATATCCAGCTCCCGCGTCTTCCATTCTTCAATCCAGCTTCCATTTTGTTCAAATCAAGCTGATTACATCTGCAACAACTTCAGATCAGCAACAACAATCGATTCCACGAAGAAGAAGATTCAATTTCAACCGATCCAAACAGAAACTCTGCAGAAGAACCAGTGCGCAAGAATCTGTTCGATCTGGTATTCGATCTGCAATTCTCTGGTGCTGTGATCTTCAATTCTTTGAGCAGCACAATTCCTGCAGTGATCTTCAGTTCTATGCTATTGCTACACCGATTCTACAGCTCTAATTCAGTCGTGATCTTCCAGCGCGCAACAATCAGCTTTTTCCATTAGCATCGATTCAATTCCAGCAGAGCAGAGACTCACAATCTTCTTCAATCGTCTTCAACAATCAGTACAGCTTTTTTGTACGATTCTCTATCCTGCTGCACCGATTCTACAGCTTCAATTCAGCATTGATTCTACATATCGGATTCGGTTGTAAGTGTTCTGTCTATTATGGAATTATGTAGTTCTGTTTACTGTCTGTGCAATGTGCTGAGCTGCGAGACATTAGCTGCTGAGGATGTTGATGAAGATCTGCTCGTTTTTAGTCATGCTGTTGCCCGTTTTTAGTCATGATGTTGCTCAAGATCTGCTACTCAATGCTTCTACAGCATAATGTTGTTGATTTCTGGTGTGATTACTGCTGATTCAAACAATTCCAGCTTCAAAACATTCAAAACAGAGTAGTGTGAATGATATGGTGCTGATTGAAGCCATTTCTGTGCTGTGATAATTCAAGCTGAGATTATGTGATGCTCTGATTGCTATGCTGAATTATGTGATGTTGATTGAAGCCATTCCTGTGCTGTATGATGCTGTATAATGCTGAATACTTGGTGCTCTACAACGATGCTGAATACTTGGTGCTGAAATAACTGATTCAAGATTGATTGGTGTGTGAATGAGTTGCTTGCACAAGCAAATCTTTGGTGAGATTACTTCGAGCTTTGGCTGCAAGTTCAAGTGCCGATCGGACGGTTTTATTCTTGTTTCATTTAGCCTAAAATGGTGTGATCACGATGGATGACCAAGAAGGCACCACGGACATGACCATGGCGGCATTGCTTTAGTTTAGTTGACTTTGTTGTTCGTCCGTATGCGGTTACCCACGTGCTTGTGTTGGGTTCGAAGGATCGAGTTGAAGATGGAAGGTGTGTGATCTCAAGTCAGTTGCGGACTAGATCGGGATTGGATATGGGACTTTTTGCACAAGTAAATAAGCATTGAAAGTTTGGGGGACCAATTCAGCAACTTTCAAAAGTTTGGGAAAAAAAAAAAATTCAAGGAAAACAAAGATCGTGAGTGAATGTTAGAGTAGTATGTTCAAGATAAATCTAAGTTTAGTCTAGATTAGTCTAGAGAATTACTTGTTAGTTACTTAGTTTTTCCTATATAAGCACTACTAATCTTTGTATTCATTTCAAACTCAAATCAATACAATGTTCTCCATTTCTAAAGCATTGAGTTCTTCATTTTCACCTCATCAATTCTTAAATCCTTTCACATCTTTGGGATTTAGATCTCGAGATATCGCTGTAGGAGGCACTTGTGGCTTTCAGAGGAAAGCTACATAAACAAAGTGTTGGAGACGTTCAATATGAGTAACTGCGAACCAATTGAAACTCCAGTTTACATTGATCAACCTCTCAAAATGGATATATGGACCAGATAAATAAATTCTGTAGCTAAGTGCAGTCGGAAGCCTGATGTGCGCAATAGTGTGTACTCGGCCTAATATTTGTCATGCAGTCGGCATGGTATATAGGTACCAAGCTGAACCCGAATTGAAGAAATGGTAGGCAGTAAATAGGATTATGTGATATCTTAAGGGCATCGTCATGCTTTGTGCTAGAGACTTGCTAGAGATTCGAGAATATCTGGATGACTGGGTATAACGATGTGGACTATGGTTGTGACTTTGATGAGAGAAAATCCACCGTGCATTGTGTTAATCGCCATTGAATCCAAATTTGTGGGTCTTGTGTGGACCACTCAGTTGGTTGTATGGCTGAAGAGACTTCCGGATTGATTGTTGAGTCATTGGAGTCGCAATCTCCGTGATATAGAAACTCAAGTATCATAACAAGTTATAGGAAGTAGATATCAAGCGAAACTATGTTAGAGACGTGGTTAGACACAAGGTGATGAGTTTGAAGTACTTGTCTACGGATGAGATGGTTGTGGACCGTCTTTCCAACCTTGAAGAGGTAGTCTTTAGTGATGCATGTGTACTCTCTAGGACTGTGTAGACTTAGTTGATGTACTTCATTGGTTTTATTTCCCATGCAATGTTCTTTAACTTGAATTATATTTGAGTATGCATGTTTTCACAGTTTGAGTGTTTCGTCTGTTCTTACTGTGATTGTTTATTGACATATGTCATAGTGGATTAGATCGCCCTCTCACACGGGTGATAGCTTCTATGCCTTTGTGGCTAGGTGAGGCTGGTAATAGTTTCTAGTTCTGGAAGTCTGTTGGGATGACCGGAAAGGACTTTGTGTCCGGAACTATCTGATTTCGCACTACGACGGATTATGGTCTGTCAATCCACTCAGGGGTTGGATGGGAGTCTTTGTGACTTTTGGTTCGGGTACTTTGTGTGCATGATGGACATCCGTACAGCATATGGACATATGCTCCATGGGAGAGGAGATATACTGTAGCGCGCGTTCCATATCGCGGCGCACCCAAATACGACCATGGGTATGAGTCGATATGTGATCTTAACTCGGAGTCGTGTGAGACCCAGAGCTCTTTGTGTAAGAGCCGCGTACGTACCCTCAGTACTCTGAACAGAGACTTGAGGTTCAGTTCAGTGTTTGCTATCTTAGTCCGTGCTCGATGGGCCTTTGACGTATTCCGCCTGGGTCCCGGTTCTAGAAAAGCGAGTTGAATTGTGTTGAAGGTTTTGTGGGAAGAGTATGGTCAATATGGGATCTTCTCGATTTTGTTTCCACTAGGTGGCCACCAACCGCGGCATCGGCTGTGGTTGTGGGCGCAATACATATATAGGTCTGAAAGACCCTTGTGCGGTCATACCTGGAGAAAGATTACATGACCAAGGGTGCACGGCACATTTCCACTGCTGGTGTGGGATCCGCGGGTCGCTACGTATTCTTAACCGGTGCGTAGCACTTTGCTCGTTGTGTCTGTCGGTCGCACGGCTGCGTCCTCGTATGTGACTTTACTGTATAATGAGATTCGTTCTCTTGGTCCCCCAGTTTGTGCGAGTGGGAGATGTTGGTTTTAGGATAATGGGTCGCCCATAAGTGGGAGCTCAATTACATAAGCCCAATTGTCTATCTGGCCTTAAAACCTATCCCTCTATATATCAGTATATATAGAGGTCCTCAGGGTTTGGAAAAACCTGATGTCAGATGTTGATGCTAAATAGTTAGCCGCCCTACAGTTTAGACAGAGGTCAGTAGCTGTGGTATTATAGGTCATTGCCCGTCAAACCGTGGCGTGTCCTCCCGTCCGACAGACCGTGATCCCAACCTCAGGCAGATCCGCTTCCGCTAAGGCAATCGTTCAGGGAGGTAACTTAATTATGTGTTATGTTGTACCTAAATCGATTGCGTGTTTTGTACATCAATTTCCAACATAAATAATAATAATGGTTTGTCAAATACATATAACAAGCATTGTGGATAAGAGATCTAAGAACTAGGAGTGAGAGGTCCTCAAACATCGGAGGCGACCTCACATTCCCGAAAAGGTGCGGGGGTTTCTTCGGAAGCTTCGACTTCTTCGACAGTGGCCTCACCTTCAGTACCAGAAGCCTTAATCTTAGAATCCTAAGACTCTTTTTGTGACTCACGGGTAAGAGTTGGGCCAACATTGGTAACCTCCATTAAATCGTGGATAAACTGCACTATGCCTGGAGAAAAAGTGGGGACATCTGCTTTGATGTCATCGACTATCAAATGAAGGAAGATGGCAATATTAGACTTCATAACTTCCAGAGCAACGTCAACGAAGTCCTTAGGCATCTTTTATCTCTTGATGACCATCTCTTGGATCGGCATAGTATCCAACCTAGACCCAACTTGACCTTTTATTCCAATAACAACGACTTCTCAATTACAAGGTGGTTCCACAAGCAGAGGCCTCGTCCCACTCGGTAGTCGTTTCCCTCAAGGAGGTTAGAAGTCGAGCCATCTCTGCGTCACTATTTACATGGTCCTGGATGGCCTTACCCATTCACAATTTGGCAACCTCCAACACCTCATCCCTCGAGGGAACCTTATGTTGGAGACCTGATCCTACAACTTCGCCACACGGGTCCCTATCTCGTTGACCTACAAAAACGTCTACCCACAATCCTTGTAAGCCTTTAACTCATAGGTCAAATCACACTGGGCATGGGTCAGATGACCCATATATCATACGAGGATCGTCTCGTCGCGAACGAGTTATACAAAAAAGGATACGGATCAGAAAATTGAAGAATTACAATAAAAGCGGAAAATTATGAATGAAAGGACCAACAAGGGCGAGCCACGTAAACTACATCCTTACGGCCTCCTCAACAACATCAATTTCCCCATGCGTCTCTAACGTATCATGTGAATGAATAATCCCCTTCAACATATGCATAAACAGGTCGGGTTATCCTATAGACTCATATTTTCTGTAATCCTACTATTTCGTAGCGAGAAGGTTTCGAAATTAGTTGGGGATCTGCCATCTTGGGTGCCTATTGAATTTCATCAATTCCAAGAATTTGCCACAGAAGGGCCCCCTGGTCGGGGCAACCCCCTCTCCCTCAAATCTGTGTCTAGCCTCCGTAGTAACCTCGAGTTTTTTCTCTAGAGGGGGCATAACTTTGGCGCAAGGAGCAAGATAGTGTCCCGAGGGAGACCGACCTCCTTCGAATATGGGATTCTTTGACCTTTGCTTAGGCGACTGGTTTGTCTCGTGGAGGCCATATCTTTATCAGTAAAGCGCCTGTAACATTTTTCTTGGGGCGAGTAGACTCGAGGGAACGAGCTTCCTAATCTTTCCTCTTTCGGGACCAACAAACAACGAGGGGTTGCAAATTGAGAGATGACTCCGTTGAAGATAACCCTGCTTTATCCTGCTTCAAAAAAGGAAAAAAAAAAATCTTACTACAAAAGAAGAAAAAAGGAAAGAAAATAGAAATTAACCCAGTTAATAGCGGGATATTGTCCTTCGACCTCTCATTAGTCGAATAGAATGACTTAAAATTAGGCCTTTGACTGCGTTGGCTAAGATCGTAAATGGTGTTCCTATTTATACTGGAAAACCTGCCAAAGCTAGGGGACATCCTTGAGAGATTGGAGCACCCAAGATACCCCACCTTTGTAAATAAAGTATTGATTCTTATAAGTTTCTGAATTCCGCCCCAAGAGGGTTACTCCATGAACTTGGGCCAGCGATGTTGCACATATTGTAATGGTTGGAACCCAGAACCAAACGGTAAAAACAATGGAAAAGGGGAAGGAAGTATTGCCAACTTTGGAGTGTGCACATGAAATGAAAGCCAACACATATCCAAAGAGCATTAGGCACCAAATGCATCAGAGCGTGTATACCAATTGCACTTGGTATTACCAACACATCAAAGTCCATACATAGGCAAAAATGTATACCAATGTCAATTAGCGTGTAAAATGTATTCTCAAAATTGAAGTTAATATGGAAGACAAGAATGAAAATTGACTCATAAGGAAAACAAAAGAGAAAGAAGCAAAAATGAAGAGTCTCTCATAAGTTTTTTAGGACTAACGATGACCCTTTTTCCGAGAAAATCTACAGGTGCTAGCATGCGAAGTGTCACCTCTACAAGAAAATACATAGGTAATGTTGGATCACGTACACCGTATTCCCGTCTCGGATACCCGCTCCGTATACCTGCACAAAGGAAAGCCCGGGAAGTCCCGTTGTTTCCCCTCCGATGATTAAGTCAGTCGGAGGTTGTTTGTAATATGTGAATGTAAGGTTTCTGTTTCAGAGAATACTTAGTCTGTAATGAGGATGATGATGAGCTATTTATAGTATTTCATACCTGGAACCATGGTTTGGTCAGACTTTACCTTAGTCATCCTAGCTGTCCTCAGAAGCATTGAGCATAGTTACTTTACTGCATATTCGTTTTTAGTGGCTACTCTATTGTAGATCCTCCTTTGTATTTGTTTAATCCTAGGCATGCTAAAGTCAGCCGGCCTAAGTCATAGGTGTGCAGGCGCACCATCTAAGGTGGACAGTGAATGCACTGTCATCCACTGAAACTGGTCTTGAAATGCTTTCTGGCGAATCCCATTTAGGCGACGCCGGACTGTCTTTACGGGCGACGCCTAGGTCTGTGAAGACACATGGCGACGCCTGTAACTTGCCGGGCCTAAAAAAGGTGAAGTCCAAAAGGCTTATCTGGGCCGAATATTAAGTCCAGCCCAGTCCAATATTTATAACCCATCATCTGCCCCCGAAGTCTTAAATGAGCGACGCTCATTTGAGAATTTTAAACTCCTTCTGAAAGCCGTTTTCTTGATTTATTTTCATATTTAGGCGACGCTCAGTTGCTTAGAAGATGATTCTTCTATTTATAGGCGTCGCCTGTAACCATACTTATCGTAACCGTCGTCCACGTGTCTATCATGCATTGGGCGACTTTTCCGTTATAATTCAAATTTGAAATTTGAATTTTGGCGGGATCTTCTAGAAGCCTCGGGAAACGCTGTGACCGTTTCTGTTTGGAGGGTTAAAATGGTCATTTCCACTTTAGTAACCGCTCGCCTTTATAATTCGTAGGGGTATTTCCGTAAATTCCTCGCCTACGAAACGGTTCGCCTCCTTCAAACCTTTATAAATACCCCCACCCCTCCTTCATTTAATACTTTTACTCCCCCTTAAGCTTTCTCTCTCTAAAAATCCTCTGCCTTCTCTCTAGAATTCCGGCCAAACTCCGGTCAATTCTCCGATCGCCTTTTCTTTCTCCAACGCCTTCGCCTTTCCATTCGAAACGCCTTCGCCTTTCTTTTTTTTTTCGAAACACCTTCGCCTTTCATCATTGCTCGGTGCTTTCCCCTCGCTCTAAACGCTCATCATCTCCGCGTCATTCGGTCTTATAGAAGAATGGCGTCTGATTCCGATATAGGTAACCACATCTTCCTTCCTTCGCCTTTCTCCGACCTTAAACCAAATCTCCTCACTCCACGTTCTTTCGAACAAGCAGTGTCTGAGGCGGGCTTGGGCGACGCCCAAGCCCCCAGGTATCCCATCCCAGATGATGCGGCTCCTGAAAACCCTCACCCTATATGTCATCCCAAAGAAGGCGAGGAGATTATTTTCCCTTCTCAAATCGCCGCGGGATTAAGATTCCCCTACTGTCCTCCTCTAGTGGAGTTGTGTCGCCATTTTGGCATCTCTCCCACCCAGCTTTCTCCCAACGCCCTTCACACCTGGATAGGTTTTAGGGTCCTTTGCTTTCGTAGAGGGTGGGAGTATTCTTTAAACATTTTTCGTAGTTTTTATAGGCTAGAAACAAATAGATATGGCGTTCGCCTTTTCACAACTAGGGCGACGCCCCCTATCAAAGAGTGGGATTGGGACGCTTCTCGTCCCTTAGTCACGGGTTACAAATCCCGTAATAGCAATTGGAAGAACGCCTACTTTTGCTTTCAAGGAGGCGTTCCATGGTGTCTGGTGACGACCAAAGGTGGCAGAGATCTAGCTCCAGGCGTCGAGGATTTTTCCTCCGCCGAAATGGACGCCATGACAGACATCTACTTGGATCATCAAGGAGGGCGCGCGCAGATAATCTCCAAAGAGATCTGTGAGTCCGACTTAGAAGATGCTGGCGTCTCCATAATAGATCGTCGCCTTCTGCCTTTCTTTCCGGTAAATGACTTTCCTTTCTTTTTCTTATTGCATATAGGGATTTTGCCATGTTTTCTCACCTTGTAATGCCTGTCCATAAAAAGGCGCCCAAGGAGAAGAAAACGAAAGAAAAGAAGGCTAAGGAGCCTAAAGGCGACGCTCCGGAGGGCTCCAAAAAGCGCAAAGGGCACAACTCCTCCAAGGGCAAGAAAAAGGCGAAGCCTATGGAGGATTCCTTGGATCCTCTTAAGGCTCCTGCCGAGCTTTTCAGCGACGACACCAACGACGCTATCGAAGCCTTTAAAGGTGCGGTTCCTAAATCTCACTGGGTAAATAACAGCGTCACTAGTAATAGGAATAACGTTTTGTTCACAAAAATGTGGGGTCCTCCAGTCTTAGCCTATGGAGGCATCATGTGGACCTACACCGAGTATCACTCGGGTGTTGTTAAGAAGGGACCATTTGACCCTTCCTTTGATCCGACAGGGGCGACGCCTGATGCTCCTCCAAAACAGAAGACGCCAACCCCTCCACGTCCTGCACCTTCCTCCTCTAAGGAAGTAATCCTGGTGGATACTTCTCCTGGCGACGACTCGTTGTCATCGCCTCCTCCTTCTCCGTTAATTCGTCGTCGCCCAGAGGACCTTCCTCAATTCAAGGGGCCTGCCTTTGACGTCAGGCGAGAGCTGCTGGACCAGGCCAACCTTCCAAATCCAAAGGCGCCATGGGTCCCTTGTACCAAGCTTCAGCAGACCTCCTTGATGGCGGGTCATTCCAGCATCGACCCCAACCTTGTCCTTCACCTTCTCTCAGGTGCTTGCACCCCTGCTGATAGGGGGCCCTTGAACTTGGAGACTGAAGCCATAGAGGGTTTGGTTCGCCATTCCCTCTCTTTAATACAGAGTCAGGTAAACGCCATTTTCCTTTAGTGCTTTCACTTTCATACTTGTATTTTTACTTAACTTTTCCTTGTTTATTCTTCAGGTCATTCCTGCTGCTCTGAAGATGGGCGCCACTCTTATGGGCCTAACTGAGGAAAGAGAGAGGGACCAGGCCCGCCTTCGCCAGGCTGAGAAGGAGAAATTTGAGGTGGAGAAGCTGCAGCATCGCCTCGCTGTTTCTGAAGCAGCTCGCAAGGAGTTGGAGGCTGACCTTGTCCATAAGGAACAGCTCGCCAATCAATTGAGGGATGCGCAGAATAGGGAGAACGCCATGAAGGCTTCCCTCAATAAGATCCAGACGGAGATGGCGCTTGTCAAGAAAGACAAGGACAACGCTTTCAAAGAAGCAGAGAACGCCAAGAGGGAAGCCGAGCAGGCTATTAAAGAGGCGTCTCAGTCCACTCAGGAGGTGGAACACCTCAAGGCCGAACTGCCCAAACGCCTGGAAGAAGCTGTGGAGTCCTTCCGTACAAGTCCAGACTTCGCCAAGGCTGCCATCGAGTGGAACCGTACTGGCGTTTTAGCCATCTTCAAGAAGGCTGAAAAGGATATCCGTAAGGTGGATCCCAACTTTCCCTTGGATAAGTTGGAGTTTCTATCTGGGTACCTCGCCATGAAGGCTCAAGAAGAAGCTGAGGCGTTGTCTGGAAGTGATGAAGAGACTGGCAATGACAGCTCCACTTCTGGTGATTCTTCTCCAACAGAGCCGCCTCCTGAACCAGTGCTTGTCGAGACAAATTCAGAGACGCCTGCTCCTGGCCCTTCTACAAAGACAATGCCTTCAACTCTTCCTTAGTTTCCTTTTCCTTTTTGTAAAGACAATTTTGCAACGCTCCACCGTTGCTATTATGAATCCTTTATTTCTATATGCATTGTATGTGTTTTTCCATACTTAGCTTTATTTCATACTTAGTTATATTTTTATCCTACTTGTTAAAATAACAAGTCTTATCTCCAAACTTAAGCAAACGCCAATAAGCTTTTGAATGTCATCGCCGATAACTTGAGATAACCATTTCCAGTAGTCACCATTTAATCAACTTAATGAACACCTTAATTGAATATTAAGCAATCGCCATTAAACCAGCTTTTAAATCATCCCCATTTCATCCATTGTTTAAGCAATCGCCATTTCATCAAAAAGAAGCAATCGCCATTTCATCAAAGAGAAACAATCGCCATTACATATAACCCCCATGATTTCAACAATACTTCATACATCGCCTTCGACATTTAAGTAAAAAAAATTTCAAATGCTATGAACACCTTCAACATTAGGCATAAAATTTCTTCAAATGCTCAGCATTAAAAGTATTCTTCAACACTTTTCCTTCTAAATCTTCTAACACATATGCGTTTGGGTGAGGTATGGCGATGACTTTGTAGGGTCCTTCCCATTTGGGTGACAGCTTGTTTACTCTATCCTGAAGTGAGAATTCGTGCCTACGCCATACCCTCTCCCCTACAAAAAATTGGCGAGATGATACTTTCCTATTGTAGTATCTCGCCGTAGCCAATCGCATACGCCCCTGAACTTCTTCTGAAGTCCATCGCTTTTCATCTACCATGTCTAATTCCAAACGCCTTTGATCCTCATTGTCTATAGCATCGTAATGGCTTACCCTGTGGGACTCGACTGCTATTTCTGTTGGAGCAACCGCCTCTGATCCATACACTAATCCAAATGGCGTCTCTCCAGTTGCTTTCTTTGGTGTTGTTCTCAACGCCCATAAGACGTTTTCTAATTCTTCTGTCCATTTTCCTCCCAAGGCATCTAGCCTTTTCTTCAAACCATTCAAGACTGTTTTGTTCGCTGCCTCCACCTGTCCATTGGCCTGCGCATGTTTTACTGAAGCATGCCTATTTATCAATTTTTAACTCTTCACAAAACCATTTTAACTCTTTTCCAGCGAATTGTGGGCCATTATCACTAACCAACACACTTGGGATTCCATATCGAGAAACAATTCTCGATTTAATAAATTTGATGACTTGAAATTCAGTGGTTGATGCCATCGCCTTTGCTTCAATCCATTTCGAAAAATAGTCGATGGCGACTATTATATAGGTGCGTTGCTTGGATTTTGGCAATGGTCCTACCAAGTCGATTCCCCACTGTGCAAACGGCCATGCTGCACATATACTTGTAAGGTTTGCTGGTGGACGAACTATCTTCGGACTATACTTCTGGCATGATTCACACTTCATAACCAAAGCAGTCGCCTCTTGATTCATTGTAGGCCAATAATAACCTTGATTCAGAATCTTCCTCACAATCGACCTTGCCCCTTCATGACAGGCCGCGTATCCTTCATGGACTTCTCTTAAGATGGTAACCGTTTCCGGGTGAGCGACGCATCTGAGATAGGGCGTGGAGAAACCCTTCTTATACATTAGTCCATCAATTATTCGGAAGCTAGGTGCTAAAGGAACAATCTTTTTGGACTGAGCTTCATCAGTGGGGAGTACTCATGATTCCAAATAAGATCGAATAGGCGTCGCCCAGTCAATAGTGATACTTATGTTAGCACAATAAAAGCTAACGCATTCTCCATGGTTGGTTTCTATGAAATGGGCCTGTCTGGGCGTCGCCTGCCAAGCATATTTGCTCAGGGCATCTGCTTCTTGATTCGCTTCTCGGGGAATGGCTTCAATCTGAAATTTATTAAATCTTGCTACCAACCCCATAGCCTCTTTCCAATATAACTTCATCTTTTCTCCTTTAGCCGTATATTCCCCTTTGATTTGGTTGACCACCAATTGTGAATCACAAAACACATGCAAAGAGGTGACTCCTAATCCTTTCGCTATTCGCAATCCCGTAACCAACGCCTCATACTCAGCTTCATTATTAGTAGCCTTGAAAGTGATGACCAGGGCATATGTTAACGGTGTTCCTCCATCTGGTGGTGTCAACACTAATCCTGCCCCGAGCCATCGTCTGATGAGGATCCATCAGTGTGAAGTATCCAAGGATTCTCTTCTTTTTCTTTTTCTTTAGGCGTCGCCGGTTGAGGACATGTGGATTCCACAATGAAATCTGCCAATGCCTGACCTTTAATGGCGTTTCTAGGGGCGAATTTAATTCTAAACTCGCTTAATTCGATAGCCCATTTGACCATTCTTCCTGAAGCATCTGGTTTTTGTAGAAAATGTTTCAACGGTTGATTTGTTAAAACTGTAATTTCATGCTCATGGAAATAAGGACGTAGCTTCCTTGCTGATACTACCAACGCATAAAGGTACTTCTCAACCTCCAAGTAGTTTATTTCAGATTTTGCAAGTACTTTCGATACATAATACACTGGCACCTGGCCTTTTCCTACTTCCTTGACCAATACTGAACTTACAACGACTGGTGTAATACTTAAATATAAGGAAAGAGCGTCGCCTTTGGAAGGCTTCGCCAAAGGTGGAAGTGTCTTGAGATGCTTTTTCAGGTCCTGGAAAGCCTGCTTACATTCACCAGTCCATTCAAATTTTTTGTTGGCCCTTAGCACCTGGAAGAAAGGGAATGATTTGTCGCCTGCTTTTGCCAGAAAACGGCTAAGCGCCGCCAATCTTCCATTCAGACTCTGCACTTCCTTGTGGCAAGTTGGACTCCTCATGGCTTCCATCTTCTCAGGATTGACCTCTATTCCTCTTTGGCTTACCATGTATCCCAGAAATTTTCCCGAGTGAACGCCAAAAGCACACTTAGCTGGATTCAGCCGAACTTGATGAAGGCGCACCTTTCGAATGTTTTCCTCAGGTCCTCCACGTGATCCCCACTCTTTATGGATTTTATTAGCATGTCATCAACATATGCTTCCATGGTGACGCCTATCATGCCATCGAAAAGCTTGTTGATCATCCTCTGATAAGTGGCTCCTGCATTCAACAAACCAAAAGGCATCACCGTGTAATGATATATGTCGCTATCCGCATAAAAAGCTGTATGTTGAGCGTCGCCATCCGCCATTTGTATCTGGTTGTAACCAGAATATGCATCCATAAAGCTGAGTAACTCGTGTCCAGAAGTGGCATCGACCAATTGATCGATTCTGGGCAAAGGATAAGAATCCTTCGGACATGCTTTATTCAGGTCGCGATAGTCAATACACATCCTCCACTTCCCATTGCTTTTCTTCACCAACACAGGGTTGGCGACCCAGGTCTGAAACCTGATTTCCTTCAAAAACTTTGCTTCAATGAGCTTTCCTACTTCTTGCTTGATAGCAATCGCCTTTTCCTCACCTACAGGGCGTCGCTTCTAAGCAATAGGCCTGACATTTAGATCTAGATTGAGTTCATGGGCAATGACATCTTTGCTGATGCCCGGCATGTCGCTTGGTTTCCAAGCGAATAATTCCTTGAACTCCACAAGGAGCATCGAAAGAGCAGAAGCTTCATTTTCCCCGAGCGTCGCTCCAATTGATATTCCTTCCCTTTACCGTCAATCTCCACCTTCTTCAATCCTTCCACGGGTTGAGGACGACTCCTTTCCACCCTTGGATCTTCTTCTGTCTGAATTGCCAAGGATTCTTTTTTCTTGAAGTGTCGACGCGTCGCCTGGACATAGCAGCTTCGCGCCGCTGGTTGGTCTCCCTTCACAACCCCTACACCATGGGGTGTAGGGAACTTCAACAACTGATGATACGTGGAGTGTACCATTTTGTTTGGGTTCAATGTCGATCTTCCCAATATGGCGTTGTAAGATGCTGGGGCGTCCACCACAATGAAAGTGATGTCGAAGTTCAAAACTTGCCATCCTTCGCCCAAGCTGAGCGGCAAAGTCACTGCTCCTACCGGGTAGGTGGTGTGCTTGGCGAAGCCCATCAAAGGAAAGTTGACCTTTTTCAGATCCTTCTCCTTTCTTCCCATTCGTTTGTATGCATCCAGAAATAAGATATCAGCTGAGCTTCCTGAGTCCACCAATATTCTCTTCATGTTGAATCGATCGACGCCCATTGTAATCACCAAGGCATCATCATGAGGAGAAGTGACATGTCCCATTTCTTTTTCTGAAAAGGAAATGATCACCTCCTCTTCTTCTCTTGGGCGTTTTCCTAGCTTGTCGGTTCCAGACATTTGGGAAGCGTATCCCTCCCTTGCTGAACAGGTTTCTCCACCCGAGGTAAAGCCTCCACTAATCATGTTCAAATCCTCCACCTTGTTGCTAGGCCCTACCCCATGTGGCATATTCCTAGGCGACGCCCTCTTCCTCAGACTCCTACTCCTTTGGCGTCGGGCCAAGAAGTTCTTCAAGTGCCCCTGTTGGATCAACCTTTCTATATCTTTTTTCAAAATATAGCAGTCATCCGTATGATGGCCCTTACATCGGTGGTATCTGCAATACTGGTTAGGATTATTTCCCATAACCGCGTCTGGCTTCCTTGGTGGAGGAGGCGTCGCCCAATTCTTCTTCTCCATTTCTGTTAAAATTATGGAAATTTCCCTATTCAGGGGGGTGTAGCTTTGGAAAGCTTCTCTAGCAGGCCTTGGTCCGAAAGAGCGACGCTTATCATCATGCTTTCGCTCATCGTGCTTTGAGGAGCGTTGCTCGGGTCTTTTTCCTTCTGCATGCTCTTTTCTGGACGCTTCTTTGTGGACCTTTCTTCCTTCTCGTGAAATCTCCAAGTCTATGTAAGACTTGACTCTATCTGCCATTTCCTCCACGGTGTTGACTGGTAGGACACTCAAACTGTCGTACAAAGTCGATCCCTTTGGGCCCAATCCTCTTATGAAGGCTCGGATGGTTTCTCCCTGCGTGATGGTTTGATCAATTCCATCCAATTCCCTGTTGAATCGAGAATAGAAGTCGCCCAAACTTTCCTGGTCCCCCTGCCTGATATGGTCGAGCGTTCCCACACTTTTTAGTAGGCGACGCCCTCCCATGTATTGTACGATGAACTTGTCCTTCAGCTCTGTCCATGATTTTACTGATGCCTTGGGTAGGTTGAAAAACCAATGTGCAGGCACATCGCCCAAGGTAGCTGGAAAGAGTAACGCCAAATGAGTTTCCTCACTTGTTCTTCCCAACAAAGAATTTTCATGCCTTTGTATGTGGAAGACCGGATCAGTATCCCCATTGTACGTATCTATGCGAAAAGTCGGCTGCACCTGTGCTGGTAGTGCCACCGATAATATCTCTGGGCGAACGGATGCGTCGACCTGTCTCGAAGGTGAGGCATGGTTCGATTCTTTTGCTCCTTTAGCGTTTCAGCTATGATTTCTTTGACCCTGTCTTCACTTAACATCCTTGGAGCAGGCGCCACAGGTACAATAGCCCCTACTGCTCCTATGCTTGCCACAGGAAACGTCTCAGGTGGTGGATTTGCTGGTGCGCCTGCTGGCCTTGATGTGGCTTCATGCGCCGCCTGAGCGCTTGCTCTTTGAGCTGCCCGAGCAGCTGTCCTTTGATCCCTTCTGTCCAAGAGCTCATCGAGAGACATCATGAACGCTGGTGTCTGGATGAATTCTGCATTTATGTCCACTTGTCGAGGCGGCGCTCTGGCGAACGACGAGTCTATGCGAGACTGCGCCGCTCGAGGTGTGTCGTTGTCGTACCTCTGCTCTTCAGGAGGCACTTCTTCCGCCTGAATATTTTCTTGTTGCACAGACCTAGGTCGCACCATTTGTATCGGTATGTATGAGGTCTGTCCCAAATGCTGCTGCAGGTTTTGGAGCGAGTCCTCATCATTCACTTCACGAATGGTCTTTGCTCGTGTTGTTGGTGGAGCCATGGCTGATTTTCGCTCAATGGTTCCCACAGACGGCGCCAATGTGTTGGATCACGTACACCGTATTCCCGTCTCGGATACCCGCTCCGTATACCTGCACAAAGGAAAGCCCGGGAAGTCCCGTTGTTTCCCCTCCGATGATTAAGTCAGTCGGAGGTTGTTTGTAATATGTGAATGTAAGGTTTCTGTTTCAGAGAATACTTAGTCTGTAATGAGGATGATGATGAGCTATTTATAGTATTTCATACCTGGAACCATGGTTTGGTCAGACTTTACCTTAGTCATCCTAGCTGTCCTCAGAAGCATTGAGCATAGTTACTTTACTGCATATTCGTTTTTAGTGGCTACTCTATTGTAGATCCTCCTTTGTATTTGTTTAATCCTAGGCATGCTAAAGTCAGCCGGCCTAAGTCATAGGTGTGCAGGCGCACCATCTAAGGTGGACAGTGAATGCACTGTCATCCACTGAAACTGGTCTTGAAATGCTTTCTGGTGAACCCCATTTAGGCGACGCCGGACTGTCTTTACGGGCGACGCCTAGGTCTGTAAAGACACATGGCGACGCCTGTAACTTGCCGGGCCTAAAAAAGGTGAAGTCCAAAAGGCTTATCTGGGCCGAATATTAAGTCCAGCCCAGTCCAATATTTATAACCCATCAGGTAAGATAAAAAGGTAGGAGAAATACAACCATACGCCTCTACACAACAAACAAATAAAAGAAAAGAAAAATTAAAATACATGCACGCAACTCTTAAACAAAAAATTGTTCGCTCAACCCTCTTGAAGCCGCTCAACCCTTTTGAAGCCGCTCAACCCTCTTGAAGCCAAGGTGGACAGAAAGTTCCTTTCGCCCAAACTTTGGAAGCAAATGTTTGGCCTAGGTGACAAATTTACCTAGATAAGAAAAGAAAACCTGCAAACAACATTGAGGTTGACGACATCGGGGGAACATAAGTCACGCGACTCGCGGTTGATGGATTGAGTTATACCCATCCTTCATGGGGAACATCCCAAGCTCACCCTAAACAGGCAGAAAGGCAAGGCCTACAAAATTTAGCAACTCCCTCCAAGAGGTGAGTACATTGTCATTACCCTTAATAAGTAGAGAAGAGTGCACAACTAATAAGGGTCGGCCTAACTACCCAAATACGAGGCAAGTAGCCCATGCTCATTCCATACTATGGTTCCCCTCGAGTATGCTTGTTATCTCCTCAAGGATATGAATCTATTTGCAAAGGAGTTGGTGATCAAATTATATCTTTAATATATCGGTTGGAGCTACATCTACGGGCTTACAGATAGATTTGTTGTGGATGTCTCTTAGGGATAGGTATGGATAGAATCTTATCCCTAAGCTAGATTTGAGAGTGATTTGGGAATCCTTGTAAGCTATTGGTAAGATTGGGTTCGTGTGTATAAAAGGGCATATAACCCTTAGTTGTAATAAAATTTTATCCACCTGAGAGTGATTGCGAGGAGCTAAATTGTGATGGTGTAATATGGCTCTTAACCTTTGTGATTAATAAAAGAAAATGTTCCACAATCATCTTTGTGTGCGATCTTGTGTGCGGAGTGATCCGAAGTGCGCTGCATTTCTGTTCGGGCTAGTGATTGGTCGTACAATCACGTCAGCAGGTCCTTTACTTCGGCAAAACATTATACCTAAGAAAATCCCCTGTGGCTGTGGTATCAAAGTTGTTTCCTCCCCGAGAAACTACTCAAGTGAATATCAAAATATGGTGTTGGATGAAAAACGTGATGTACAAAACATGAGCATGCTCGGTGTGGAAGATGATGCTGAAATCGACCTAGTGAAAACCCTACTCGAGTGGGATTCTGACCTACAAGATGAGTCGTTGATTCGTCATGAAATCAGGTCAACAGGTCCTTTGCGTAGGCAAAAAATTACCCCGAAGAAAAGCCCCTATGACAGTGAGTTTACGAGATTTGTAAGACCAGAGATTAGGAAAGAACAAACATCTGAACACACAAAGAAACTGATAGTCAGGTTGTTTTTGGAACAACACTTCATGTGGTGAGATGTCAGGCAATGTAGGCAGTCTACTTATGAGAAATACCGCAGTGAAAAATGCATCACTTTAATAATGTAAAGGCTTTGAAGCTTGGTACATGAGAGTGAGCTCTAACATAACAATGTGGCGATGTTTCTTTTCGTCTATACCATTTTGTTATGAGGTGTAAGGACAAGTAATACGATGACTTGCAGCAAGTTGTTGTATGTAGGCTGACAACGGTTTGAACTCGCCTCCTCCATACGTTTGATCAACTTTGAGAGGAACACCAAGCTGTTTTTTCGTAGAACTATAAAAATAAATAAAGAATTTAGTTGCATCATTTTTCTTTTGAAGGGAATAAATCCTTGTACTATGCTCATATAGTATATATTTCCATTAGACAAATAGGGTGCAGGGCCCCAGAAGCCTACTTCAACTAATTCTACTGGACAACAGTAGGTCGATTCCAATGACTTAAACATGATTTCTTTGCTTTTTCCAAGGAAAGATTTTATTCATCTTAAGTATTTGAGACAAACGTTGTGAGGAGGGTTGACCAAGCCTCGTATGCTAAATACCAGGTGATAGAATGTTATTTGAAACAAGACAAACTGCAGTACAACCTAACGTATAACCAACTACACAATTATTCAAACTAGGAAAGCATGATATGGCTAATGCAAGTGAAGTACTATTATATAGGGTATCAACACAATTATGATTTGTCAGACCAATTCAGTATAGTACATATTGTGTGATTTGTCAGAGAGTAAATCATGAATCACACAATATGTAGAGTGAAACTCGAAGGGAACCCGATTATCCTTGGAGAACTATGACATGAAAACAAGAACTATACTAACTGGAGGTGCATACAGTAAGTTATTAAGCATTAGAGGCTTGGTTGGAGTATTAATGATAATGTGTTAATCATATAAATGTCAAGGTGGGAACCATTACCAACAATGATCTTACCATAGTCCGCATATAATGTAGGGTTCGAGAAAAGTGTTGCATTTGTGAGGAAGTTGGTGGTATCGGAGTCAGGGTACCATACCACATTAGTAAACCTGCAAGGAATAGGTTCTGAGATGGAGTCACAGTTATCTTCAATAACAACACGAGGTTCACCTGGTTTTATTGTTGCAAACATCTACCTAGAGGAATTTTCTGCAAAAATGTATGTGTTTGTTATCTCATTCAAGGCATTTTATAGCCAACAAGATTTACAACGTAACTATCCACTAAGAGATAAGCAATAAATACTAAGTTAGCAAATATATATATATATATATATATATACTCCTATCTCTGAATAACTAGATATAAGTAAACTTATATTTAAGCTACCAGTCCTCCAAATTAATAGGGATTAACACAATATAGATAACGAGATTACATTCAACAAACACCCTCTTAATCTCATTACGCTGGTTCAATCTTCTGGATTGCGAGCTTTATGTATTTATCATCGATTCTAATTAGAACATCAACTATTTCTCTAAGAATAAAGAGCAACCCATTGACTTGGTCCATTCTCTACTAGTGGTCTATTTTGAGCCTTTGGCTGAGAAACAAGAAGCTTATCATTCTACTCTAGTGTGTGTTGATCAAATGATGCTTCAGGTTGCTGGAAATGCTAGAGGCTTTTTTACTTTTGGGGGGTCTAACATCTCTTTTTTGGCACCTCCTAGGCTACCTTATCTTTTGTTGCCTTGAGGAATAGTTTGGTGTCCCTGCTTCTCTGCAATGGTTGTGATGCAGGTGCTTCCTCTATTACAATGGTTGAGATTATTATTAGGACCTTTTGTTCCTTATCTGAACTGGCACAAACTCTCTCCGGCTCAAAGTTCGAGCACAGATTATTTGACCTTCCTCTATTGAGTGCAAGCTATGTATCCATCTCCTGATCCACCTCAATTTCTGACACATCAATAATCACTTTTATACTAGTTTCTTCCTCCACCTCATGGGTGAAGTGCAACAATCAAAAGCAAAAAAACAATTCATATCCCCATTCTGTCGATTACAAGAACCCGAGACAAGAAGGTGAAAGAAGTTTTACAAGCATACGTTCAACAATAGATTGTGGGTTAATTACCTCAACTGTTACTTATGTTTGACAATATGACTGAACCGTTCAAACTTGAGCTCAACCGTTACTTATGTTGACACATGTGACTGAACCATTACTATCACCTAACTGCCGTTATTTCTTCCAGTTAAGTAGTCACATGTGCTTGTCACATGATGTGGTTGTATTTTGAAGTTCCGAAACTACCCCAAACAGCTTGTCTACTTAACATCAGCTGGTTCTTAGGTCTGGAGAAGTTTGAGCGTGAAGATAATTGAGAAGAAGGAAGAACTGAAGAACCCGATTAAGAAGAACTGAAGAACTGAAGACAGAAGCCATGAAGTCTGCGGATGAATGTTGTCCCAAATGTAGGTAGTACGCTGTCAAGTTTCTTCCAAGCGTCTGTATCAGCAGGATGACGTAGAATACCATCCTTTAATCGTTGTGTATGGTGCCAGGTCATAGAGGAAGCAGTTTTGGGGGACATGAATAATCTTTGCAACCTTGAAGTTAGTGGAAAATATCGAAGTACTTTGACTAGTAGCTTCCCTCTTTGTCGCTTCGATTGCTCTGGTATATCCAGTCCTCCAGTGTTGTGTCGAGGTTTAATCCATCTTGACTCCCCATATGTTGGACACACATCCAAATTGGCGTACTCTTTTCTAAATAGTATATGGTCGTTTACACAAGCATGCATCTTTTGGTAGTCCAGCCCTAACCCTCCTATAAATTTCTTTGCTTCGTAGTAGGACTTAGGGATTGTGTTCCCTGGTGGGAATACTTTACTTAGCATGCGAAGTAGTTCATCAGCGAACTTGTTTGAAACCTTGTACAATGCCTTGAGATGCAACAATTCAACTAAAAAAGACATCTTCGTGTAGGAGACACAACCGGGATATAAGCTCTTTTCACATTCTTCTAATAGCTTATAAAATGTCCTAGCATCTGCGTTTGGTTCCTCACCTTCGTCCACCCTCATACCACCGAACCCATCATGCACCATATCCTCCATTTCCCCACGAGAGGATGAATTCCTACCATTAGAGATCACATCTTTGAATTCCTCCCCATGATCCACCCATGTAGTATAAGTTGGCAATATTCCCCATTTTTCAAGATGGAGCTTAATAGTAGTTCTCCCCATTAAGAAAGCACCAACACAGTTATTGCAAGGACAGTAAATCTTACCATCCCAACTTGAATGAGAGTAGGCAAAGTCTAGAAACGAAGCGACCCCTTCCTTATATTCCCCACTTTGCCGAGGTTTGGTCATCCAACACTTATCCATCACACTTCTATTTCTGCAAAAAAATATCATTCCAACTCTTTGGGATTAAAAAGACAGCACAACAGTTTAGTTAATCAAATAACTTCTGAAACATGCAGTACAGGAAGTAGCATCATCAGTTGTTGACAGTTATCCAGACCATTTGTAAAAGTTCATATATTCATTTTCGTTTATGTGTGGATTGAACCAAACGGAATCAGAGAGCTGTACGTTGGAACCGTATGAGCTGCAGCTAGCTTAATTGCTAATTAATTAGTTGTTATACGCAAGAGTAGAACTCCTTCGATCGAGTTGTCCAATTTTAACAGCACAGTTGTTAATTGGTTGTAGCAGCACATTTTTTTGGCTAAACAGTACAACTCCTTCGGGTGAGTTGTCCGAAGGAACCGTTGGATATATATAACACACAATTAAGCTCATGACAATTCAATTCGCAATTACAAGAAGCCACATTCGACTACTCATACCAGCCTACCTGAGGAGAAATGCTTGTCGGGGGATACTGCAGCAAACGACTTCACGATTGATCGGCACCAGCTGGGTTGCTTCCTGGAATGTCTGCGAGCAACCTACATGCGTCCTGGGAGTCGATCTGAAAGGGAATCTGTTCTTGGAAACGGTCGTTGACGGACTGACGAAGGCTCTGCTCTACACAGGGGAGTTTTGAACTGTACTGGAAAAAACGGTATGTTCTGTTATAATTGCGGGTGTAGAGGTTAGCAACGGCAATTCATATAATACCAATGAAGTTATGCCGATACTGTTTACCCATTTATTACATCAATTAATTTTGAAAGTAAACATACTGTTTTGCAATACCAACATATTCCGTTACTGAATATCACTATTAACCTCGGTTGAGTTTTTGACACATGGATTTGGTCAGTACAGACATATTGCGATGGTAAACGTCAATACTAAAAGATTGTTTTTGCTACGACAAATGTGTTGACACTAAAACTTGTCTATTGGGACGTATTAAAATGTCGTCACTTAAACACCTTTTTACCAACCTACTCCTTGTGTCAACAAATTAATTTCGTGGCTGTTGATACAGATTCTTGTAGTGGAGATGGTTGTATAGACTCAAGATATGAGTGGTGGATGAGGATGAAAAAACTTTGTAAACTTATTGCCAAATAGCTCATGCGTTCATACAACCAATAAGACAACCGCTTGAGGGGAGATAAACGCAACCAAACATGATGGGAGGGAGCTATCAACCGCCTCAAACATAGCACACCTACAGTGCCTTGAATATTGCCTACTACCACACTGCACACGTATTACCTTACATACTGCACCTATAGTGCCTCGAACCGTACCTTCCATAGTGCACACGTAATACCTTAGACGGTGCAACTATAGTGCCTCAAATCGTACCTTCCACAATACACATGTAGTGACTCACACAATGCCTCAACAAGAGCAGCTCGAGTACCTCAACTAGTGTAGCTCCAGTGACTCACTAAGTGCCTAGCTCAGTGTCATCCCCAGTGAATCAACAGTGGAGGATGCTTACACATGCATTGCCTCACACAGTGCTAAGGCAGTGCAACCATTATGCCTCCAACCAGTGTCCAGTCATAGTGCCACCAACAGTGCAGCTTAGGGCCTCTGCCAATGCAGCCGTAGTTCCTCAGCTAGTGCATCCGTAGTGCCTCATTAAGTGTAGCTCTAGTGCTTAGTAAGTCCAAATGTTTAAGGGCCTTATTTAATGTTTTAAAAGCTTACGAGGTAAACTATCTACAAAGGTGAATGTTAGGGATTATGGTCTAGCGTACGCTACAGTTAGTCCCACTATTTTGGAGATTTACAAGTTAGTCCCTATCCACTATTATATATAGAGACCACTACCCTACATGTAACCTTTAAGCTTTAGTGAATACAAAGATGTTTTCTTTGATTATTGCCCTAAATCACAATTATCTCCACCTCACTCTTTATTATGCTAATATTAACGATAGGGCATATCTTTACGATTATAATCTCATCTTTAGTAAGTGTATTATGCGCTAAGCTTTGACTCTAGGGACATGGTTTGTGTATTGTGTTGGAGGGAGGGATCTTAATGTACTTTAAGCTAAGGATCGAGTTAAGTTGAGGTATGAAGGGTATTACCTCAAACTCTCGTCTTAGTATGTGATTTCTCTATCGACAAATGCCAAAGCACCGGAAAGACTCCGAGGGACAATGTGACAACGAGTGTCGAGACAATGATTTTCTTAGAGGATCCATTCTTTGAGATCATTGAAGACGCATCCTCAAGGCGAGGTGGGTGTTTACTACTCTTTAGAATCCACTAGTCATGTCAAAGTCTTCTTCTAAGTGATCTAGTTAAACCATATTTTTGTAGTCAATATTGTACTGTCATTATTCTTATTACAAATGCAGCATCTAGGATTTATCTAAGTGGTGATTGGTCCTTAGATAGTCTATTAATGCAGATTTCCTAAGTTAGTATCTTGAGCATCTTTGGTGGTGGGATTGACTTGTTTAAGATGGGCAAACTAGCTGAGGGTGTTTAAATTATAATCACTAGTGATTGGTTGTATCAGATCATATTTCTTTATTTACATTTTCTATAAAACATAAGTTGGGTTGTCTCTCTCTTTAACTTATTCAGACCACACTCCTTTATGCTCCAAGACCTGCAAGAAGGAAAGCTCTGAGTTGACCCGTTTGTTTCACCTCTGATTATTAAGTCAGTCCAAATCTTTGAGATAAGTTAATAAGGGAAAAAAATTCAAATTAATGTAGTGCACTAAATGCAAGGAGTAGTTAACCTATTGACCAAGTTAACTCTTTACAGTGGTTAGAAGCCAATGACCACGGTAACTTCCTATTGACCAGGAAGGGATAAGATGTTAAATCATCTAATACGGGAGGACCATTTCCTGATCATGTGGTAGGTGATGGGTTATTCGTGACTGATGACGGGGGCGATGCATGGTTTGTGTTAAGGAAGTCGACTTGGCTTTGTTATAGGTGGGGACTTCATCCATTCCCGGAAAAGTCTTTCCTTCAAAGATTTAGATGGTAAATCCTTCTTTAGAGGCCCTAGGTGGAAAGTCTCTTATTACAGGTGAATCGTAACTACTTACAAGCGAAGGGTTCGTTACGCGCCAAGGCTAGACGCCCATCAATCTTAAGGATACATGGTCGTCTCCCAGTATCCATCATCTGTCCCCAACCCAAGCAGGAGTATAGTACTTAATGTTTGACTATATTGTACAAGCATCGACCATTTGTATGTAGGGTTTATTTATGAATTTTGGAATTTTATCCCCTCGGCGGGAAATCTAAAAAATTTCTAACTATTTGAGCATGACAAATTGAAAAACGTCTAAATGCTTCATATTCAGGATATGATGTCGGCATTTCCTTTTTTTACCGTTCTAATCCAATGGTCATGATAAAATGTCTTAGATTTTTCGAAGAAGTTACCATTTGGGCTTCTTACACTACTATAAATAGGGTTGTTCCTCTTCAGCTTCACACGTTTTACTCTGTGTGTTCTGTTTTCTCTCTAGTTTTTCCAAAAAGTGTTTCCTTCTAAATTAGAATGACACCTTCTTTTAGAAATCATTACCCATTGGTACTTTACCACTTCAAGGGTCCAATCCTTGTATCGAATATCTAAGTGACCTCGTCAAGCGATGCTCCTGAGGGTAAGGACTTTCATGTTCTTCATTCTTCCACAAATCCTAAGCCAAACATCTTTACCACAAATAACTTCATCTGGGTGTGGAGTTGTTAGGAATGGGCAACGCCGAGCGTCCTTGGTATCCTATTCCTTTTTAGTCATCTAACGACGCTCATCATCATGTTTGTTATCGTAAGGAACACGAAACAACCTTATTCCTAACACAAATAGATGTGGGGCTTAACTTACATACTACGACTTTGTTCAAGAGTTGTGTAGTTACTACGACATCGCCCCTACCCAACTCTCCCCTAATGACTTACGCATGCGGCATGTGGGTAGGATTTAGAGTCCAGAGTTTTAACAGGGTCTGATTTTATTGCCTAACCCTAATCCATACCTTTTTCACTTTTAGTTAAATGCCTTTTGCATTTTTATTTTTCAAACAAATTTATCTGAGTTTAAAGATTTTAACGCTCAACGCCTTCCTGGAATCTGAGGCATCCATTGATTAGTGGATTCATATACAGTTTCTCTTATTGGGAGAGCAAGTACTTCTTTTTCAGAGGTGGCCTCTAAGGATGCCCCAGACTGACCCTGCTCCCATATTTTTGAAGTATTCCGAAGAGGGTTAAAGGTCGATGGGCCTGATTCAATTGGATAACTTAAGGTGCCTCCATCATATATTTCAAAAACCACCACGACGTCGTCTATACTTAGTGTAATCTTTAAATCCTAGAGCCTTCTTATCCATAGATTGGGTATTTTTCTAACTCATTTTCTTCCTTTATGTAGTTATGGATTACTTGTTTGATCCAGACACCGATATTCATCATGTGGTGATCAGGGTCATTCCGCTTGATAATGAACCAGTGATTAATAGGAAGAAGAGGAAGCATCACTCCAAGATCGTAAGTCGAAGCCAGCAGATTCCCTTAACCGCAGATCCTCTGTCTTTGGATGATAAAACCACCATTGCCATAGTGGCGTACAAAGATGAAATTCTTTATTCCCTTTCTTAAGATAATTGAGTTTTCCGTAGGATTTTTTGTCTTATCGATGAGGCGGTACGGCCCTCTAATTTTACGTGAGGACCGATGCCCGTACTAGTGGAAGAATACCTATATGTATAGTCCCGAGCCTTTCAATCCTAAGAAGTCTTCTGAGCAAACCACCCAAGATCGGACACCTACCAGGTTGTTCTTCATTCCTGAAATCTCCATGACTCTGATGGATGTGTCGCCTATTCGCGCGGCGTCACCTACAATTCCCATGAAGGAGTCTTTGGGTCCTTATCAAGGGCCCCTCTTTGATGTACGAAAGCATCTACATGAGGCGCCTATTAAGGAGAATTGAAGAAAATGGAGAAGAATCAAGAAACGGCAGAAACCCTAGAAACCGAGAGAGTGCAAACAAACGTGGGGATCATCTGAAACTATTCCTTCATTTGGAGTTTCATCACCCTTAAATAAAACTTAAAGAAACTATTGTTCATTTACACCCCAAAATGAAAGAAGATGAAACGAATCGGTTCAAGCTTTAATTACAACAGAAAACAAGAATGAATATAAAACGATTGGAATACGAAGCGACTGAAGCCCGTGGACCGGCCTTGGGAAGATGGACCGTCTGAGGAGGCTTGGGCTGAACCAAAATAGACCAAGCCCAATAAACAAGAAGATGCGGGCTTTCATAAATCCAACATGAATAAAGGAATGAAGGTAAACGAATAAGCAACCTGTATTTCAACACTCCCCCTCAGGCTGCATCATCCTCATCTTCACCATTCTTGCATTCCAGCTCCCCCTGTCCTTCAAATATATTTGTCAAACCTAATTTCTTACACAAGACATAATGTTGTATGCTTCCCAAAGCCTTGGTAAACAAATAAGCTAATTGATTCTCATATCTAATATGATGCAAAGATATGGTCTTTTCTAATAATTTCTCCCCGATATAGTGACAATCGATTTCAATATGCTTAGTTCTTTCATGAAACACAGGGTTATTAGCAATCTAAATGGCAGCACTATTATCACAATACAATGTCACATGATCATCATGTCTAACACCTAGTTCCTTCAATAAATTCCTCAACCAAATTATTTCAGTAAGGGCAGATCCCATGCTTCTATATTCAGTCTCAGTTGAGGATTTTGAAACAGTATTTTGCTTTTTCACTTTCTAAGAAATAGGTGAGTTGCCTAACATGATACAAAAACCAGTGACAGATCTAGGAGTCTCTATGCAACCAGCCCAATCAGAATTAGAGAACCCAACAAGCTTAGGATCAGATTTTGAACAAAATAATATACCCTTACCTGGTTCCTTCTTCACATACCTGATTATCCTTCGAGCAGCATCCAGATGAGAATTTTTGGGATTTTGCATGTATTGGCTCAAGTTTTGTACTGCGTAGGATATGTCAGGTCTAGTAATAGTATGGTATAACAATTTCCCAATTATCCTCCTGTATTGACTCACATCATCAAGAGGTTTATCATCCTCATTTAATTTCAAATGCATATCATAATCAGTACTAGTCAATCTCAAATTCGTTTCCATAGGAGTTTTAGTTACTTTAGCACCAGACAGACCAACATTCGATATCAATTCCAAAGCATATTTACGCTGAGTCAAAACAATTCCTTTATCTGATCTAGCAATTTCTATGCCTAAGAAATATCTTAGTTCCCCTAAATCCTTTATTTTAAAACTGGATTGCAAAACATTTTTCAACTCATTTATCAACATGCTGCTATTCCCTGTAATTAGGAAATAATCAACATATATCAAAAGCGCCACCATTAATATTCCACTGCCACCATTAATAATCAACATGATGATAAACTGACTTAAGAAGCACAACGCACAACTTAATATTCCACTGCCTACCTGCCTGCTTTAAACCATAAAGCGATTTTCTCAATTTGCAAACAAGACCATACTGTTTCTTACCATTAAACCCATCTGGAATATGCATATACACTTCCTCATCTAAGTCCCCTTGGAGGAAAGCATTATGAACATCCATCTGGTATAAAGGCCAGGAAATCACGGAAGCCAAAGTGAGGACAGTACGAACCGTATTCATTTTTGCAACAGGTGAAAATGTTTCAAAATAGTCAATACCATGTTTCTGGTTGTACCCCTTTGCAACTAATCTGGCCTTATGTCTACGTAGACTTCCATCTGAATTATATTTCAGCTTATATACCCATTTACATCTGATAACAGACTTACCTTTCGGGACTGGAACCTGTTCCCATGTACCATTCTCTTCAAGTGCTTTCATTTCTTCCTGCATGGCTTCAATCCATGACCTGTCTTTTATAGCTTCATTGAAACAATCTGGTTCAACCATCTTAGACATTGAGGTTAGATAACTTTGATAATAATCAGACAGGTCATCATAAGACAAAAAATTCTTAATCGGATAGGCACATGAAGTATTGGTAACATGGTAGTCCTTCATCCAGATCAGTGGTCTAACAGTTCTTCCAGACCTACTTGTTGCAGGTCTGGAAGGGATGTGAGCAGGAACATTATCCCCCTCATCAGAGTCACAAGACTCATCATTTGAGGTACTCCCATCTGAACTTTGTTGTTCATCATGTGGGTTCCTGTCCATGTCACCATTATCCTCAGTTTCATTTACCTTTCGGTTATCCACATCATTGGAATCATCCAAACACTCAAAAAATATGGGTAACTGATCAAGCTTAACATTCGCAAAAGGGAATACATTCTCATTGAACACCACATCTCTACTGATAAAAAATCGATTTTCAATCATATCATAGAATTTATATCCCTTTTGTGTCTCAAAGTATCCCATCATTACTGATGGGATAGCTCTGGAGGCTAGCTTATCAGTCACGACCATATTTTTAGCATACGACAAGCATCCAAATACCCTTAGGTGATTAACATTTGGTTCTTCCCATTCACCATTTCTAAGGGGCATTTACCTTTTAAAATTCTCGAAGGCATCAAATTAATCAGATAACATGCAGTCAGAACACAATCACCCCAAAAAACATTCAGAATAGAACCTTACAGTTTTAAGGCTCTTGCAACTTCTAGAAGGTGTCTATGCTTTCTTTCAACTCTGCCATTCTGTTGGGGTGTATAAGGGCAACTACTCTGATGAGTAATTCCCTTATCACTCAACATATTTTTCATATGATCATTAAAAAATTCTTTTCCATTATCAGTTCTAAGCACTTTAACCCTCTTATCAAACTGATTTTCAATCATAGCAATGAATCCTTTCAATACAATGAACACATCAAATTTGAATTGCATCAAGTGAACCCACGTAACTCTATAATAATCATCAACAAGGGTCAAGAAAAAAACGCTTATCATCATGAGTGGGACAATGATATGGTCCCCAAACATCAGCATGCACAAGATAAAAAATAGTATCTGCTCTTGAATTAGACAGATCAAAAGAATTTCTAACAATCTTAGCCCTAGGGCAAACATCACAATCTTTTACATCCCCATTATTATTCACAGAGTCAACATGTTCTAGGGTTTTCAAAGAAGCATCCCAAAACGTATATGCCATAGCATCACATTATCAACAGGAATATTGGATACAATAGAAACAGCATGTTTATAAGGCAATTTGATGAAAAAAAGACCAGCCTTCTCATCACCAGTCCCCAAGACCCTCCCATTTAAGAGGTCATACAGGATAGCTTGGTTAGGGTGGAATTTTGCAGAACAATTTAAATCAGACATTAACTTTGAAATGGACAGAAGATTGTACTTGAAATCTGGTAGATATAAAACATTTCTTATTCTACTGCCAGATTCAAGTAAAATATCCCCAATACCACACACATTTGAACTATATCCATTTGGTAAATGAACTTTGGATCCAGGAACTGCCCTACCCCCACACAACCAATCATTTATGTTGGCCATGTGGTTGGTTGCTCCTGTGTCCAAAATCCAATAATCCTTTCATGATGTAAACAGGTGTTCAGAGATATCCCGGCTGTATTTACTTGAGTATCCACGGGGGCGGTAGCACTTGCTCCAGTGGAAATGCTGCCTGCTCCTCCAATGGTTTGTAGGATTTTTTTCAAATTGCTCACGAGAAAGAGTGATCCCACCTTGCATTCCACCAGCCAAAGATAGATCATTAGTAGAATTATTACAAAAAGAACAGTCAACATCACCAGTCCTAGAGGAGGTAATGTTGGTCTTAGTACTGTTGCCCTTTGCTTTCAAAAAATCTCTGTACTTGAAGCAGTTGTCTTTGGAATGTCCCTTCTTTTTACAGAAGTCGCATCCCTTGGCAAAGCATCGGTCAACAGTATGGCAACGCTTATGACATAGAGTGTACTCTAAACTTTGATTTCCTTTCGGCTTATCCAAGTTTACAGATGCATTAACAGTTTTGACAGTGGCATTCAAACTGGAGGTAATACCTCTCTGACTCTCTTCTTGCATAATTAGATTGTAAGCTTGATTCACAGAAGGCAATAGGGTCCATAAAAGTAAGTGACTCCTTACACTAGAGTAGTTATCATTCAAGCCCATTAAAAACTGAAACAATTTCTGATTATCCGTATGCTCTATATGTTTCTTGAAATCCTCCCCCTCAATATAAGGGAATGCACATGCAGCGTCATACTCGGCCCAATGGACCCTTAATTTTGTAAAACATGCAAAAATTGAATCTAATCCTTGACGTGTCACAACTATCTCCAAGTGTAACTGATACGTTCTAGTCCCATTAACCTTGTGAAATCTTTCCTTAAGATCTTTCCAGACTAAGTATGCATCCTCAGTGTACATCATGCCACTATTAAATCCTTAGAAATAGAATTTGTTATCCAGCCTAAAACGACAGCATTTCATCTGTCCCAAAAATGGTGAAATGCAGGGTCATATTTGTCTCGCATGCAAGTTTCATTTATCAATCCGATTTTATTTCTCCCTAGCAACGTAAATCTAATCGCACGGCTCCATTTAGCATAATTTTCAGGACCAGTAAGAGTAACAGAAATCATACTAGTTCCAGAGTTGTCACTTGCGTGTAAATATAAAGGGTGATGAGAGATAACAGTGGTCATGGCCTCATGATTTACCTCATCGGTGGCATACCTATTTGCCTACTTAATGGGTTTCCCTTCGGACATCATAAAAAAATAGAGAGGGAACGATAATAGCTCTAAACAATCTAAGAAGGACACAAGCCGAAGGTGAAATTTATCAGAGGCAAAGAATGAACCGCAATCACCAAGAATCCGAGGATACTGAAAAAACCGCCACTACAAGCCGAAGGTAAAGCACCAGACACTGGAACACCACTACAAGCTAGCCGAGGGTAAAATACCAGGTTCTTGAAGAACAAGAAACGTAACCAACAACCGTATAAAGCAAGCCGAAGGTAAAGAAAATATCAGGTCCTTGAAGAACAAGAACCGCAACTAACACCCGAATAAACTTTGGCCAGCAATCGAAAAAACCCGACAGATCTTTCTCAGAAACTGAATCCAATCGGTGTAAGAGAGGACAAATATCGAGAAAGAAGAGATTACAACAATCTAGGGTTCGATAATGAAGAAGAAGAAACAGATACAAACCGAGGTTTGAAGATCATCAAAATGAAAGAAGATGAAACGAATCGGTCCAAGCATTAATTACAACAGAAAACAATAATGAATATAAAACGACTGGAATATGAAGCGACTGAAGCCAGTGGACCGGCCTTAGGAAGATGGACCGTCTGAGGAGGCATGGGCTGAACCAAAATAGACCAAGCCCAATAAACAAGAAGATGCGGGCCTTCATAAATCCAACATGAATAAAGGAATGAAGGTAAACGAATAAGCAGCCTGTATTTCAACAAGAATCAACGCCAGCCTTGGAAACCTTGTCACAACCTAGGGTCACAACCTTGGAGAGAATAAGTTGATTCAGAAAGCCAAGGCATCGCAGGAACCCAGTTGTTCCATATTTGTCTGTCGGTAAGCATTGAATCAGTACCCTAACCAACGATAATCGACAAATTGAATCAGTACCCTAACCAACGAAGCAAGTGCACTCCCACGACCCTAAATCACTATTTGTAACTAAGAATATTTTGGTTTGGAGTGTAAAAAAATAGGAAAAACAAACCTTCAATAAGAATTGAATTCTCGCGGCTATGTCTCATTGGACCTCGGTACTTGATAAAAAAGGGAATGCATGACAGAAAGGAAAGTAGGGAGGGAATAGGTAGTGAGAATGCAGAAGTAGGAATAGTGAACGGGGTCAAGGTTAGGAGTTGTAAGTGGAAGGGAAGAAAATGGAAGGGAAAATCGATCGGACTTAAGGGGAAGAAGTTGCATAAACTTCAAAAGTTGATGGATTGTTAGGCGGGGTATGATCATCTTGTTGTTTTTATTTTTTCAATATTAAACAGTGCAAGTACGCTAGACGTGATACTTAATGGGGAAGTTTCAAACTTTTCCCTACCTATGAATGATTCTACACTTAAGGAAGTCAATCATTTGGAACTCTATAGTCGATGGCTACAATGATGTATTTTTTTTGTTTGGATTTGTGAAATGGACCCATTGAATTGATTCGCCACTGTACAAATGGTCAGGCGACACATTTAGGGATCCGTTCTGAGGGTGGATGCCCTATTCTTTGTGTATATTTTTGGCACGATTCACATTTTAACACTAGATGTACCGCATACTAGCTCAGTGTAGGCTTATAATACTCTTGGTTTAAAGATTTCCAAACAATTGATCTCGCCCCTTCATAGAAAGCAGGATAGCCTTTGTAAAACTCTCTTAGCATTATCATCATTTATGGAGAAGCAATTCATCTAAGTAAAAGTATCAAAAAGCCCTTTTTATATATAAAAATTTCCCATCTATTATAGTTTAACTAAGTGCCAGATGCCATATCCTTTTGACTTTAGACTCATCCTAGGGTTCACGACCTGTTTCGATGAACTCTCTAATGGGCGTCGCCCAATCAAGGATGGGGTGTATGTTGAAACATTCACAAGCACAAGGTTGTGTGATGCTTTTGACGAAATGCACGCTAAGGGGTGTTGGTTTCCAAGTGTATTTACTTAATACATTCGCTTTTGTATTAGATTCTCTTAGGATGGCCTCCATTTCAAAGTCGTCGAAGCTTTCTGCGAGTGTTGTTGTTTCCTCGTGATAATTTTTCATCATTTCACCCTTCAGCACATACACTCCTTTGACTTGATTGACCACAATCTGGGAATCATAATAGACTTTATTTGAGGCAGTCCCACTCCTTTAGCATCCTTGAGGCCAACGACCAAAGCTTTGTGCTTTGCTTTGGTTTTTGTGGTTTTGAATGTCAGAACCAAGGTGTACCTTAGAGGGTTCTCCCCCGTCTGGAGGAGTCAATATGAGCCCTGCCCCCCATGCCCTCAATGGTTAAAGATCCATTGGTGTATAGTTTCTATATAGAGGTTGGTATTTGTGGCGTCTTGTGAATCATAGGAATTGTTATATCAGATGGCAACGTTATTGCCGAACATGTGGATTCTATTATGGATTTCGCTCGTGCTTGTCCCTTGCAGTCCTTAGAGAAATTTTATTCAAAATTCGCGTAACTCGATCGTCTACCTTATCGTCCTTCTCTAGGCATCACATTTTTGTAGGAAATGTTTTAGTGGTAGGTTATTTAAGACTGTGATTTCATGTTCATGGATATATGGTCGAAGCTTCCTGATGGAAATCACCAACACATAAAGATACTCCTCAACCTCCAGATAATAATTTTAAGTCATTGTAAGGATTTTTGATACATAATAGACCGGGACAAGATTGATACTCCCTTAGCCATTTATTTCACTATTACAGAGCTTACAACTACAAGATTGATGCTTTTGTAAAGGAAGATGGCATCGCCTTTAGCTGGCTTGGCTAGTGGCGGAAGGGTTTCGAGGTTCTATTTGAGCTTTGGAAATGCTTTCTCGCACTTAGGCATCCATTATATCTTCTTGTTTCCCCTTAGCGACTTGTCTCTAGATTTGACGAGCAATCGACTGAGTGTCGACAATCTACCATTCAGACTCTGCACCTCTTTTTGACAAATAGGGGTCTTCCTCTCTTAAATGGCATCGAGCTTCTCCATATTTACTTCTATCCCCTTACGAGTGAACATATATCCCAAGAACTTCCCCGATTGCACACCAAAAGCAAAGTTTGGCGGATTTGGCAAACTTGATGAAGACGTGTCCGTTCGAAAGTTTTCCTTAAATCCTTGGTGTGGTTGAAACCTTGGTAGATTTGATCAACATGTCATCCATATATGCTTTCATTGTGATGCCTATCACCTGTTGGATATCGATAGTGACAGCCCAGTAGGGAAAAAGGCTTCGAAGGCCCAATAACTATAGAGGGGGTAAACCCATAACATTCGAACCGGACCGGCCTCCATAGAATGGCCCAGAACCGAGCCCAAAGCCTCTGAGGACACCATGAGTGCTCGCCATTCTTTACCAGGCCGTGACCTCTCACTGCTCGCCATGAGAGTGCTCGCCCCGAAGAGAGCCCTGCATCTCTCCTCTGGTCCCACTAAATCGTTAATAACAGAGTGGCCAAGATATCCCGCATATCTCGGTCACATATTCACTAAAGATTAGATTTGGTAACTGCAATATCTCGCAGTAACTGCCATATCCCACGATCCGAATCTTCAGCAACTCAATATACATGAAGATATTCAGTTGCCTTTATACGGTTCTATCTCTCTTACCCTATAAATACCCTTGCTTTACATACGTTCTTTACGTTTTGAGTTTGATACACACACATACTCATTTAAGCATCGGAGAGGGACCCAGAGGCACCCCCTCTGTTACGCTCCCCTACTTGCAGGTTCACCGGAGTCGGAGCTGAAGCGTCATCCCAACCTTGTCTGGCATTCAATTCACTGCCAGATCAGCATTCAGGATTTCACGATCCAACATTTGGCGCCGTCTGTGGGAAAGAGCAATTTAGCCATGAGAACTCGATCCCAAAGCAACCGTCGGAATCAGACTAGGGAGCGATCCTCAGATAGCTCTGATTCCGCCGACGCTTCACCGCTTCAACAAGAACCTGCCAACCGAGCAGTAGTTAATGCTATTCCTCTGCGGACAGCTCGAGAACATGTCGGTGATATAAGACCGACCCCAGCTGCTGATCAAAACGGAGCCCCTGCACCGCAGACAGTCCACATTGCGGGGCAGGATATTAATTTAACCCCCGAGATGGTCTCTTTGCTGGAAGCCATCCTAGGACAGGCGCGCTGCCAAGCCCCTGCTCCTCAGGAAAACAATCCCTCTGCTCCTAAGGAAAACCACCGCCCTGCTGCCACAGGGCCTTCACCTTCAGAAGCGGCCAATCCTGGTCCTGCTGCGCCTCAGGAGGATCAGGAGATGACGTCAGGTCAGCAGTCCCTACCTCCAGCACACACCAAGGAGCCAGCAGACGCATATACTGCCAATCCTTACGGTCCGCCTCCACCCGGAGCCTCTCCCATGTACTGCACTGTGGATCAGATGGATGACCTCCTCAACAAAAGGCTCCAGGAAAGACAGTTGACAGTCATAGCTCCCTTCAAGGAGCAGTCCTCTCATCCTTTCACCGACGCGCTCGTCGCTATCAAAATCCCGAAGGATGTGGTTGCTCGGGCCATACCTGAGTATAGCGGTGGAGGAGATCCCACCGTACATGTCAACAAGCATGAGGCCTTCCTTCTGGGTAAGTCAAACGATCCCAATCATTTGGCTTTGCTATTTCCATCTACTCTTTCGGGTTCGGCTTCGTCCTGGTTCTTCGGCCTCCCTGCAGGATCAATCGGAACTTGGGCAGAGTTGAGAAGAAAGTTCCTGGAGAGATATATGGGCGAGCGCCAGTTGCTGAAGAGCGTGGTCGCCCTTGACTCGGTCAAACAGCAGCCTGGAGAGTCGGTGTCCAACTTCTACGGGCGTTTTCATCAAAACGTCACAGAATTAGATCGCTGAATCTCGGATGGGGAGATCATTCGAGCATTCTACAGAGGTTTGGATGTGGCCAACAAGGCCTCGCGAAAGCTGCGAAATAGCTACCATGTGAAGGAGATAGAGACATTGGAGGAGTTGGCGTCCAGGGCAAAAGGTTTCATAGACCTTGAACGCGCAAACATCGAGGCTAACCTCCTGACGACCTCGCTAAGGAAAACCAATGAACCCCGACGCGATGGTAAGAAGGAGGTAAAGAAGGAGAAGAAGGGAAAAGAAAGTAAGCCCCGAGTCGAGTCTCTTCCAGCGCCTCGCCATCCAGAGGTCCCTGAGTACTTCACGCCTTTAAATAGGCAGATCTCAGCGGTACTAGTCGAGATGGAGAGGAGATCCTTGGCGAGGCCACCGATGCCTCGCCGAGGTGGGTTACCCATGGGCAAGGATGTCGAGAGCTATTGCAGATACCATAAGTGCAAGGGCCATAAGACAGACGATTGCAAGATTCTGAAGCGAGATATAGAGAGGCTGATTCAGGGGGAATGTTGAAGGAATTTGTGGCAGGGCGAGACCGAAGTCGAACGCCCCCAGGAGACATCGTTCACCAGCCCCTGCAGATCAAGCTGAGCCTTCTGGAAGCAAGAGGAGAGTGAATCTGATTGCGGGAGGATTCGGCGCAGGCGGCGAGAGGTCAAACGCCAGAGAGGTCTACGCCACTCAGATCTCTACGGCAGTTCAGTTGGGGAAGCAGCCCCGACCTGAAGAAAACATTGTCATCTCAATCTCTGAAGATGATTTGGCACATGTCACCACGCCCCACAACGATGCTCTGGTCATTACGGCAGATATTGACGGCTGTGATGTTGCAAGGATTCTGGTCGACGGAGGCAGCTCGACAGACATCTTGTTTCTGGACGCCTTTGAAAAGATGGGCAAATCCAAACGCGAACTGAAGAGGGTCGACTTTCCGCTGATCGGATTTGCGGGAAGAACAACTTACCCACTGGGGGCTATAACTATGCCAGTGATTTTTGGCGAGGGTTGGAAAAGCATCAAGGTGTCGGTCACTTTCCTGGTGGTCGATTCACCTACATCCTACAACGCCATCATAGGGAGGACCACGATCAACCCAAATAAGATTGTGGCCTCCACTGTCCACCAGAAGATGAAGTTCCCCACTCCGAACGGGATTGGAGAAGTGCTAGGAGATCAGCCTTCCTCGCGGCAATGCTATGTGAACTGTTTACGCAGGAAGAACCAAAGGGAGGCGCTCACCATCGAGACAGAGGTCGATCCCCGCGAGGACTTTGCTCGGCCAGCACCCATGGAGGAATTGGAGGAGGTCGAAATCGATGGTCCAGACAAAAAGGTGCGCATTGGGACCACCTTGAAAGAGGATCAGAAGGAGGCCATGACCGCCCTCCTCAAGGAATTCAAAGAGCTCTTCGCCTGGCAGCCGAGCGACATGCCAGGAATCAGCACAAATATTATCTCTCATGAGCTCAGGATAGACCCCTCCATCAAGCCGATCGACCAAAAAAGAAGATCATTCGGGACTGATAAGCGTTTGGCGATCAAGCAGGAAGTCGGCAGGTTGATTGAAGCTGACTTCGTCAGAGAAGTAAGATTCCAGAACTGGGTCGCCAACCCAGTTTTGGTCAGGAAATCTAACGGCAAGTGGAGGATGTGCGTCGACTTCCGCGACTTAAACAAGGCTTGCCCCAAAGATTCATATCCCCTTCCGAGAATTGATCAGCTGGTCGATGCTACCTCGGGTCATGAGATGCTGAGCTTCATGGACGCCTATTCAGGCTACAACCAGATCAGAATGCATCCAGAAGACGAGGCCCACACTGCTTTTTATGCTGATTGGGACATTCTATGCTACAAGGTGATGCCCTTTGGTCTCATCAATGCCGGGGCAACTTATCAGCGGATGGTGAACCGACTGTTCCAGGACATGCTGGGAAGGAACATGGAGGCCTACGTAGATGATATGCTCGTCAAATCCATCAAAGGCAATCCTCATACCACCGACCTCCGTGAAGCTTTTGAATGCATGAGGAGACACAGCGTTCGCCTGAACCCGGCAAAATGCGCCTTAGGAGTCAAGTCCGGGAAGTTCCTGGGTTTTATGGTCAGCAAAAGGGGCATTGAAGCAAACCCGGAAAAGCTAAAGGCCATAGAAGAAATGAAGTCGCCAACCTGCCATAAGGAAGTCCAATGCCTGAACGGCCGACTAGCTGCTCTTAACCGCTTCCTCTCCAAAGCAAGCGACAGGTCCCTCCCGTTCTTCAAAACCTTGAGGGCCAATCGCAGGTTCGAGTGGACGCCAGACTGCGAGGAAGCATTCCAGTCCTCGAAAAGGCATATCCAAACACTCCCAGCTCTGGCAAATCCCGTTCCAGGCGAGCAGCTTTTCCTCTATTTAGGCATTAGCGATGTGGCAGCCAGTGCTGTCTTAATAAGGGAGGAGAATAATGTTCAGAGTCCAGTGTATTTTATTAGCAAAATGTTCAACTCAGCAGAAATAAAATATGTACAGATTGAGAAGTATCTCTATGCCTTAGTTATTGCTGCTCGGAAGCTGAGACCTTACTTTCATGCACACGACATCACGGTCCTCACCAATCAACCTCTCAAAAACTTCCTGATGAAGCCAGATTCTTCAGGAAGATTGGTCAGGTGGGCGATCGAGCTTAACGAGTTCAGGATCAAATTTGCGCCAAAAACGGCCATCAAAGGTCAAGCACTAGCTGATTTCATAATGGAAAGCACGAGTAACGGTCAAACAGAAGCAGAGAACAGGCCAAGTCAGTCAGCAGACGACAATCAAATATGGGAACTCTATACGGATGGGTCTTCATCAAAAGAAGGCTCGGGGGCATGTTTAATTCTTATTCCTCCTGAGGGCGAGCCTCTGAAGTACGCGATCGCCTTGACATTTCCAGCGACCAATAATGAAGCAGAATATGAGGCTCTTATCACAGGACTCAGACTGGCAAAAGGAATGGGTATAACCGCGCTTAAGGTAAAAAGTGACTCAGAGCTTATTGTCAATCAGGTTAATGGCGCCTACGAGGCAAAGGGATAAAAGATGAAGAAATATCTCGGCATTGCCAAAAAGATGGTCGCGGAAATCCCAAATTTCGCGATTGAGTTTATTCCTCGCCAAGAAAACCAGATGGCAGATTCTTTGAGTAAATTAGCCTTCGGAGGGGCGACAGTCCAGGATGTACAATTTCTGGAGAAAGCTCTATGTTCAGTCCTGGAAAGCAGAGCAGAGGTCTTCAACAACCAAGGACAAGTCACATGGATGACCCCGTTCCAGAGTTATTTAAAAGAAGGAATCCTCCCGGAGGACGAAGGAGAATCCACGAGGATTAGAAGGCTCGCAGCAAGCTATCTAATCATCGATGGAGAACTCTACAGAAGAGGCTACTCGACGCCTTACTTGAGGTGTGTCGCTCATCCTGAAATAGAAAAGGTTCTTCGAGAAGCTCACGAAGGGGCAGCAGCATGCCATGAAGGTGCTCGGTCACTAAGCAGGAAAATATTCAGATTGGGATATTACTGGCCGACCTTGGGAAAAGACGCAGCCGAGTTAACACAGAAGTGTGAAATTTGCCAGCAGTTTGCACCACGATCGGGTCGACCATCGACATTATTATCCCCAATGGCGGGTGCCTGGCCTTTCGCTCGATGGGGAATCGATATATTGGGTCCTTTTCCCATTAGCACCGGTCAGCGTACTCACATTATAGTGGCAATCGACTACTTCACTAAGTGGGTAGAGGCGAAAGCTCTAGCTTCGACGACAGAATTCCAAGTCATCAAGTTCCTGCAGGTCAACATATTCTCCAGGTTTGGCATTCCTAAGGTACTCATCAGTGATAATGGTCCGCAATTTGTTGGAAAGGAGCTGAAATGGCTCTGTGAAGAATATCATGTGGACCATCGTTTCAGCTCAGTACATCATCCTCAAACGAATGGGCAAGCTGAAGCAGCCAATAAGGTTGTCTTAGCAGGACTCAAGAAAAGGGTTCGAGCATTCAAAGGGAACTGGGCAGATGAACTGGAAAACGTATTATGGGCAATCAGAACAACGCCTAAGGCGGCCACAGGAGAAACGCCTTTCAGTTTAGTGTACAGATCAGAAGCAGTAGCACCAGCCGAATTTGCAGTGCCTACCCACAGAGTCTTACACTTTAACGCAGAGGCAAATGAGATCGAGCGCAGAACTGACCTTGACTTAGCAGAGGAAAAGAGATGGCTCTCGGAAAAGACACAGGAAAAGATGCGCTTGGCGACCGCTCGGTATTTCAACAGAAAAGTCAGCGCTCGCCAATTTTTCGTGGGGGAAATGGTTATGAGAAGGAATGAATTCACAAGTCTGGACAGTAAAAACAAACTTTCAGCCAAATGGGAAGGACCGTACAAAGTAGTAGAGATCGCCGCACCAGGATCCTACTATTTGGAAACCATCGAAGGCGAGAGGTTACCCCGTCCATTTAATTCTGAGCATTTAAGAAGATTTTATGCATAGCTTGTAATCGAACTGTTATGTCAATAAAAGAAAGCCATTCATTCATAAAGCGTGTCTACTCGAAGCAAGCCGAAGCCAAAAGCCCTGACGCCAAAGTCAGGCCAAAAGCCCCAGCAACAAAGCTAGGCCAAAAAGCCCTATCGCCAAGGATAGGCCAAAAGCCCTGGCGCCAAAGTCAGGCCAAAAAAGCCCTAGCAACAAAGCTAGGCCAAAAAGCCCTAGCAACAAAGCTAGGCCAAAAAATCCCTAGCAACAAAGCTAGGCCAAAAAGCCCTGACGCCAAAGTCAGGCCAAAAGCCCTAGCAACAAAGCTAGGCCAAAAGCCCTAGTAACAAGGCTAGGCCAAAAGCCCTGACGCTAAAGTCAGACCAAAAGACCTATCAATAAAGTTAGGCAAAACAAAAAGCCCTGACGCTAAAGTCAGGCCAAAATACCTAGCAAAACGTTAGGCAAAATAAAAGCCCTGACGCCAAAGTCAGGCCAAAGAAAATTTAGGCGATCACTATGGATGATAAAGCCTGAAAAATTACAAGTTCCCTGTTATTATGCCAAACACCTCAAATGTTAAAACTTCAAAAAATGTAATATCTCTTTGAACTTAGAAGTTTATGCTTTTAAGTGTCAGAAGTATTATCTTTAGAAAGTTCGACTTATGCTTGGTCTAAGGTTTCAAGGGTCGACGACATTACAAAGCAAGAAAAAGTGGAAAGTAATTATGATTAAGACATTGGATGAATAGCCAAACATGTTCAAAAAGGCTCATGAATATAAAAGGCATTCAATACAAAAACCCAAGTCTTAAGAAAGTAATTACAAACCAAAACGAAAATTACAAAGACATCTATCTAAAAAAGATAAAAATAAATACGGTCGCCAAAGAGTTGGAGGCTTCAAGCTTTGGGATCCTCAGGGGCAAGGGTGCTCTGCTCGCCTTCGGGGGCAGGAGTACTGGGCTCGCCTCCAGGAGCAGCCTCTTCAGCAACAGCGGGCCGAGAAGGGCGACCCCGCAAGAAGCTCTTCAAGGAGGCAACTTCCCCAAGGGGAAAGTTGGGGTCGACCGCCTGGACCTCCTCCACCAGGTCTTGAAGAAAATCGGCAATCGCCGACTTCATCACCTTCAAGGCCTGGTCCTCAAAGTCTTCGGAGGCCTTGAACTCCTCAATCACGGCTTGGGGTGAAGGAACCGCCTTCAGCTGATCAGCCAGCCGGTTCTTTTCCTCCTCCAGGGCGATCCCCCTGGCTTCAGCAGCATCCCTCTGGGCGTCAGCAGCGGCCCTTTGCGCCTCAGCGGCGACCCGAAGAGCGTCCGACTCGGCCAGCTGAGCGCGAACCTCCTTCAACTCAGCCTCTAGGCGATCCCGGACCGCTTCTCCTTCATCAAGGCACCGATGAAGGGCTTCAAAATCCTGAAGGGCAGCCGCCACATCGGCCTCCCTCCGCTTGATATCAGCAAGGAGGCGCTGCTCCTTGCTGAAATACTCTGACCGGGCATTGTCTACCAAGGCGATCGCCGCGTCAGCAATCGTCTTGATAGCCTCCAGCTGCCCAGGGGAGATCCCCGTGCTCCGGTATTGCTCCAGCTCGACAAGCAGGTCTGAATGCTTGCCAGCGAGCTCGCCGAAGACACGGCCGATCATCACCTCTTCCCGAACGAGCTGGCAACAAAAGAAAAATGAGAATTGTCAGGACACGAACAAAAGGGAACGACTATGGAAAGAGGAAAAAGAAACGAGGCCTTACCAGAGCGACTCGTTCGTAGTGAGACCGAAGGAACCCCTCGATCTGAGGAAGCTCCGTGGGGACGGACGAACGGTCCTTGGGAGGAATTATCCCATCAAGGAGCCGCATGCATAAGTCTGGGCTACCCCGGAGGCTCTTCGAAAGGTCCCCACAAGGGAACCAAGCACCCCAAGAGTTCGCAGCCTTGAGCGGCTGGAACAAGCTCGCCATGGAGCAATACTCCTCCCCAGGAACCCTTGAGGAGCTGGGGGCATCGGAACCCTTCTTATGGGTCCCAGACTCCTTCGGGGGGACCGCGGACGCCGTAGGAGGTGGGGGCGCCAAAGATAAAACCTTCTCTTGGCCAGCCGTAGGCCCCTGGGGGGAAGGAGGGATGACCGCCGAAGCAGAAGCCTTCCCTTTGCCAGTGGAAGGACCCTTAGGAGGAGGAGGATGCTGTCCAACAGCCGGTTACTCCTCACTTCTGACCTTCTTGGAAGGTGGAGGAGAAGGGTCTCGAACCACGTCAACCGTGGACTCTTCTGCGAAACAAAAAGAAGAAAGTCGCGTCAAACAAACGCAGGGAATTTAGAAACAAGGTGGAATATGGAAATAATGCAATATGAAATAACATACCTAGCTGGCAGGGGCCGAAGGAAGGGCCTCCTCTGGTTTCCTCTTGGACAATCGCCTAGAGGGGGGAGGAGGAGAGCTCAGCAGCACCTGGTCGGGGCACAACCCCGCCGATTCCTGGTCATAAAAGAGACCTATCAGTTTTCGGCTCTTGCTTACGACCTTGCCTACAAGTGATAAGACAAGATAAGAGTTAGAGAATTACCCAATCATCAAAGATTGGCGTGGCTTGATGAATGCCCGCCATCTCAAGGGCATTCTCAATAGTCTCTGCCACTGAACGGATAGACTTGAACTGGGATGATCGATGCAGCCGGTACAGGTCGTCGATGGCATTCCGGTCACTCCCTGACAATTCTTCAAAGGAGGGAGGAAAATCCTTGTCCGGAGCAAACAATTTCCAAGGTACACCCCCCTTGTACAAGAAGTAAAACTTCTTGTAGTTGGAGTTAGTGGCCCGGAAATCATCGACCAGGCGAACATGGACGTTCCAAACCCATCCCTGAGGGCCTCCCCACTCTGAAAACTTCGGCCAGCGGGATTGGAAGTGGTGGAGGTGGTTTGCCCCTGCTGCCAGTCGGAAGAAACACCGGAACAAGGCCAGTGAATACACCCATTCTTGGCGTAAGCACAGGAACTTGAAACCGACCCACATCCTGAGGGCATTCGGAACAAGCTGCGTGGGGTGAATCCCGTAAAACTGACACAAGGTCTGTAAATCCTCACAGAGAGGAAAACGCAACCCAGCATCGATCTGGGCCGCATAAATGTAAACCTCTCCGTCGTGAGGAAAATGCAGACCTAAGCCAGGATACCTAGGAGCATCCTCCACGCTGAAGCCACCGAGCGCCACCACGGTCTTAAAATAAGCCGGCTTCAATTCATTAGGATTGACGTCTACTCGAACAAATTCAAATATTGCAATGATAAACATAAAAAGCAAAGAACAGTAGGGGATATCACCAAAACAGAGCGTCGAAAGAACATGGATTTACCTTTCGGAGAAAAGATTGGCGTTTGAAGCACAGGCCCATCTACCACCACTGGGGTGGCCGCAGACCTTCCCACGTCAGGCTGTTTCCCCGCTGAGGAGGGCACAGCTTCATCCCTAATGGTCAAGGGAACACTGACATTCTGAGGGGCGCTGGCTTTGTTAGCACCCTTGATGGCCATGTGTTTGACTCTCTGACTTCTGGGGGCCATGGAAATGGTCGAAAGGAGAACTGAAGAGGATTGAAAGAGAAATGAAGAAAACCGAATCTAAGACGTCACTATCTAAAATCCTACCAGGAAATAAAGCTCGACTGAAGAGACTTCAATCAAGCTTCGGGGGCAAATGTTGGATATCGATAGTGACAGCCCAGTAGGGAAAAAGGCTTCGAAGGCCCAATAACTATAGAGGGGGTAAACCCATAACATTCGAACCAGACCGGCCTCCATAGAATGGCCCAGAACCGGGCCCAAAGCCTCTGAGGACACCATGAGTGCTCGCCATTCTTTACCAGGCCGTGACCTCTCACTGCTCGCCATGAGAGTGCTCGCCCCGAAGAGAGCCCTGCATCTCTCCTCTGGTCCCACTAAACCGCTAATAACAGAGTGGCCAAGATATCCCGCATATCTCGGTCACATATTCACTAAAGATTAGATTTGGTAACTGCAATATCTCGCAGTAACTGCCATATCCCACGATCCGAATCTTCAGCAACTCAATATACATTAAGATATTCAGTTGCCTTTATACGGTTCTATCTCTCTTACCCTATAAATACCCTTGCTTTACATACGTTCTTTACGTTTTGAGTTTGATACACACACATACTCATTTAAGCATCGGAGAGGGACCCAGAGGCACCCCCTCTGTTGCGCTCCCCTACTTGCAGGTTCACCGGAGTCGGAGCTGAAGCGTCATCCCAACCTTGTCTGGCATTCACTGCCAGATCAACATTCAGGATTTCACGATCCAACATCACCCCTACAAACAACTTGTACACCATCCTTTGGTAGGGGGCACCAATGTTGATCAAACTGAAGGGCATGACGGTGTAGTGATATATATCACTATCAACATAGAAATTAGTATGACAGGTGTCACCTTCAACCATCTTTATCTGATTGTACCCTGAATATGCATCCATGAAGCTTAAAACCTCATGTCCCCAGGTGGCGTTGACCAACTAGTTGATCCTGGGTAAGGGATATAAATCCTTGGGGCATGCTTTGTTCAAGTCTAAAACATTGACACACATTCTCTAGTTCCATTGCTTTTCTTCACAAGTACTAGGTTTTCATCCCAGGTATAAAATCAAATCTCCTTCACAAACTTGGCGTCGACCAACTTTCCAACTTCGTGTCTTATAGCGAGAGCCTTCTCCTCCCCCACTGGGCATCATTTCTCAGAGATTGGTCTAATGCTTTGGTCAATGTTCAATTCATGGGTAGATTTCTTAGGCGTTGATTGTCTTAAATCTGGAATCGAAGCCACCACTACTCACATTAAGGGTCCTCTTTTTCGCTCTTGGGGCATCCTGTCCTCTTTCTGGCAACGCTCACCTATCCCTTCGACTAAGACTTGGGTTGTGTTGGATCGTGAAATCCTGAATGCTGATCTGGCAGTGAATTGAATGCTAGACAAGGTTGGGATGACGCTTCAGCTCCAACTCCGGTGAACCTGCAAGTAGGGGAGCGCAACAGAGGGGGTGCCTCTGGGTCCCTCTCCGATGCTTAAATGAGTATGTGTGTGTATATAACTCAAAACGTAAAGAACGTATGTAAAGAAAGGGTATTTATAGGGTAAGAGAGATAGAACCGTATATGGCAACTGAATATCTTAGTGTATATTGTATTGCCGAAGATTCAGATCGTCAGTTACTGCGAGATATTGCAGTTACCAAATCTAATCCTTAGTGAATATGTGACCGAGATATGCGGGATATCGTGGCCACTTCCTTATTAACGGTTTTGTGGGACCAGAGGAGAGAGGTAAGGCTCTCTTCGGGGCGAGCACTCCCATGTCGAGCAGTGGAAGGTCGCGACCTGGTAGAGAATGGCGAGCAGTCTGGGAGCCTTTGGCGTCCCTATAGACTTTGGGCTCGATTCTGGATTACTCGATGGTGGGCCAAGTTTGGCTTGTACTTGGTCCAATCCGGTTCGGATGTCATGGGTTTACCCCCTCTATAGTTATTGGGCCTTCGAGGCCTTTTCTTACTGGGCTGTCACTATCGATACCCAACATTTGCCCCCGAAGCTTGATTGAAGATCATTCAGTCAAGCTTGATTTCCTGGTAGGGTTTTAGATAGTGACGTCTCTGGTAATGGTTCAGGACGTTTGAGACACTTCGAGCTCATTTGGCGAGCAATTTCTTCTCTGTTCAAAGCTGAAAGAATATCCTTCATTTTATTCCCTTTTGGCGATCACTCGAGGTGACCTAGGCTTATGGAAGTCTATCTTTCTTAGTTAGGCGATCATTACCTACCCGAGGTATTTCTGCTAAAGCCTTATTAGTGCGTAGGCGACCATCTTGTCTCCTTAGTGGACTTTTAGCATTTAATAACTGCTCAGTTGTCCAGAAATCGAACGGTCACCTTAGGCACGCCTGTCCTTTACTTTTCCGTAAACCTAGGGTAGTCTGACAGCTGTCTGTACCAGCCAACCGTTTGTCTCTTGGAATTCTGACATTGCTTCGGTTTTCTCCAAAAGGGTGCAATTATTCCTCTGCGTCGCTTCGATTTGCTCGTGGCGGTTACTCCCCATTTGGTCTATATAAGAAACGTCAGTTTCTGTATTCTGTCTTTTACGCTTATCCACTCTCTTAGATTTTCAGATCTTCATTGCGAACCTTTCCATTTCCTTTCCCAACCTACTTCAGCCTTCTTCCAATATTTCCATGGCTCCCCGCAATCAGAGAGTCAAGCACATGGCTCCCAAGGGCGCCAACAATGCCAACACTCCCAGAAATGCTGATGTCCCCTTGACCATCAGGGATGAGGTCGTGCCCCCCTCAGTGGAGGAACAGACTGATTTGGGCAGGACTGCAACCACTCCTGTGGTGGTGGATGGGCCTGAGCTGAACACGCCCATCTTCTCTCCGAAAGGTAAACATTCGCCCTTTTACTGCCCTGCTTTGGCAATATCCTCTGTTTCATTTGTTTTTTATACATGCTGTGCTATACTTGAACTGTTCTGAGTAGATGTCAAGCCTAACGAATTGAAGCCAGCGTATTTTAAGACCATGGTGGCGCTTGGTGGCTTTAATGCAGAGGATGCTCCTAGGTATCCTGGCTTAGGTCTGCATTTTCCTCACGGCGGAGAGGTTTACGTTTATGCGGCCCAGGTCGATGCTGGGTTGCGTTTTCCTCTCTGTGAGGATTTGCAGACATTGTGCCAGTTTCACGGGATTCATCCCACGCAGCTCGTTCCGAATGCCCTCAGGATGTGGGTCGGTTTCAAGTTACTGTGCATACGCCAAGAGTGGGAGTATTCACTGGCCTTGTTCCGATGTTTCTTCCGACTGGCAGCAGGGGCGAACCACCTCCACCATTTCCAACCATGCTGGCCGAAGTGTTCCGAATGGGGAGGCCCTCAAGCATGGAGTTGGAATGTTCATGTCCGTCTGGTTGACGATTTTCGGACCACCAACTCCAATTATAAGAAGTGTTACTTATTTTATAAGGGGGGGCCCTGGAAATTGTTGATCCCGGACAAGGATTTCCCTCCTTCCTTCGAGTAGCTATCAGAGAGTGATCGGAACGCCATCGATGACCTATACCGGTCGCATCGGTCGTCCCAATTCAAGTCCATTCGCTCAGTGGTTGAAACTACTGAAAACATGCTTGAGATGGCAGGCATTCATCGAGCCACGCCAATCTTTGATGATTGGGTAACTTTCTCACCTTTTTCCTTGTTTTATCGTTTGGAAGCAAGGTCGTAGGCAAGAGCCAAAAACTGATAGGTCTCTTTGATGACCAGGGATCGGCGGGACTGTCCTCCGACCAGGCATTGCTGAACTCTCCTCCTCCCCCCTCTAGGCGTTCGTCCAAGAGGAAGTCTGAGGAGGTGCTTCCCTCGGCCACTGCTGACCCTCGCCAACCAGGTATGTTGCTTTGTTATTCGTAGATTTAACGTCTTCATACTTTGCGGTTTTTTGTTTTTGACATTTTGTCTTGTTGTTTTGCAGAGGAGTCCTCGACCGAAATTGCCCGGGATCCTCCTCCTCCTCCTTCCAAGAAGGTCAGGAGTGAGGAATGCCCGGAATTCGACCAGCATCTTCCTCCTCCCCCTCCTGAGGGCCCTTCCGCTAATAAAGGGAAGGGTCTGGATGTGGTGCCCCCTTCTCCCTCTCCCTAGGGCCGTTCTGCCACCAAGGGGAAGGTTTTGACCTTAGCACCTCCTGTTCCTACTGTGCCCACGGTTCCTCCTAAGGAGTCTGGGACCAAGAAGAAGGGGCATGCTGCTTCCAGCTCATCGAGGGCTCCTGTGGAGGAGCATTGCTCCCTAGCCAGCTTGTTTCAGCCGCTTGAATCAGCGAATTCCCGGGAAACTTGGGTCCCTTGTGGGGACCTTACGAAGAAGGGGTACCCTCCCCAGAAGAGCCTCCGGGGTAGCCCGGATATGTGTATGCGGCTTCTGGACGGGATAATTCCCCCTACGGACCGCTCGATTGTTCCTGCGGAACTTCATCAGATCGAGGGGTTCCTTCGGTCCCACTTTGAACGAGTGGCTTTGGTAAGATCTCATATTTTTATTTCGTAGAGTCCTTTCTTTGTCGTTCCCTTATTGTTTGTTGTCCTGACAGCTTTTATTCTATATTTGTTGCCAGTTCGTTCGGGAAGAAGTGATTCTTGGCCGTTTCTTCAGGGAGCTCGCCGACAAGTAATCCAGTGTGCTCGTCGAGCTGGAGCAGTACCGAAGCACGGGGGTCACTCCTGAGCAATTGTGGACTATCAAGACGACTGCGGATGCAGCGATCGCCTTGGAAAATGATACGCGGGAGGAATACCTCAGGAAGGAGCATCGCCTCCTTGCTGATGTCCAGAAGAGGGAGGCTGAAGCCGCTGCCGCTCTTCAGGACTTTGACGCTCTTCACCTGTGTTTAGATCAGGGAGAGATCGTCCGAGTTCGCCTAGATGCTGCACTTAAGGAAGCTCAAGCGCAAGGGGCAGAATCGGAGGCTCGCAGGGTCGCTGCCGAGGTGCAAAGGGCCGTTGCTGATGCCCAGAGGGAAGCTGCGGTGGCCCAGATGGACGCTGCGGAGGCTCGGAGGGAAGCTGCGGAAGCCCGGGGGATTGCCCTGGAGGAGGAGAGGGATCGGCTAGCTGCACAATTGAAAGCCGTCCCTTCGCCCCAGAGCGTAGTCGAGGCATTCAAAGCCTCTGAGGATTTTAAAGACTGCGCTCTGAAGGTGATGAAGTCGGCGATCGCCAATTTTCTCCAAGTCCTGGTGGATGATGTCCGGGCGGTCAATCCCAATTTTCCCCTTGAGGAAGTTGGGTCCTTGAGGAGCTTCCTCCGGAGTCGTAACTCTCAGTCTACCCTTGTTGCTGAAGGGGTTGTTCCAGCTATGGCTGAAGAGGTTGTTCCCGAAGGCGGACCAAGCCTTCCTGCCCCCGAAGGCGAGCAAATCGTCCCTGCCCCTGAAGGCGAGCCAAGTGCCTTTGCCCCCGAGGATCCCCAAGCCTGAAGTCTCCATCTCTTTTATTGACAATATTTGCCTTTTGGATAGCTGTTTTTCTTCGTAATTTTTTGTTTTCCTTATAATTATTTATTTGATTTAAGACTTGGCTTCTTTTATTGAATGCCTTTATATTCATAAGCCTTTTATTCGACTTTGAACATGCTTGGCTATTTATCCAACGTCTTAATCATAATTACTCTTCGACTTCCTTTTGACTTGTAATGTCTTCGACTCTTGAAGTCTTAGACCAAGCATAAGTCGATCTTTCTAAGGATAATACTTCTGATACTTAAAAGCATAAACTTCTAAGTTCAAAGAGATATTACCTTCTTTGAAGTTTAGACCTTCGAGGTCATCCTAAGGCTTTGTCATCCATAGTGATCGCCTAAAATTCTTTGTTAGCAGATCCCTTTGTTTGGTTTTGGCGTCTGCTTCTCATCTTGCCTAACTTTATTGCTAGGTCTTTTGGCCTGACTTTGGCGTCAGGGCTTTTTTGTTTTGCCTAGCTTTATTGCTAGGTCTTTTGGCCTGACTTTTGGCGTCAGGGCTTTTTGTGCCTGATTCGGTTATCAAGTTTTTGCCTGACTCTTGGCGTCAGGTCTTTTGAGGCCTAACTTTGTTGTTAGGGCTTTTGTGGCCTAGTTTTGTTGCTAGGGCTTTTGGCCTGTCTTTGGCGACAGGGCTTTTTGGCCTAGCTTTGTTGCTAGGGCTTTTGGCCTGTCTTTGGCGACAGGGCTTTTTGGCCTAGCTTTGTTGCTAGAGTTTTTGGCCTAACTTTGTTGTTAGGGCTTTTGGCCTGACTTTGGCGACAGGGCTTTTGGCCTAGCTTTGTTGCTAGGGCTTTTGGCCTAACTTTGTTGTTAGGGCTTTTGGCCTAACTTTGTTGTTAGGGCTTTTGGCCTAGCTTTGTTGCTAGGGCTTTTGGCCTAACTTTGTTGTTAGGGCTTTTTGTCCTGACTTTGGCGTCAGGGCTTTTGAGGACTAGCTTTGTTGCTAGGAATTTTGAGGCCTGACTTTGGCGTCAGGGCTTTTTGGCTTCGGCTTGCTTCGAGTGGCTTTCTTTTATTGACATAATCAGTTTGATTACAAGCTATGCATAAAATCTTCTTAAATGCTCAGAATTAAATGGACGGGGTAACCTCTCGCCTTCGGTGGTTTCCAAATAGTAAGATCCTGGTGCGGCGATCTCTACTACTTTGTATGGTCCTTCCCATTTGGCTGAAAGTTTGTTTTTACTGTCCAGCTTTGTGAATTCATTCCTTCTCATAACCATCTCCCCCACGAAAAATTGGCGAGCGCTAACTTTTCTGTTGAAATACCGAGCGGTCGCCAAGCGCATCTTTGCCTGTGTCTTTTCCAAGAGCCATCTCTTTTCCTCTGCTAAGTCGAGGTCAGTTCTGCACTCGATCTCATTTGGCTCCGCGTTAAAGTGTAGGACTCTGTGGGTAGGCACTGCTAATTCAGCTGGTGCTACTGCTTCTGATCCGTACACTAAACTGAAAGGCGTTTCTCCTGTGGCCGCCTTAGGCGTTGTTCTGATTGCCCATAATACGTTTTCCAGTTCATCTGCCCAGTTCCCCTTGAATGCTCGAACCCTTTTCTTGAGTCTTGCTAAGACAACCTTGTTGGCTGCTTCAGCTTGCCCATTCGTTTGAGGGTGATGTACTGAACTGAAGCGATGGTCGATATGATACTCTTCACAGAGCCATTTCAACTCCTTTCCAACGAATTGCGGACCATTATCGCTGATGAGTTTTTTGGGAATACCAAACCTGGAGAATATGTTGACCTGTAGGAACTTGATAACTTGGAATTCCGTTGTCGAAGCTAGAGCTTTCGCCTTTACCCACTTAGTGAAGTAGTCGATTGCCACTATAATGTGAGTACGTTGACCAGTGCTAATGGGAAAAGGACCCAATATATCGATTCCCCATTGAGCGAAGGGCCAGGCACCCGCCATTGGGGATAATAATGTCGATGGTCGACCCGATCGTGGTGCAAACTGCTGGCAAATTTCACACTTCTGTGTTAATTCGGCTGCGTCTTTTCCCAAGGTCGGCCAGTAATATCCCAATCTGAATATTTTCCTGTTTAGCGATCGATCGCCTTCATGACATGTTGCTGCCCCTTCATGAGCTTCTCGAAGAACCTTTTCTGTTTCGGGCAGAGCAACACATCTCAAGTAAGGCGTCGAATAACCTCTTCTGTAGAGTTCTCCATCGATGATTAGATAACTGGCTGCGAGTCTTCTAATCCTAGTGGATTCGCCTTCGTCCTCTGGGAGGATGCCTTCTTTGAAATAATTCTGGAACGGGGTCATCCAGGTGACCTGTTCTTGAATGTTGAAGACCTCCGCTCTGTTTTCAAGGACTGAACATAGGGCCTTTTCCAGAAATTGCACATCCTGGATTGTCGCCCCTCCGAAGGCTAGCTTACTTAAAGAATCTGCCATCTGGTTTTCTTGGCGAGGAATGAATTCAATCGCGAAATTTGGGATTTCTACGACTAGCTATTTGGCAATGCCGAGATATTTCTTCATCTTTTCTCCCTTTGCCTCGTATGCGCCATTAACTTGATTGACAATGAGCTCTGAGTCGCTTTTTACTTTAAGCGCAGCTATACCCATTCCTTTTGCTAGTCTGAGTCCAGTGATAAGAGCCTCATATTCTGCTTCATTATTGGTCGCCGGGAATGTCAAGGCGATCGCGTATTTCAGAGGATCGCCCTCAGGAGGAATAAGAATTAAACCTGCCCCCGAGCCTTCTTTTGATGAAGACCCATCCGTATAGAGTTCCCAGATTTGATTGTCGTTTGCTGACTGACTTGGCCTGTTTTCTGCCTCCGCTTGACCGTTACTCGTGCTTTCCACTATGAAATCAGCTAGTGCTCGACCTTTGATGGCCGTTTTTGGTCCAAATTTGATCCTGAACTCGCTGAGCTCGATCGCCCACTTGACCATTCTTCCTACAAAATCTGGCTTCATCAGGAAGTTTTTGAGAGGTTGATTGGTGAGGACCGTGATGTCATGCGCATGAAAGTAAGGTCTCAGCTTCCGAGCAGCAATAACTAAGGCATAGAGATACTTCTCAATCTGGACATATTTTATTTCTGCTGAGTTGAACATTTTGCTAATAAAATACACTGGACTCTGAACATTATTCTCCTCCCTTATTAAGACAGCACTGGCTGCCACATCGCTAATGCCTAAATAAAGGAAAAGCTGCTCACCTGGAACGGGTTTTGCCAGAGCTGGGAGTGTTTGAATATGCCTTTTCAAGGACTGGAATGCTTCCTCGCAGTCTGGCGTCCACTCGAACTTGCGGTTGGCCCTCAAGGTTTTGAAGAACGGGAGGGACCTGTCGCTTACTTTGGAGAGGAAGCGGTTAAGAGCAGCTAGTCGGCCGTTCAGGCACTGGACTTCCTTATGGCAGGTTGGCGACTTCATTTCTTCTATGGCCTTTAGCTTTTCCGGGTTTGCTTCAATGCCCCTTTCGCTGACCATAAAACCCAGGAACTTCCCGGACTTGACTCCAAAGGCGCACTTTGCTGGGTTCAAGCGAACGCTGTCTCTCCTCATGCATTCAAAAGCTTCACGGAGGTCGGTGGTATGAGGGTTGCCTTTGATGGATTTGACGAGCATATCATCTACGTAGGCCTCCATGTTCCTTCCCAGCATGTCCTGGAACAGTCGGTTCACCATCCGCTGATAAGTTGCCCTGGCATTGATGAGACCAAAGGGCATCACCTTGTAGCATAGAATGTCCCCGTCAGCATAGAAAGCAGTGTGGGCCTCGTCATCTGGATGCATTCTGATTTGGTTGTAGCCTGAATAGGCGTCCATGAAGTTCAGCATCTCATGACCCGAGGTAGCATCGACCAGCTGATCAATTCTCGGAAGGGGATATGAATCTTTGGGGCAAGCCTTGTTTAAGTCGCGGAAGTCGATGCACATCCTCCACTTGCCGTTTGATTTCCTGACCAAAACTGGGTTGGCGACCCAGCTTTGGAATCTTACTTCTCTGACGAAGTCAGCTTCAATCAACCTACCGACTTCCTGCCTGATCGCCAAACGCTTATCAGTCCCGAATGATCTTCTCTTTTGGGCGATCGGCTTGATGGAGGGGTCTATCCTGAGCTCATGAGAGATAATATCTGTGCTGATTCATGGCATGTCGCTCGGCTGCCAGGCGAAGAGCTCTTTGAATTCCTTGAGGAGGGCGGTCATGGCCTCCTTCTGATCCTCTTTCAAGGTGGTCCCAATGCGCACCTTTTTGTCTGGACCATCGATCTCGACCTCCTCCAATTCCTCCATGGGTGCTGGCCGAGCCAAGTCCTCGCGGGGATCGGCCTCTATCTCGATGGCGAGAGCCTCTTCAGGTCGGGGCCGCTTCCCCAACTGAACTGCAGTAGAGATCTGAGTGGCGTAGACCTCTCTGGCGCTTGACCTCTCGCCGCCTGCGCCGAATCCTCCCGCAATCAGATTCACTCTCCTCTTGCTTCCAGAAGGCTTAGCTTGATCTGCAGGGGCTGGTGAACGATGCCTCCTGGGGGGCGTTCGACTTCGGTCTCGCCCTGCCACAAATTCCTTCAACATTCCCCCCTGAATCAGCCTCTCTATATCTCGCTTCAGAATCTTGCAATCGTCTGTCTTATGGCCCTTGCACTTATGGTATCTGCAATAGCTCTCGACATCCTTGCCCATGGGTAGCCCACCTCGACGAGGCATCGGTGGGCTCGCCAAGGATCTCCTCTCCATCTCGACTAGTACCGCTGAGATCTGCCTATTTAAAGGCGTGAAGTACTCAGGGACCTCTGGATGGTGAGGCGCTGGAAGAGACTCGACTCGGGGCTTACTTTCTTTTCCCTTCTTCTCCTTCTTTACCTCCTTCTTACAATCGCATCGGGGTTCATGGGTTACCCTTAGCGAGGTCGTCAGGAGGTTAGCCTCGATGTTTGCGCGTTCAAGGTCTATGAAACCTTTTGCCCTGGACGCCAACTCCTCCATGTCTCTATCTCCTTCACATGGTAGCTGTTTCACAGATTTCTCGAGGCCTTGTTGGCCACATCCAGACCTCTGTAGAATGCTCGAATGATCTCCCCATCCGAGATTCGGCGATCTAATTCTGTGACGTTTTGATGAAAACGCCCGTAGAAGTTGGACAGCGACTCTCCAGGCTGCTGTTTGACCGAGTCAAGGGCGACCACGCTCTTCAGCAACTGGCGCTCGCCCATATATCTCTCCAGGAACTTGCTTCTCAACTCTGCCCAAGTTCCGATTGATCCTGCAGGGAGGCCGAAGAACCAGGACGAAGCCGAACCCGAAAGAGTAGATGGAAATAGCAAAGCCAAATGATTGGGATCGTTTGAATTACCCAGAAGGGAGGCCTCATGCTTGTTGACATGTACGGTAGGATCTCCTCCACCGCTATACTCAGGTATGGCCCGAGCAACCACATCCTTCGGGATTTTGATAGCGACGAGCGCGTCGGTAAAAGGATGAGAGGACTGCTCCTTGAAGGGAGCCACGACTGTCAACTGTCTTTCCTGGAGCCTTTTGTTGAGGAGGTCATCCATCTGATCCATAGTACAGTACATTGGAGAGGCTCCGGGTGGAGGAGGACCGGAAGGATTGGCAGTATATGCGGCTGCTGGCTCCTTGGTGTGTGCTGGAGGTAGGGACTGTTGACCTGACGTCATCTCCTGATCCTCCTGAGGCATAGTGGGACCAGGATCTGCCGCTTCTGAAGGTGAAGGCCCTGTGGGAGCAGGGCGGTGGTTTTCCTTAGGAGCAGGGGCTTGGCGGCGCTCCTTTCCTAGGATGGCTTCCAGCAGGGAGACCATCTCGGGGGTTAAATTAATATCCTGCCCCGCAATGTGGACTGTCTGCGGTGCAGGGGCTCCGTTTTGCTCAGCAGCTGGGGTCGGTCTTGAATCACCGACATGTTCTCGAGCTGTCCGCAGAGGAACAACATTAACTCCTGCTCGGCTGGCAGGTTCTTGTTGAAGCGGCGGCGGAATCAGAGCTATCTGAGGATCGCTCCTTAGTCTAATTCCGACGGTTGCTTTGGGATCGAGTTCTCATGGCTGAATTGCTCGTTCCCACAGACGGCGCCAAATGTTGGATCGTGAAATCCTGAATGATGATCTGGCAGTGAATTGAATGTCAGACAAGGTTGGGATGACGCTTCAGCTCCAACTCCGGTGAATCTGCAAGTAGGGGAGCGCAACAGAGGGGGTGCCTCTGGGTCCCTCTCCGATGCTTAAATGAGTATGTGTGTGTATATAACTCAAAACGTAAAGAACGTATGTAAAGCAAGGGTATTTATAGGGTAAGAGAGATAGAACCGTATATGGCAGCTGAATATCTTAGTGTATATTGTATTGCCGAAGATTCGGATCGTCAGTTACTGCGAGATATTGCAGTTACCAAATCTAATCCTTAGTGAATATGTGACCGAGATATGCGGGATATCGTGGCCACTTCCTTATTAACGGTTTTGTGGGACCAGAGGAGAGAGGTAAGGCTCTCTTCGGGGCGAGCACTCCCATGTCGAGCAGTGGAAGGTCGCGACCTGGTAGAGAATGGCGAGCAGTCTGGGAGCCTTTGGCGTCCCTATAGACTTTGGGCTCGATTCTGGATTACTCGATGGTGGCCCAAGTTTGGCTTGTACTTGGGCCGATCCGGTTCGGATGTCATGGGTTTACCCCCTCTATAGTTATTGGGTCTTCGAGGCCTTTTCTTACTGGGCTGTCACTATCGATACCCAACAGGTTGCAGACCTACTTGGCAACGAATTTCTTCAAGAGGCCATTTTGGATCAATGCTTCAATATCCCTATTCAAAAATGTGTTGTCATTCCTGGTGTGGCCCTTGCAAAGGTGGCATCGACAATACTAATCCAGGTCGGACCCTATGGGTGCGCAATTCTTCTACGGTGCTGGAGGCGATGCCCATGGTTTTTTCTTCAACTCATTCAAGATGACTGAAATTTCTTAGCTCAAGGGGGTGTAGGTCTCATAGACTTCCTTACTAGGGTGTGGCACCATGGCGCAACGTTTATCATCTTCGTGATGATTCTTGTGGATGTGTTGCTTGGGCTTCTTTCTTTCATAAATATCTTTCTTTTAACTCCTTATGGGTTTCTACCTCCTTTGCAATATCCAGGTCAATATATATGAATTAACTTTTGCCGCCATTTCCACCAACATGTTAACAGGTATAACGCCTAAGCTGTCATACAGGGCAGAGCCCTTGGGTCATAATGACCTGGTCAATGCTCGTAAACTCCTTGTTCAAGTGAGTGTGAAAATCTCTCTAACTCTCGTTGCCTTTCTACTTGATGCGGTCCAGGATTTCAACACTTTTGAGCAGTTGTCGTTCACCCATATATTGAACGATAAACTTATACTTGAGGTCTCCCCATGATTTTACTTAATCTTTGGGGTTCCCAAAGAACCTACGGGAGGCGATGCCTCCTAGGGTTGACAGAAAGAGCAACGCGAGGTGGTTATCCTTGTTTTCCTACATAGGCGATGTTGGGTATTGATAGTGACAACCCAATAAGGAAAAGGCCTCGGAGGCCCAATGACCATGGAGGGGGTAAACCCAGGTTATTCGAACTGGACTAGTCTATGCTAAAGTCGATCTGGCCCATAATAGAGTGGCACAAGATCGAGCCCAAGTTGATATGGACGCCATGATCTCCATAGCTAGTCGCCATTCATCACCAAGTCGCGAACTCCTACTGCTCGCCATAGGAGTTCTCGCCCTGAAGAGAGCCTTGCCTCTCTCTTTTGGTCCCACCAACCGTTAATAAATATATGGCCACGATATCCCGCATATCTCGGGCACATATTCACTGAGGATTAGATACGGTAACTGCAATATCTCGCCGTAACCGGAATATCTACTATCCAAATCTTCATTAGCACAATATTAACGAAGATATACAGTTACCTTCTACGGTTTGGTCTCGCCTACTCTATAAATACCTTTTCTTTACATACATTCATTACGTTTTGAGCTATACATACACATATACTCATTTAAGCATCGGAGAGGGACCCAGAGACACCCCCTCTGTTGCGATCCCCTACCTGCAGGTTTACCGGAGCTAAGGCGGGAAGCATCATTCATCCATCATCTGGCATTTAATTCATTGCCAAATCAGCAATCGGGAGTTTACGATCCAAATGGCGGGATGCTTCCTGCCTCTAGATATGATCCGCAACATCAGGCTCACCTCAATAGCAGTCTATTCTAGGGTTTTGTACATATGGTGGAATTGTGATAAACAAGAGTTCTGGAGTAAAAGGGTACGATGCTCGGTCACTGATACGCGACAAGACCCAACGTTTTTACTCCTTGACGGTTCGGACGACAAGCTCTTCTATTTCCTCCCTGGACATTATGCCAAGAAATAGAGCCATTGTCTTTCCAGTGCCTTGGGTGGTAGCGTTTGTTGGCATCGTAGCCTGGGTAGGCGGCGCATATAGAGGTACTGTCTGAGGCCTCAAGGTAGCCTTCTCGGCACAGAATGCTTTTACATGGCAAAGTGCAAGCAGCCTCTCGATGCTTCATTTTATTCAAAATATCGTCTTCTGATGCGATGAAAATGGGGTTAAGTATCATCTCGGGGGTGATGACTTCCCTTGGAGGCAACGCATGCCATAAAGATGCGATGTGCGATTGTGTCGGGCGATGCAGAAGCAGCAGGCTAATGCCTTAGATATCCACCTATGAGGTTGAGGCGACGGGGAACGACATTCCTTGAATGGTAGACAAGGGAGGTAATAAGGTTAACGATTCCAAATTTTGTTAAAGGTTGCAGAGTGAGTCTCGTTCAATGGCGTCCTAGTGGTTTGTCTTTGCTCATGTGTTATGGCAATCCATGGCTATAATATTTGCGCAAGATACCCATAGACGTTGCTAGATGTTGGATCTTTCTTTAACTTGTTGAAGTGTTACTCTCTTACGCTCCAAGACCTGCAAGAAAGAAAGCCTCGGTTTGGCTCATTTATTTCCCGTTTGATGATTAAGTTAGTTTGAGTCTTTGAGAGAAGTAAATAAGGAAGAGTAAATGTGAATGAATGTCTTTAATAGTGTAGTAAATGCCGGTCTTTATAAGAGGAGTAAACCTAGATAACTGTTTAAAATGGTTAGGTAGTCTCTGACTGATCAAGGCTTCGTATCTCACTTCATTGTTCATGGCTTTGAATATCAAAACCAATGTGTATGTTAAGGACTTACCTCCTTCGTGAGGAGTTACTACATGCCCTGCACCCGAGCCTTCGAAAAATGAAAATCCGCCAGTGTATAATATCCATGTAGAGGTTGGTATCTGTCGTGTCTTTTCAATCATAGACATTGTTAAATCAAATGGTTACGCTACTGGAGGATACGTGGAATTTACTATGAAGTCAGCTAGTGCTTTCCCCTTTATTACAGTACTTGGAGAAAATTTAATTCGATAGTCACTTAACTCGATCGCCCATTTTATCATCCTTCCCGAGGCATCACTTTTTTGTTGGAAATATTTTAGTGCTTGATTAGTTAAGACAGTGATTTCATGTTCGTGGAAATATAGGCGAGGTTTCCTAGTGGAGACTACCAACATATAGAGATACTTATCAACCTCCAAATAATTCATTTCAGCCTTTCTAAGGACTTTCGATACATAATAGACCAGAACTTGACCCTTAGCCATATTTTTCACTAAAATAGAGCTTATAACCACAGGGTTGATGCGTATGTAGAGGAAAAAGGTGTCGCCCTTGGCTAGCTTGGCCAGTGGTGGGAGCATTCAGAGGTACTACTTGAGATTTTGAAACTCTTCCTCACATTCAGGCGTCCATTCAATTCTTTTGTTGGCCCTTAGCACATCAAATAAAGGCAGCAACTTCTCTTCGGATTTGGCGACGAATCGAATGAGCGTTGCCAATCTACCATTCAGGAACTAGACTTCCTTATGAAAAGTCTGTCTCTTCAACGCTTCAACGACATTGAGCTTTTCTGGATTCACTTCAATTCTCCTTTGGCTGGCAATATAGCTTAGAAATTTCCCGGATTGGACACCAAATGTACATTTTGCTGGGTCTAGAAGAACTTGATCATGAAAACGCACCCTCTCAAAAGTTTTCCTCAGGTCCTCGATGTGGTTGATGCCTTTGATAGACTTAACCAACATATCATCCACATAGGCTTCCATTGTGACACATGTCTTCCCTTCAAACATCTTGTTCACCATCCTTTGGTAGGTGGCGCCAGCGTTGATCAAACCGAAGTGCATGGCAGTGTAGTGTTAGATATCACTGCCAACATAGAAAGTTATGTGGAAAGCATCACCTTTAGCCATCTTTATTTGGTTTGACCCAAAATATGCTTCCATGAATCCTAGAAGCTCATGCCCTGAGGTGATGTCGACGGGTTGGTCGATTTTGGTTAGGGATTACGAGTCCTTGGGATTAATCTTTAAATCACGAAAGGTCTTTTGTTGAAAAGCTTATGCTCTATGACTTAGAGGTCTTTGTTTCGAAACTCTATGGTAGCCATTTTTCTACTTTTGTTTATAAATAGTAGAAAACACTTATAAAAAAAATTGTCCAACGTAGTTTGCCATCTTTTCTATTTTTGTTCATAAGTAGTAGAAAACACTTATAAATTTGTCCAACGTAGTTTGAACCAAAGATCTTTAGCAATTACAACAATACACTCTTCTAATCATAGTTATGAGAACCGGACGTACCATCGAACCGATAAGGGGATCGATTCACGGTTTAGACGGTCCAACCCGATCCAACCCAGTTCAGTATGCGGTTCACTCTTCACAAGGGAAAAAAACTGAAAACTTAAAATACATACATAGTCTCAAACACAAACATAATTACCTCAAATTACATAGTATCACACATACACAAAATACATAGTTTCAATTCCAAACACACATTACTCTTAATTCTCAAACACAATACACAGTAGTGTAAAAATCAAACACAATGACAATAGATTTGTTTAAACTTTAAATTTTAAACATAACTTCAAAACTTCTAAACACAATAAAAAAAATAATTTTTTTCAATAAAAAAGTATTATATATAAATAACTATTTTTTTTTATTCTCCGCGACGAAGTCGGACCCGTTCAATCAGTCAACAGACACCACACACAGTAGCATCTTCTAGAATCTTTGAACATGTTCCGACCAAGTTTCTCTCGGTTCAGGCCACCGAAGCGATCTTGAGCAGCTTGCAGCAACCTTTAGTGGACGATTCCGTCTTTCTACGCGTTACTCACTCCAAGCTCAAGACCTTCTCTACTGATGTCCGCTTCTTACTTCAGGTACTTGTGATGTAGCCCGTAGGTCGATGCATGGAGTATTTATCTCAGTCCGAACCATGGGGTTACTCAAGACAGAAGTAACTTTCCTATATTTTTTTTCATTTGCTATATCCAATACCTGTGGCACATTCTTGATTGGAGAAAGTAGCAATTTAAGTTGGTGATCTACACAGGCATTGGATGTCGTGGTCCCATCTGATTTTTCTTAGTCAATGTGAGTTGAAGAGAATGTCACTAATCAAGTAGGTTTATGAAATGTGAACCTGTCTTTTGATGCGCTTGATGACAGATGAGTGTAGAATCCGTAAAAGAGAAGCTTTGGAAAAAAATTTGGTACTTCTGTTGAATCAATGAGCCTTGAACTAAATGATGAGTCTGGTTCCAGAGTTTCGGATTTAAGCGACACTTCAAGACCGTTTGGCTTCTTACTCTCCCTTAGACGACTTAGTTTGAATTCCCATTTGTTTTTATACCTAATCGTCATAATCAGTGTAATTAATGAACAACGAATCAATGAACATAGAAGAGAACTTATCAGATGATGATGATGCTCGGTCACTCTTTGATCGGATGCCTAAGCGTAACATTGTGTCTTGGAATGCTATGATTACTGGTTACGCAAAGAATAAGAGGCTAGGTGAAGATTTTGATTTGTTGGAGAGTAAGTCAGAGAGAGAGAGATTTGCCATCGTGGAATACAATGATAACCGGGTTCATTCATAATCGGGACATGGGAATAGCGTTGGAACTGTTCAGCAAGATGCCCCAGAAAAATGTTGTCTTGGACTACCATGATCACTGAATATGTTCAAGATGGGCAATCTGAAGATGCACCGGTTTAACACTGCCCAAACAAACCAATCGGTTTAAACTGAAAAATCAATTGGTCTATAAAAAAAATCAGCTAAAAAGTTAACTGAACACCGGTCGGCTTTTAAAAAATCGCCTGGTTCAAACACTGTTCATTTGTAAAACGGTATTTTAATTAAACTAAACCGGACAGGGGTCCGGTTCCCGGTCGGACCGCCGGTCCGGTCCAGTTCGGTTCTGATAACTATGCTTCTACTAAACTAATAGTACTCTAACATTTTTTTAATATACTTCAATTATATTTAATACACTAACTACTCAAGTGAATTTTTGTTTTTTGTAAAATTGTATTCCAACCAATTTAAATTGGCGATCATGTTATAATAATAGAATATTTTATCATTATAGTTTTAGTATTATATGTTTTTTAAGTACCTGAATTATATTTTAAAAATGTTATACTAGTATCTTAATCTTTATAATTTAAAAATGTTTTTTTTTGGAGTCGTTGTTTATATAATTTAATTAGGAAAAAATAAAAGGTTTAAAGTATAGTATGTGATTTTTTTTGTATCTTACATTTTTTGGAAAATTTATATAATTTAGGCATGTAAAAACATCTGATATTAATTTTATAGTGATAAAATATTGTATTGTTGGTCACAAATTTAAATTTATGTTGGAATACAGTTTGACAAAAAAAAATATTTTCACTTGAATAGTTAGCATATGAAATATAATTTAAGTACATAAAAAATATTAGACTACAATTAATTTAGTGGAAGAATGCATTGCTCTACCTCTTAAAGGGTTTTAGTTTAAACGTTTTTGACCTTTTTTTTTATAAGGATTCCTAAAGCTTATAAACAAATTACCAAAAGGTTTGAGCCCATCTAAATAATAGAGCATTAGCATTTTCACCAGACCAAATATACTTTATTGTATATGTGAATATCATTCGCGGGTATGGTTTAACATAAATTTTAGGGTTAATTACTTAAATGGTTACACATGTTTGTCCAATGTTCAGAATGGTAATATATGTTTCAAAATGTGACTAATTGATTTTTGTGCGTGACTGAATGGTTACACATCTTTTCCCCAGTATTTTCACCAGACCAAATATACTTTATTGTATATGTGAATATCATTCGCGGGTATGGTTTAACATAAATTTTAGGGTTAATTACTTAAATGGTTACACATGTTTGTCCAATGTTCAGAATGGTAATATATGTTTCAAAATGTGACTAATTGATTTTTGTGCGTGACTGAATGGTTACACATCTTTTCCCCAGTGTCATTAATTGATTAATTTGTTAGTCTCTATTAGTCCGTTAATATTTTTAACATATTTTTGAATTATTAAACGACTATTTTTCCCTTCTACTATTTATCTTATTCCTCAAAAACTGACTCATGTTGTACTTCACCGTGGAGGAAGCTGGAGGCCTGGAGTGTGTCAATCAATTTGTTAAAATCGGAGGAATCGGGCATCAATCTGAACGTCTCCATCTTCTCGAAAGATTCAACTGCTTCCTTCACTTTCCTCGCCCTCGCATATCGACACCACATCACTGAATATATTGCTTTGATCATACCCAGTTCAGCATCAATCAATTGAAGAAAATTCTGAAATTCCACCTTGAAACCTTGCATCTCTGCCCCTAATTCTACAAAGATGACCAAATGCATTCACTGACGCCATATTTCCATCCATATAAGTAAACTGCTATTGGAATCAAGTGATTGCCTATGTAGCTCCGAGCAGGGGCAACAAAATTGTCAAAAGAATAATTCCATAAACTCCCCCATACGATTCCATGATTAAACCTTCGAGTAGCACTACATAAATCAAACAGTTTAGTGTACGAAATGGAAGTTCACATTGTTGAATTTAGGTTAATGGGTCGCACATAAGTGGGAGCCCATTCAGGTAAGCCCGGTATGTGATACTGACCCTAAACTCTATCCCTCTATATATCTATATATATATGGGGCGCTCTCCTTAGAATTAAGAGAGATAAGAACCTGATAACCACCCACAGTTTAGATAGAGGTCAGCAGCCGTGGAAACCTAGGTCACTGCCCGTTAACCCGTGGCGTGTCCTCCCATCCGGCAGACCGTGATCCCAACCTCAGGCAGATCCGCTTCCGCTAAGGCAATCAATCCAGAGGTAATTTAATTATGTGTGATTATGTTTTACCATATAGATTGCATGTATATTACATAATCCAACATTGGTATCAGAGTCGTGTTAGGTTGGTTTCCGAATTGTCGAATTTCAGGAAAATCTCCATCGCGGTCAGTTGTGATCGCGACGAGCCCGCCGCCACAGATTCAGCCACTCCGAGGCCGTCATAGGGGCTACCGGGGCCTTCGTGGCCGCGGCTCAGCCCCTGGTGGCCGCAGCCACCGTGGCTGCCGCCACACCGAGGCTGACCGCAGCCTCGGCCCCGACTAGCCGCAACCTTCGTGGCTGTGGCACGGCCAAGGAAGGGCCGCAGCCACGGAGGCTGCGGCCACCAGTCGCCCAAGGCCGGGGTTCGGTTGGCCATCACTGGCCAACAAGGCGGCGGCGGCAGCTGCACTGCTAGGGTTTCAAAACCCTAGCAGTTGCAGCGAAGGAGACAACTGTTCTGGACCGGTCTGAGTGAACCGGTCTAGATCGGTCTGGTTCAATACGTTGGACCAGACCAGTATTAATCTGGTTCGGTCTGAACTGTTGGACCGGACGATTCAGTCCAGATCGGCTGACTGAGGTTGACCGACCGGTTCGGCTAGGACCGGTTGGCAGAGGCTGACCGGTCCGGTTCGGTCCGATTCACGCCGGTTTAGATGGCTGAAAGCTGTTTAAGCCGGTCTGAGCTCATTCAGAGGCTTTTGGGCTACCTGAATTGGTCCGAAACGAATTTGGTTCCGATTCTGGATCCTCAGTGGGTCTTGGTGGTTTGTAATATCCAGTATTTGTGCCTGGACCATTTTCATTAATAATTGTTTTGGGCTAATTAAATTAACTGTTAGATCAATTTAATTGCTGGGAGAGTCTTATATTGTTTAATGATGCATGACTGGATAGGTAGAACGCTGTGTGGGTTCCTTGAGTTCCCTGGTTTACTTTGTGTTTTTTGCAGGGTAGATAGTCTTGCCTTACTTTATATTGTTGGCTCTTGACTCCATGACTGGTAGAAATGACTAGGTTATGACTTGTTGAGATCCCAACATACTGTGTGAAAATTGGTCTAACATGTTAATTAATTATTTTTGGTTAGAGTGACTTTGGTCCTCAAAGTTTTGAAAATTATAAATTAGCCCCAAATTAATTTATTTTTGAAAGATTTCAATATATATGTGTGTGTATTGAATTGTGTGGTTTGTTACCTTACTTGCATAGGATTGATTACCTTGGTAGGGAGATCTAGCTTTGGCATAGTCTAGGTAGCAAACCTTTAGGATTGTTTTAGTAGCCTTTCAGAAGTTTGGATAAGTTCGAACTACACCTGAGGATATGTTCTTAAGTGTGAACCGGTCGGTTAGTCTGCGAGGTTCTCTGAATTTCCTTGAAAAATACTAGGACAATCGTCTTATGTTAGAGTTGAACGCTTAGTGCGATATGTTCGACTCCGGTCCTTTGAGGATTGTTTGTATAGACTGTGTTTCGATTGATAGTAGTGACTTTAGGACATGCTTAGAAACGGGGAGTGCTTCTCGGCATAGCTAGGGTTGTCCTCCAAATTTAAGTATGTTCTAGAATCTGTCCTATTAATTTGAGACTTGTCTCTTTACATGCATTAGAACATTGTTCCTTGTGTCTCCATGATCCTAATCAAATTTCCTTTAGTTAGAGAAAATAGGCTTCCATGTAGAACATCATCGTTTAGTTGGACAAAGGTCTTGGACTTAATGGTGAGCACTATAAAATTCGGAGAAAGCATATAAAATTGGTCCTAAGTAGAAATCCATTAACCCCATCAAGAAGATTGTGAAAAGACCCGATTCTGGAATAACGAATCAGCAGAAGACTTTCCATTTGAGTGGGAGGTTAATGGTGCTGAGACGTGCGCCATGATGCTGAGTACAGTGGATGAGTTTGGGCTTAACACACGGCTAAAGGGCTGTGGGATACTTTGCAGGCTAGAAATGGTTCTATACGACTGCTTAGTTGTGCTCACTCAACATTAAGTTTGATTCATGCATGATGAATCCTCAGCACTCCGCGAGATAGTATCTGAGGCATATGGCCAACATGATTGTCAATCTCAAGGAGAACAGTCAGTCAGTGACCGATGAGCCGCAAATCCAGGTCGTAATCCGTTCTTTGCCTAACTCCTAGAAACAGATGAAAATCTAAATAACTCATTCTAAGGCCCTCAATACCTTTGAACACGTTCGAAGGCACATTTAGTTGAAGAGGACAGACCCAAGGTTGCTGGACCTAAGGTTGAGGTGCGTGTGGCGCCATCCTCTAGACCTAAGAAGATTCGCTGAAGGCGGAGGAGTAATGCACAGTGCGATGGCGCAAATGCATTGAAGGACAATTAGGCAAAGACTGAGGTGAACTTAATGACTCCTCCGAAAACAACACCACGAAAATGTTTGCGTAAGGCTTAGAAGCCTAAATACAGGAAATGCTCCAACTGTGGCCAGTGGGTACACTTTGTGAAGGCATGTCTTGAATCGATCCGACCTAAATGTCTTATTGACTATTAGTGAACTTTGTGTTTCTAGTACAGATATGTTGACTGAGTCATGTCCTTTGTGGATTTTGGATTCAGGATCGACAAATCACAAAGCCAAGGATCGTGACGTTTTCGTAGAGTACCATAGAGTCCCGCGAGAAATTAGGTGGATTTACATCGACAACAACTTTCGTGTTGAAGTCGAAGGAATTAGAACTTGTGAGTTGCGCTTGCGCGACGGTAGAGTTTTAGTTTGATGTCATATCCTCTATGCTCCGCAGATTCACCGATATGTTATTTCAGTCTTAGGATTAATGAAACTCAGTTTTATATTATCTTCCGTCCATTTTTATTTTTTTTTTGGTTCAACTTCGTTTGGCTTTAGTATTATTTCTGGTGGATTTATTGTTTCGGATTTGGATTCAGGCAACAATAATAATTTCATGTTTTTTCTTCTACTCGCGGATATGTTTGCGATGTGAATGAAAGATAAACTAGACTTGACTACAGAGGTCAACATAGAATGCAGCGGCAATCCCAATGGGGTTTGCTGTTCTACATTCCACAAGTGGAGTCGTCTACTTGTGTAAGTTGTCTAGCAGAAAATTCCACCGGAATGCCTTTTGGTTAGGCACCTAGAGCCGAATTTCCCTTGCAATTCATCCATTCTGATGTATGTGACCCTCTTAGTGCTAGGGTTCGTCACGGAGCGCATAATTTCATTACATTTAGAGATTATTACACCCGTTAGATAGGAGGGTAAAGGCTCTCCACCCTGATTGTGGTAGAAGAAAACCTTTCAGCGGAATTTAATGGTTTATGTAATGAAAAATGGATCATTCATCAGTTGACGATCCCTACACCCCTCAGCAAAATAGTTTTGCAGAGAGGCGCAATAGAACGCTCCTTAAAATGATTCGGTCGATATGGCGCATACTTAATTGTTGATTTCCTTATGGGGAAACGCTCTGGAGAATGATGCCTACATCCTGAACCATGTGCTGACGAAGACGGTTAACTCCACTTCATATGAATTTTGGACTGGAATAAGTTCTGGACCTTCACCATATGCGCCCATTGGGGTGAGCTGCTTACACCCATGATTTCTCAAATAAGTTTGGAAAGATTGGACCTAGAGGAAAGAAGAGTATTTTTGGTTACTCTGATACCTCCAAGGGTTATGTGTTTATAGTCGAGATGGACAGTGGGAGTGTTTCCGAGTTCGAATCACGAGACGCGACGTTTTTAGAGAACAAATTTCCGAAGAAAGGAGAGATTGGTTTGGATCAATCTCTATATGAGATGCAAGATCAAGTTGAGCAGATACTTATTAATTCGAGTGGGAGAGATGAAGTGGCAGAGGATGAATCAGTTCGTCATCTGTCAGATTCACCTCTTCCTGTAGCGAATGAAACAACTTTTGCTCCTGATGATCTTGTTGACAGTGGGAGCATTAGGGATCTCATTCCCAGTGGGAGCGATCATGGTCGTACCTTTGGTAGTAGTGAGTTGTCAGGCCGTGGGCTAGAACATAAATTTTCCTCCTGACGATATACATTCGAAGGTGATGGAGAACTAAACACCCTAATATCTGACGATATGGTTATTGTGCCGTAAAATGTTAGAGAAACTCTCAATGGAACCTTCTAAGAAGAATGGATGAAAGTAATGGAAAATGAGATGAACACTTTGGACTAGATGGAATATATAAGGAAGAATGGTGTTTGGCACTAGTCAACCTTCGAGAGGACATAGAGAAATAGAGCTAAATGGGTTCTTAAGATTATGGCTATTGGAGTGAGTCTAGACTTGGAACTGCACTAGATAGACGTTAAGACCGTCTTCCTCAAAGGTGAGTTAGAAGAATAGATTTATATGGAGCGGTCTGAATGCTTTGTGCAGAAAGACCATAAGCACTTAGTGTGCAAACTTCACAAATTGATCTATGGTCTGAAACAGTTCGCTATGCAGTGGTACCGCAGAGTTCATGATTTGTTCGTGGAAAATAAATTTCTCTTGATGGATGAGAATCATTGCGTGTACACCAAAAAGGTATGGACTGAACTTTGTGTTTATGATTCTATATGTAGATGACATACTCATAATCGTAAATAGCTTGGAGTTCCTCACACATGTAAAGGCCTGATTGTCTTCTCTGTATGGGATGAAGAACATGGGTGAGGCGGCGCACATCCTTGGGATTTAGATCTCGAGAGATCGCCGTAGGAGGCAGTTGTGGCTTTCAGAGGAAAGCTACATAAAAAAAGTGTTGGAAACGTTCAACATGAGTAACTGCGAACCAATTGAAACTCTAGTTTACATTGATCAACCTCTCAAAATGGATATATGGACTAGATAAATAAATTCTGTAGCTAAGTGCAGTCGGAAGCCTGATGTGCGCAATAGTGTGAACTCGGCCTGATATTTGTCATGCAGTCGGCATGGTATATAGGTACCAAGCTGAACCCGAATTGAAGAAATGGTAGGCAATAAATAGGATCATGTGATATCTTAAGGGCATCGTCATGCTCTCTGCTAGAGACTTGCTAGAGATCCGAGAATCTCTGGATGACTGGGTACAACGATGCGGGCTATGGTGGTGACTTTTATGAGAGAATACCCACCTCGGACTTTATGTTCTGCTCTCCGATGATGTTATATCGTGGATGAGCAAGAAGCAGTCGCGCATTGTGTTGATCGTCATTGAAGCCAAATTTGTGGGTCTTGTGTGGACCATTCACTTGGTTGTATGGCTGAAGAGACTTCCGGATTGATTGCTGAGTCATTGGAATCGCAATCTCCGTGATATAGAAACCCAAGTATCATAACAAGTCATATCAAGTAGATATCAAGCGAAACTATGTTAGAGACGTGGTTAGACACAAGGTGATGAGTTTGAAGTACTTGTCTACGGATGAGATGGTTGTGGACCGTCTCTCCAACCTTGAAAAGGGAGTCTTTACTGAGGCATGTGTATTCTCTAGGACTGTGTAGACTTAGTTGATGTACTTCATTGGTTTTATTTCCCAAACAATGTTCTTTGACTTGAATTATATTTGAGTATGCATATTTTCGCAGTTTGAGTATTTTGTGTGTTCATTTCTGTGATTGTTTGTTAATATATGTCAGAGTGGATTTGGTCACCCTCTCACACGGGTGATAGCTTCTATGCCTTTGTGGCTGGGTGAGGCTGGTGATAGCTTCTAGTTTTTGGAAGTCCGTCGGGATAACCAGAAAGGACTTTGTGTTCGGAGCTATCTGTTTTCGCACTACGACAGATTATGGTCTGTCAATCCACTCAGGGGTCGGATGGGAGTCTTTGTGACTTTTGGTTCGGGTACTTTGTGTGCTTGATGGACATCTGTACAGCATATGGATATATGCTCCATGGGAGAGGAGATATGCTGTAGCGCGCGTTCCATACCGCGGCGCACCCAAAATCGACCATGGGTATGACCCGAGATGTGATCTTACCTCAGAGTCGTGTGAGACCCAGAGCTCTTCGCGTAAGAGCCACGTACGTACCCTCAATACTCTGAACAGAGGCTTGAGGTTCAGTTCAGTGTTTGCTATCTTAGTCCGTGCTAGATGGGTGCGCTCACAAGTACCTTGGACCCGGTTCTAGAAAAGCGAGTTGAATTGTGCCGATGGTTTCGTGGGAAAAGGGATGGTCATTATGGGATCTTCCATTGACTTGGGTATCGGGAAAGGAAGACGGATCTTGCAATGGACGGCGGTTTCCAGATCTTCGACGAAAAGGAAGTCGAAGCTTGTAATCGGGGACTTTTATTTGCATTTCTAGATATTCGACGACGCCGAAGCTTGCAATGGACGAAGACGAAGCTTGTAATCGGGGACTTTTATCTGCAATTTCTAGATCTTCGACGGCGCCGAAGCTTGCAATGGGCGAAGACGAAGCTTGTGAGGAATATACAATTTAGTTATAGTCACTTACATAGATTGAGCTGAAATCAGTGCTCTTTAAGATCAACAAATATGATTGTGTGTAATTTTGAGTGTGTTAATCTTTTAATTCAAGAGGGTAATTTTGTCATTTCATATGTTATAATAGTGACTAACAGTGATTTTTTACGATGGACAGTAACAAAACTAATTAGTCACATTTTAAAACATGTGTAACCATTATGAACATTGACAAACATGTGTAACCATTTAAGTAATTAACCATAAATTTTAACTGACATTTTACCCACAAATATAATTTTAAATCCTACCTTCAAATGTTTTTTTGTAATTATTTTCTAAAATATGATATTTCAGTATTTATTTTTAAAATGGTGTATATTTTTATAAAAGAGTCCAAACAGGATGGTAAGAAGTGAGAAGCAGGATGGTAAGAAGTCAGAAGCATACATTACATTCTACCCGAAATGTTTATATGTCCCCTGCAAAGAGTATGGCCCTTTATTTAATCTCAAGTGTCAACACATCTATTCGTTTTGGGTGAATATACCTAATATTTGTTGGTATTAATAAATCTTGAGGAAATCATAACTACGTAATCTTATCAGACAAAGAGCGTGCCAACACGATATACGAGAAAGAAAGTTTGTGCACGTTCAAGAGAGAGGGCCATATATTTGGTTGGTGTATGTCGGTCTACCCTTTGAATTAAGCCAAAACTCTCTTTACTAAATAAATAAACCTCTCTTGCATTGTCTCTCTCTGTCAAGTTCTCTGTTTCTGTTTGGAGGATGAGGAAGCTCTGTCCCAATTACGAGCGCGAAGACGGTCTTGAGACAGTCCTGGAGGTCCCTATCCCTGAGGAGATGTTTGCCCCGTCGACAGATCGTCGCAGCTCGTGGCAGAACATGATGTCTTGGATGCGATCCAACGCCGATAAATCCATCGCCACACGCTTAGAAACCAGTAGCCGAAGCACTGACATACAGCTGCTTATGGGTGTCGTCGGAGCTCCACTCATTCCTCTACCTATCAGTAATAACAACCACAACAATATCAACACTGTTGTATCCCAAGAACACCCAATTGTATGTCTCACTTTTAAAGTTTAATAAATAATAATAATATATTTGATGTAATCCTTTTTTTGTTGGGTTGTGAATTTTGTAGGAGTCTTCCATGGCAAAGTACATAGTGCAACAGTACATAGCAGCATCGGGTGGTGACATGGCTCTTAACTCCGTAGACAGCATGTATGCGATGGGTAAAGTGAAGATGACGGCAGCTGTGTTTGGCGGTAGTGATGAATCGAAATCAGTGAGTAAAGGGTTGTTGAGGAATGGCAGTGGTGAGCTGGGTGGTTTTGTTTTGTGGCAGAAGCGGCCTGAATTGTGGTGCCTGGAGTTGGTGGTTTCCGGTTATAAGATCAGCGCCGGTAGTGATGGAAAAGTGGCGTGGCGTCAGACACCTTGGCATCATTCCCATGCTTCTCGGGGTCCGCCTCGACCCCTCAGGCGGTTCTTGCAGGTAATAATGTCCCTAATACTGGGTCTGCAGACTGGTGTGATGGATGACCTATTAATTAGAGTTCACTTTCTTCATTACTCAAAAAACATAACTCGTTCTGAACCAACCCAACCCAACCCAAACAGTGTTTCGTGAAAGTTTTGAGCATTTGACTCGGTCCTGCTAAGGAAACAAAAATTACAACGTCCATTTTCAATAATTGACAAGTCAAAAAACACAACTTTCCTACCGAGACAGCGGACTTTAGAAGTTGTCCATCAATGCCCCCATCTGCGGAGAGATTCTTTTTTCACTTGGCTTTTTCAATGTTTGACTAAGTTAGGTTTGTGATTGATTGATCAGGGACTAGACCCAAGATCTACCGCCAATCTCTTCTCCAACTCTGTCTGTATTGGGGAGAACACTGTGAACGACGAGGAGGACTGCTTCATCCTTAAAATGGAGTCTGATGCATCCACTCTCAAGTCCCGGAGCAGCCCTAATGTTGAGATCATCCGTCACACACTGTGGGGGTATTTCAGCCAAAGAACTGGACTCCTTGTTCTCCTAAAGGATTCTCACCTCCTACGTATTAAATCAGCAGATCACCAACACATCTTCTGGGAGACTAGCATGGAGTCACTGATCCATGACTATCGTACCATTGACGGCATTAACATCGCCCATGGTGGTCGAACCTCAGTGTCTTTGTTACGATACGGGGAGGGTGGTGGCCCAGATGGCATCTCTGACAGAACACGAATGGAGGAGGTCTGGACCATCGAAGAGGTAGATTTCAATATAAAGGGACTCTCTACGGACTGCTTCCTCCCACCCGCCGAACTCAAAAAGGTGGATCAACTGCTGGTGGTTGGATCAGCAACAAACGTAGGGAACCTTACTAGGCTTGCTCCGTTTAGAAGCTCCACAAGGTCGAATGGAGGGTCCAGAGTGGCGGCAATCGACCAAGATGACTCCAATGGGGAAGAGGTAATAATGTAGGAGACAAGCCGGCAAGTAGAGATGAACAATATATTTGGGGGGTCGGTGAGTTGTGTAAATACATCAAGTTGCAGTCTCTTGTGTTGTAAAGAAGCAAAGCATTATGTACATGTGTCTGAAGCTCTTTCAACGGATAAACTAAGGGAGATGTCATCTCAAACAATGGGAAATAGTCTACTGTAATGTCGGACTTTACCTTTGGATGAGAAAAATTGTGGCATTCACTCCATCAGATCACAACTTTAGTCGGTATTAGAATAGAGACTGGATGGGTTTGACCTCGAGTAGATTATAATTGCAACGTCATAACGTCTTAAAAGTAATACAAACATTTTATTTTCGTCACTAATAGTTTGTCACCCATCGTCTTTTTCACCAACGAAACTAAACTTCCGTCGGGAAAATGTTATATTTGCCTATAAAGGTCCATCGCTCAGTAGTCTTTGCAAAAGCATTACGACTTCGTCGAAAATACTTATCTAGACGAAATAAGAAAAAGAGTCGGTAAAGCTAATAGCATTTCCTAAGAATTAGAAGTTGGTGAGAATATAATAAATATATAATTAATATAGGGCACAACATAACCATTATTGAGAAAAACGATCTTCATGTTCATCTGATGCAGTTCCAAGTCTAAATTCGTTGCAATAGTCAAAATTAAGCGAATCGTGGTCATTCACATCGTCGATGAGAGTGTATTCTTAAAGTTTACTCCCTCCTGTTCGGTATAATTTTCCGCGACAAGTCGAGCTTTGTGATGTTAAACAGTTCTATTGACCTTGAATTTTGTTTTAAAAACTCATTTAGCCCATATCGCTCTGCACAATCTGGGAAGGTCACCC
>OX328279.1:10227500-10240000 GCA_946814005.1 Chamaenerion angustifolium
GCAGTGCCTTGGCCAGTGCCTTGGCAGCCCCTTGGCAAGTGCCTTGGCAGTGCCTTGGCAGTGCCTTGGCAGTGCCTTGGCGTGCCATGGCAGTGCCTTGCCAGTACCTGGGCATTGCCTGGGCCAGTGCCATGGCAAGGGCCTGGGCATTGCCTTGGCAGCGCCTGGGCAGTGCCTTGGCGTGCCTTGCCAGTGCCTGGGCATTGCCTGGGCCAGTGCCATGGCAAGGGCCTGGGCATTGCCTTGGCAGCGCCTGGGCAGTGCCTTGGCGTGCCTTGGCAGTGCCTTGCCAGTGCCTTGGTCGTGCCTTGCCAGTGCCTTGGTCAGTGCCATGGCCGTGCCTTGGCCATGCCTTGGCAGCCCCTTGGCAGCGCCTTGGCAGCCCCTTGGCAGCCCCTTGGCAGCCCCTTGGCAGCGCGTTGGCAGCGCCTTGCCAGCCCCTTGGCAGCGCCTTGCCAGCCCCTTGCCAGCGCCTTGGCAGCCCCTTGGCTGTGCCTTGGCTTGCCTTGGCCGTGCCTTGCCAGTGCCTTGGCCAGTGCCATGGTAGTGCCTTGGCAAGTGCTGGGCATTGCCTTGGCAGCGCCTTGGCAGTGCCTTGGCGTGCCTTGCCAAGTGCCTTGGCCAGTGCCATGGCAGTGCCTTGGCAAGTGCCTGGCCATTGCCTTGGCACGGGCAAGGCACGGGCACTGGGCAAGGCCCGTGATCGCACCGTGCCTTCACCGTGCCATCACCGTGTATTCACCGTGCCTTCACCGTGCAGTGCCTTGGCAAGAAAGTTCATGGGAATGGCCCTGGCAAGTGCCTTGGCACTGGCAAGGCATGGTGAATGCACTGGGCAAGGCACGGTGAATGCACTGGGCAAGGCCCGCGATCGCAGTGTGCATTCACCGTGCATTCAGCGTGCGTTCACCGTGCCTTCCCCAGTGCTTGGGCAACTTTGCCTTGGCAAGACCCGTGAACGCGCACAATTTTCTCGTTTTAGCCAATTTCTTGGATTTGTTCCGACTCGTTTGCGGGGAAACAATGTTAAAAGGCTTCAGAATGTTGATTCCTTTGATTTGGTTATTTTTCTAATTTTCGTAATTTCTCGACTTTTTAATTACGAAAAAAATAGGAAAAATATAATTTTTTGAGATAACCGCTTGAAACTTTGTGGAGATGTTCTTGTTATTATTCTTGAAGTCCACACAAAGTTTGAAGCGATTCGGAGTTCGTTTGCCTTAGTTTCAAGGCATTGGAAAAAAACGGTGTGAGTTCAAACACCCCCTATGTCTACTCCTTCCAAGGCAGATTTGTTAAATAAAGCTCTTTAGGGGGGGAAGTAGCCAGCCCCCCTCGCCCACCCGTCCCTCCTGTCCCCTGGCTTGTAACTTCTCACACGTTGCTACATGCATGCCGTTGACGCTGAAAAGCGTTGGGTGGGCTCCTGGCTAAAGTGGAATTGATGGAAAATTTGGTGGTCGGTAAAATGACGGAATTGCCCCTACGAGTGAAAAATAGCCCCTATTGCCTCTCGGTCATGTATAGTCCATGGGTTGTTCTTAATGTGGAATCGGCTTGTACGAGACACAAAATCAGATCTTCCCACTTGGAACTTGTTGGAAACGTTGATGGATGTTCGGACGGCCACACTACCTATTGGGTTATTGGTGTTGGATGAATGCTTTACTTGCGGATGGGGTGCTTGTAGTGGTGGGGGATCGGCTGGTACGTGACGTCCCCTCAAGCACTCCGAAGGATGCACTTTAGCATACGAAGATACCGCTTTGATAGCCAAACGATTGGGTTTGTGACCCAAGCACATCCGACAACGATGTCCCTAGATATACTTGACCGAAAATTGTCACCGTGGTTGTATTTGGTGTAAACGGCTGGTACGGAACACCTTAACATCCCTTGTGGCACAACAGCGATAGTTGGGCGTTCTAGAGACCGTATCCTAAAGTCCCGAATATGTACACTCGTGTGCATCAAACGACGACCCGTAGTCCCGAAATCGTACATTCATGTACAATATAATGTCCCAAAATCGAAGCAAATTGCTAGATTTTCGCATCTAATGGTACGGTGGTAGTCGAACGTGATGTTTTACGACTTTGGAGCGACTGCTCTGTGTCGTTCAATCTTCCCGTTCAATTACTACCGCGTGCATCACGACGCGTGAGTAGTTGTTTTGCTGCGTATGTTGGCTGGCCCAGTGGTGTATTCTCGCTGGACTGCACGCATTCGCTGCTCTCAGTGTTTATTTCCATGTTCCATGTGGAATGAATTGGTTCCTGTGTTGCGTACCTCTCATACTGATGGGTATTGTTAGTCTTGTTGGGTATCGATAGTGACGGCCCAGTAAGAAAAGGCCTCGAAGGCCCAATAACTATAGAGGGGGTAAAGCCATGACATCCGAACCGGATCGGCCCAAGTACAAGCCAAACTTGGCCCACCATCGAGTAATCCAGAATCGAGCCCAAAGTCTATAGAGACGCCAAAGGCTCTCAGACTGCTCGCCATTCTCTACCAAGTCGCGACCTTCCACTGCTCGACATGGGAGTGCTCGCCCCGAAGAGAGCCTTGCCTCTCTCCTCTGGTCCCACTAAACCGTTAATAACAGAGTGGCCAAGATATCCCGCATATCCCGGTCACATATTCACTAAAGATTAGATTTGGTAACTGCAATATCTCGCAGTAACTGCCATATCCCACGATCCGAATCTTCAGCAACTCAATATACATTAAGATATTCAGTTGCCTTTATACGGTTCTATCTCTCTTACCCTATAAATATCCTTGCTTTACATACGTACTTTACGTTTTGAGTTTTATACACACATATACTCATTTAAGCATCGGAGAGGGACCCAGAGGCACCCCCTCTGTTGCGCTCCCCTACTTGCAGGTTCACCGGAGTTGGAGCTGAAGCGTCATCCCAACCTTGTCTGGTATTCAATTCACTGCCAGATCAGCATTCAGGATTTCACGATCCAACATTTGGCGCCGTCTGTGGGAAGCGAGCAATTCAGCCATGAGAACTCGATCCCAAAGCAACCGTCGGAATCAGACTAGGGAACGATCCTCAGATAGCTCTGATTCCGCCGCCGCTTCACCGCTTCAACAGGAACCTGCCAGCCGAGCAGGAGTTAACGCTGTTCCTCTGCGGACAGCCCGAGAACATGTCGGTGATTCAAGACCGACCCCAGCTGCTGATCAAAACGGAGCCCCTGCGCCGCAGACAGTCCACATTGCGGGGCAGAATATTAATTTAACCCCCGAGATGGTCTCCTTGCTGGAAGCCATCCTAGGACAGGCGCGCCGCCAGGCCCCTGCTCCTCAGGAAAACAATCCCTCTGCTCCTAAGGAAAATCACCGCCCTGCTGCCACAGGGCCTTCACCTTCAGAAGCGGCCAATCCTAGTCCTGCTGCGCATCAGGAGGATCAGGAGATGACGTCAGGTCAGCAGTCCCTACCTCCAGCGCACACCAAGGAGCCAGCAGCCGCATATACTGCCAATCCTTCCGGTCCGCCTCCACCCGGAGCCTCTCCCATGTACTGCACTGTGGAGCAGATGGATGACCTCCTCAGCAAAAGGCTCCAGGAAAGACAGTTGACAGTCATAGCTCCCTTCAAGGAGCAGTCCTCTCATCCATTCACCGACGCGCTCGTCGCTATCAAAATCCCGAAGGATGTGGTTGCTCGGGCCATACCTGAGTATAGCGGTGGAGGAGATCCCACCGTACATGTCAACAAGCATGAGGCCTCCCTTCTGGGTAAGTCAAACGATCCCAATCATTTGGCTTTGCTATTTCCATCTACTCTTTCGGGTTCGGCTTCGTCCTGGTTCTTCGGCCTCCCTGCAGGATCAATCGGAACTTGGGCAGAGTTAAGAAGCAAGTTCCTGGAGAGATACATGGGCGAGCGCCAGTTGCTGAAGAGCGTGGTCGCCCTTGACTCGGTCAAACAGCAGCCTGGAGAGTCGCTGTCCAACTTCTACGGGCGTTTTCATCAAAACGTCACAGAATTAGATCGCCGAATCTCGGATGGGGAGATCATTCGAGCATTCTACAGAGGTCTGGATGTGGCCAACAAGGCCTCGAGAAAGCTGCGAAACAGCTATCACGTAAAGGAGATAGAGACATTGGAGGAGTTGGCATCCAGAGCGAAAGGTTTCATAGACCTTGAGCGCGCAAACATCGAGGCTAACCTCCTGACGACCTCGCTAAGGGTAACCCCTGAACCCCGACGCGATGGTAAGAAGGAGGTCAAGAAGGAGAAAAAGGGAAAAGAAAGTAAGCCGCGAGTCGAGTCTCTTCCAGCGCCTCGCCATCCAGAGGTCCCTGAGTACTTCACGCCTTTAAATAGGCAGATCTCAGCGGTACTAGTCGAGATGGAGAGGAGATCCTTGGCGAGGCCACCGATGCCTCGCCGAGGTGGGTTACCCATGGGCAAGGATGTCGAGAGCTATTGCAGATACCACAAGTGCAAGGGCCATAAGACAGACGATTGCAAGATTCTGAAACGAGATATAGAGAGGCTGATTCAGGGGGGAATGTTGAAGGAATTTGTGGCAGGGCGAGATCGAAGTCGAACGCCCCCCAGGAGACATCGTTCACCAGCCCCTGCGGATCAAGCTGAGCCTTCTGGAAGCAAGAGGAGAGTGAATCTGATTGCGGGAGGATTCGGCGCAGGCGGCGAGAGGTCAAACTCCAGAGAGGTCTACGCCACTCAGATCTCTACGGCAGTTCAGTTGGGGAAGCGACCCCGACCTGAAGAAAACATTGTCATCTCATTCTCTGAAGATGATTTGGCACATGTCACTACGCCCCACAACGATGCTCTGGTCATTACGGCAGATATAGACGGCTGTGATGTTGCAAGGATTCTGGTTGACGGAGGCAGCTCGACAGACATCCTGTTTCTGGACGCCTTCGAAAAGATGGGCAAATCAAAACGCGACCTGAAGAGGGTCGACTTTCCGCTGATCGGATTTGCGGGAAGGACAACTTATCCACTGGGGGCTATAACCATGCCAGTGATTTTTGGCGAGGGGTGGAAAAGCATCAAGGTGTCGGTCACTTTCCTGGTGGTCGATTCACCTACATCCTACAACGCCATTATAGGGAGAACCACGATCAACCCAAATAAGATTGTGGCCTCCACTGTCCACCAGAAGATGAAGTTCCCTACTCCGAACGGGATCGGAGAAGTGCTCGGAGATCAGCCTTCCTCGCGGCAATGTTATGTGAACTGTTTACGCAGGAAGAACCAAAGGGAGGCGCTCGCCATCGAGACAGAGGCCGATCCCCGCGAGGACTTGGCTCGACCAGCACCCATGGAGGAATTGGAGGAGGTCGAGATCGATGGTCCGGACAAAAAGGTGCGCATTGGGACCACCTTGAAAGAGGATCAGAAGGAGACCATGACCGCTCTCCTCAAGGAATTCAAAGAGCTCTTTGCCTGGCAGCCGAGCGACATGCCAGGAATCAGCACAGATATTATCTCGCATGAGCTCAGGATAGACCCCTCCATCAAGCCGATCGCCCAAAAGAGAAGATCGTTCGGAACTGATAAACGTTTGGCGATCAGGCAGGAAGTCGGCAGGTTGATTGAAGCTGACTTCGTCAGAGAGGTAAGATTCCAGAGCTGGGTAGCCAACCCAGTTTTGGTCAGGAAATCTAATGGCAAGTGGAGGATGTGCGTCGACTTCCGCGACTTAAACAAGGCTTGCCCCAAAGATTCATATCCCCTTCCAAGAATTGATCAGCTAGTCGATGCTACCTCGGGTCATGAGATGCTGAGCTTCATGGACGCCTATTCAGGCTACAACCAGATCAGAATGCATCCAGACGACGAGGCCCACACTGCTTTCTATGCTGACGGGGACATTCTATGCTACAAGGTGATGCCCTTTGGTCTCATCAATGCCGGGGCAACTTATCAGCGGATGGTGAACCGACTGTTCCAGGACATGCTGGGAAGGAACATGGAGGCCTACGTGGATGATATGCTCGTTAAATCCATCAAAGGCAATCCTCATACCACCGACCTCCGTGAAGCTTTTGAATGCATGAGGAGACACAGCGTTCGCCTGAACCCAGCAAAGTGCGCCTTTGGAGTCAAGTCCGGGAAGTTCCTGGGTTTTATGGTCAGCGAAAGGGGCATTGAAGCAAACCCGGAAAAGCTAAAGGCCATAGAAGAAATGAAGTCACCAACCTGCCATAAGGAAGTCCAATGCCTGAACGGCCGACTAGCTGCTCTTAACCGCTTCCTCTCCAAAGCAAGCGACAAGTCCCTCCCGTTCTTCAAAACCTTGAGGGCCAACCGTAAGTTCGAATGGACGCCAGACTGCGAGGAAGCATTCCAGTCCTTGAAAAGGCATATTCAAACACTCCCAGCTCTGGCAAAACCCGTTCCAGGCGAGCAGCTTTTCCTCTATTTAGGCATTAGCGATGTGGCAGCCAGTGCTGTTTTAATAAGGGAGGAGAATAATGTTCAGAGTCCAGTGTATTTCATTAGCAAAATGTTCAACTCAGCAGAAATAAAATATGTCCAGATTGAGAAGTATCTCTATGCCTTAGTTATTGCTGCTCGGAAGCTGAGACCATACTTTCATGCGCACGACATCACGGTCCTCACCAATCAACCTCTCAAAAACTTCCTGATGAAGCCAGATTCTTCAGGAAGAATGGTCAAGTGGGCGATCGAGCTCAGCGAGTTCAGGATCAAATTTGCGCCAAAAACGGCCATCAAAGGTCAAGCACTAGCTGATTTCATAGTGGAAAGCACGAGTAACGGTCAAGCGGAGGCAGAAAACAGGCCAAGTCAGTCAGCAAACGACAATCAAATCTGGGAACTCTATACGGATGGGTCTTCATCAAAAGAAGGCTCGGGGGCAGGTTTAATTCTTATTCCTCCTGAGGGCGAGCCTCTGAAATACGCGATCGCCTTGACATTCCCGGCGACCAATAACGAAGCAGAATATGAGGCTCTTATCACTGGACTCAGACTGGCAAAAGGAATGGGTATAACAGCGCTTAAAGTAAAAAGTGATTCAGAACTTATTGTCAATCAGGTTAATGGCGCCTACGAGGCAAAGGGAGAAAAGATGAAGAAATATCTCGGCATCGCCAAAAAACTAGTTGTGGAAATCCCAAATTTCGCGATTGAGTTTATTCCTCGCCAAGAAAACCAGATGGCAGATTCTTTGAGTAAGCTAGCCTTCGGAGGGGCGACAATCCAGGATGTGCAATTTCTGGAAAAGGCCCTATGTTCAGTCCTTGAAAACAGAGCGGAGGTCTTCAACATTCAAGAACAGGTCACCTGGATGACCCCGTTCCAGAATTATTTGAAAGAAGGCATCCTCCCAGAGGACGAAGGCGAATCCACTAGGATTAGAAGACTCGCAGCCAGTTATCTAATCATCGATGGAGAACTCTATAGAAGAGGTTATTCGACGCCTTACTTGAGATGTGTTGCTCTACCCGAAACAGAAAAAGTTCTTCGAGAAGCTCATGAAGGGGCAGCGGCATGTCATGAAGGTGCTCGTTCACTAAGCAGGAAAATATTCAGACTGGGATATTACTGGCCGACCTTGGGAAAAGACGCAGCCGAATTAACACAGAAGTGTGAAATTTGCCAGCAGTTTGCACCACGATCGGGTCGACCATCGACATTATTATCCCCAATGGCGGGTGCCTGGCCCTTCGCTCAATGGGGAATCGATATATTGGGTCCTTTTCCCATTAGCACTGGTCAGCGTACTCACATTATAGTGGCGATCGACTACTTCACTAAGTGGGTAGAGGCGAAAGCTCTAGCTTCGACAACGGAATTCCAAGTTATCAAGTTCATGCAGGTCAACATATTCTCCAGGTTTGGTATTCCCAAAATACTCATCAGCGATAATGGTCCGCAATTCGTTGGAAAGGAATTGAAATGGCTCTGTGAAGAGTATCACATCGACCATCGCTTCAGTTCAGTACATCACCCTCAAACGAATGGGCAAGCTGAAGCAGCCAACAAGGTTGTCTTAGCAGGACTCAAGAAAAGGGTTCGAGCATTCAAAGGGAACTGGGCAGACGAACTGGAAAACGTATTATGGGCCATCAGAACAACGCCTAAGGCGGCCACAGGAGAAACGCCTTTCAGTTTAGTGTACGGATCAGAAGCAGTAGCACCAACTGAATTAGCAGTGCCTACCCACAGAGTCCTACACTTTAACGCGGAGGCAAATGAGATCGAGCGCAGAACTGACCTCGACTTGGCAGAGGAAAAGAGATGGCTCTCGGAAAAAACACAGGCAAAAATGCGCTTGGCGACCGCTCGGTATTTCAATAGAAAAGTTAGCGCTCGCCAATTTTTCGTGGGGGAGATGGTTATGAGAAGGAATGAATTTACAAGGCTGGACAGTAAAAACAAACTTTCAGCCAAATGGGAAGGACCATACAAAGTAGTAGAGATCGCCGCACCAGGATCCTACTATTTGGAAACCACCGAAGGCGAGAGGTTACCTCGTCCATTTAATTCAGAGCATTTAAGAAGATTTTATGCATAGCTTGTAATCAAACGGATTATGTCAATAAAAGAAAGCCATTCCTTCACAAAGCGTGTCCACTCGAAGCAAGCTGAAGCCAAAAAGCCCTGACGCCAAAGTCAGGCCTCAAAAGCCCTAGCAACAAAGCTAGGCCAAAAGCCCTAGCAACCAAGCTAGGCCAAAAGCCCTGACGCCAAAGTCAGGCCTCAAAAGCCCTAGCAACAAAGCTAGGCCAAAAAGCCCTAACAACAAAGTTAGGCCAAAAGCCCTAGCAACCAAGCTAGGCCAAAAGCCCTGACGCCAAAGTCAGGCCTCAAAAGCCCTAGCAACAAAGCTAGGCCAAAAAGCCCTAACAACAAAGTTAGGCCAAAAGCCCTAACAACAAAGTTAGGCCAAAAGCCCTAGCAACAAAGCTAGGCCAAAAAGCCCTGTCGCCAAAGACAGGCCAAAAGCCCTAACAACAAAGTTAGGCCAAAAGCCCTAGCAACAAAGCTAGGCCAAAAAGCCCTGTCGCCAAAGACAGGCCAAAAGCCCTAACAACAAAGTTAGGCCAAAAAAGCCTTAGTAACAAAACTAGGCCACAAAAGCCCTAACAACAAAGTTAGGCCTCAAAAAACCTGACGCCAAGAGTCAGGCAAAGCCCTGACGCCAAAGTCAGGCCAAAAGACCTAGCAAAATGTTAGGCAAAATGAAAGCCCTGACGCCAAAGTCAGGCCAAAGAAAGTTTAGGCGATCACTATCGATGATAAAGCCTGACAAATTACAAATCCCTTGTTATTAGGCCAACACCTCAAAGGTTTAAACTTCAAAGAAGGTAATATCTCTTTGAACTTAGAAGTTTACGCTTTTAAGTGTCAAAAGTATTATCCTTAGAAAGTTTAGCTTATGATGGGTCTACGGCTTTAAGGGTCGACGACATTACAAAGCAAGAAAAAAGTGGAAAGTAATTATGAGTAAGATATTGGATAGCTAAATATGTTCGAAGTCGATTAAAGGCTCAAGAATATAAAAGCATTCAATAGAAAAATCCAAGTCTTCGACAGATAATTACAAACCAAAAACAGAAAATACAAAAATGGCTATCTAAAAAAGAAAAATACGGTCGCCAAGGAGTTAGGTACTTCAAGCTTTGGGGTTCTCGGGGGCAAAGACGCTCTGCTCGCCTTCGGGGGCAGAAGTATCGGGCTCGCCTTCAGGAGCAGCCTCCCCAGCAACAGAGGGCTGCGAAGGCTGACTCCGCAGAAAGGTCTTCAAGGAGGCAACTTCCCCAAGAGGAAAGTGGGGATCGACCGCCTGGACCTCCTCCACCAGGCCTTGAAGAAATTCGGCAATCGCCGACTTCATCACCTTCAAGGCCTGGTCCTCAAAGTCTTCGGAGGCCTTGAACTCCTCAATCACGGCATGGGGTGAAGGAACCGCTTTCAGCTGATCAGCCAGTCGGTTCTTTTCCTCCTCTAGGGCGACCCCCCTAGCTTCGGCAGCATTCCTCTGGGCCTCCGCGGCGACCCTAAGAGCGTCTGACTCGACCAACTGGGCACGAGCTTCCTTCAACTCGGCCTCCAGGCGAGCACGGACCGCCTCCCCTTCATCAAGGCACTGATGAAGGGCCTCAGCTTCATGAAGGAAGGCTGCAGCATCAGCCTCCCTCTTCTTGACATCAGCAAGGAGGCGCTGCTCCTTCCTGAAATACTCCTCCCGGGCGCCGTCCACCAAGGTGATTGCCATGTCAGCAGTCTTCTTGATGGCCTCCAACTGCCCGGGGGTGACCCCTGTGCTTCGGTATTGCTCCAGCTCGACAAGCAGTTCAGAGTGCTTGTCGGCGAGCTCGCCGAAAACGCGGCCGAGGATCACCTCTTCCCGAACGAGCTGACAACAAAAGCACAAGGAAAATGTCAAGTCATCAAAATGAAAAGGAATGACAAGGAATAAATAATGGAAAGAGGGCGAAATCATACCAGGGCAACTCGTTCGAAGTGGGTCCGTAAGAACCCCTCGATCTGAGGAAGCTCCGTAGGGACAATCGAACGGTCCTTGGGAGGAATTATCCCATCAAGGAGCCGCATGCACATATCCGGGCTACCCCGTAGGCTCTTCTGGGCGGGGTACCCCTTCTTGGCAAGGTCCCCACAAGGGACCCAAGGCCTCCGAGAGTCCCCAACCTTAAAAGGCTGGAACAAGCTCGCCATGGAGCAGTACTCCTCGGCGGGAGCCCTCGAGGAGCTGGAAGCAGCAGGCCCCTTCTTTTGGGCCCCAGACTCCTTAGTAGGAGCCGTGGGCACTGAAGAGGCGGGAGGCGCCAAAGACAAGGCCTTCTCCTTAGCGGCGGAAGGGCCCTGAAGAGAGGGAGAAGGAGACGCCGTGTCCAAACCCTTCCCTTTGCTGGCAGAAAGGTCCTTAGGAGGGGAAGGAGAAGGATGTTGGTCGACATCAGGGTGCTCTTCACTCCTGACCTTCTTAGAAGGAGGAGGAGGAGGGTCCCGGGCCACGTCCGCCAAGGACTCCACTGCAAAGCAACAAGACAATAAGTCAGGAGTCAGAGAACCGCAGAATGTAAAAACATTAAATCAACAAAAGGCGAGGTAGTACCTGGTTGGCGAGGGCCAGTAGTGGCCGAAGGAAGCGTCTCCTCGGGCTTCCTCTTGGTCGAACGCCTAGAAGGAGGAGGGGGAGAGCTTAGCAGCACCTGGTCGGAGGACAATCCCGCCGATCCCTGGTCATCAAAGAGACCTATCAGTTTTTTGCTCTTGCTTACAACCTTCCCTACAAGTAATAAAACAAGGGAAGGGTTAGAAAATTACCCAATCATCAAAGATTGGTGTAGCTTGATGAATGCCCGCCATCTCAAGGGCATTCTCGGTAGTCTCCGCCACTGAGCGGATGGACTTGAACTGAGATGACCGATGCAGCCGATATAAATCGTCGATGGCATTCCGATCACTTCCGGACAATTCTTCGAAGGAGGGAGGAAAATCCTTGTCCGGAGCAAACAATTTCCAAGGTACGCCCCCCTTATACAAGAAGTAAAACTTCTTGTAATTGGAGTTAGTGGCCCGGAAATCATCGATCAGGCGGACATGGACGTTCCAAGCCCATCCTTGAGGGCCTCCCCACTCCGAAAACTTCGGCCAGCGGGATTGGAAGTGGTGAAAGTGGTTAGCCCCTGCTGCCAGCCGGAAGAAGCACCGGAACAGGGCCAGCGAATATACCCATTCCTGGCGTAAGCATAGGAACTTGAAGCCGACCCACATTCTGAGGGCATTCGGGACAAGCTGTGTGGGGTGAATCCCGTAAAACTGACACAAGGTCTGTAAATCCTCACAGAGAGGAAAACGCAACCCAGCATCGATCTGGGCCGCATAAATGTAAACCTCTCCATCGTGAGGAAAATGCAGACCTAGGCCAGGATACCTAGGAGCATCCTCCGCACTGAAGCCACCAAGCGCCACCATGGTCTTAAAGTAAGCCGGCTTCAGTTCGTTAGGCTTGATATCTACTCAGAATGATTCAAGTATGGCACAGCAAGTATAAAAACAAAGGAAAACAGAGGATATTGCCAAAATAGAGCAATAAAAGGGCGAAAGTTTACCTTTTGGGGAAAAAATAGGCGTGTTCAGCTCAGGGCCATCTACCACCACTGGGGTGGCCGCAGACCTTCCCACGTCAGGCTGTTTCCCCGCTGAGGAGGGCACAACTTCATCCCTAATGGTCAAGGGAACACCGACATTCTGAGGGGCGCTGGCTTTGTTAGCACCCTTGATGGCCATGTGTTTTATTCGCTGACTTCTGGGGGCCATGGAAATGGTCGAAATGAGAACTGAAGAGGATTGAAAGAGAAAGGGAAGGTTTGCAGCGAAGTTCTGAAAATCTGAAGGAGTGGATAAGCGTAAAAAACAAAATGCAGAAACTGACGTTTCCTATATAGACCAAAAGGGGAGTAACCGCCACGAGCAAATCGAAGCGACGCAGAGGAATAATTGCA
>OX328279.1:10245000-10247500 GCA_946814005.1 Chamaenerion angustifolium
CAACATCATTACATGAAACAGCATTATCAACTTTAAACATTAAGCCATGATTAAGAGAACCCTTCAGGTATCTAAGAATCCGAATTACAGCTTTCCAATGAGATAAGTGCGGGTTTTGCATATATTGACTAAGTCTATTTACTGCAAAGTGTATATCGGGGCGAGTAATGCAAATGTGTTGCAGTGCCCCAATTGTGCTTCTATAAAGAAGACCATCAGAAAAGTGTTCTTGGTCCAGAATCATACCTGTTTTGGTCATGCACTTACCTGTCATCGGAGTTGGGAGAGGGTCGGTATTGGCTAAACCAGTTTGCCGAGGAGATCCGTGATGTATTTTCTTTGACTGAGAAGAAGGGAGTCTTTGGTGCGTTGCACCTCCATTCCAAGAAAGTGATTTAAGACCCCTAGGTCCTTGAGCTGAAACTCATTATTGAGTTGCTCTATTACCTCAGTGATGATTGCATCTGAGCTTCCTGTGATCACTATGTCATCTACATATACAAGAAGAAGAACAGAGCCTACATTAGTGAACTTAATGAAAAGGCAATTGTCAGAATTTGAAACTGAAAAAGACAGAGAATGAATGAAAAAGAACTTTAACCGTTCAAACCAGGCCCTTGGGGCCTGTTTGAGGCTGTAGATGGCCTTATGAAGTTGACACACAAGAGCCATACCATTAGTACCCGTGATTTGAAATCCCGGAGGTTGGGTCATATAGACATCCTCAAGCAATTCCCCATGAAGGAATGCATTGTTGATGTCTATTTGCCTAAGGGTCCAGTGATGTGTTAAGGCAATGGTGATGACAATGCGCATGGTTTGTGGTTTGACAACCGGGCTAAATGTGTCTTGAAAGTCAAAGCCCGGGTTTTGAGAAAAACCATGAGCCACAAGTCTGGCCTTGAGACGGTCAACCGAGCCATCAACCTTCTTTTTTACTTTAAAAAGCCACTTACAACTAATTGGGTGTCTACCAGGGGGTAAGGGGACTAGGGACCAGGTATTGTTGGAGGTAAGAGCATCTAATTCAGACCTTACCGCAATTGCCCAGCTGGAGTGGGCCATGGCCTCATGAATGTTTGAGGGTTCGAAGGTGGGGTCTGGAGGGGTTGAAGAGGAGCAGACTCTAAGGGCTTGGGTGTTCTTGGATTTGGACCGAGTCTGCATGGGGTGGGTCGAAGAGGATGGAGTTGATGGATTATGTAGGGGAATAAGAGCAGGGTCATTGGTACTAGATGGAATGTACCTAATTGTGGAAGGTGGATTTGCACAAGGTAAAACAGGATGACTTAACTGAGATAGAGGAGAGGAAGGTAGGGATGATACCTGATCGGTGCCAACACGGAGGGGAACCAAGACAGTTGCTTGATCTGATTCCGAGCAGGAACCTGGGACATATCTGATAAAAGGAGCTGTAGGAGACATACCTGGTCTAGATGACACGGGCTGGACCAGAGGTACTCCGGATGACCCTGATCTGGGAGCCAGAGGGGACAATCCAGCAGCCCCGGTGTTTGGAGCAGCATGTACTGAGGGGAAGCCCCCAGCTGATGCTGAACCAGGCGAGGTGGCTGAAGGGATGTGACCATCAGGTGGTAAGGACAGGGTCAGCGAATTCTGAGCTGGACCCGACTCATGTTGGAATCCTGAGTTGCGGGTGCTGCATCTCCTAGATCATGCAAAAGAGAGGAGTCAAATGGAAGGAAAAAAGGTGTAGATGTTACCGTGTTTTTAACCGCAGCTGAGTTAAGGAATAGACCAGCCTTATCTGCAAACGGGAAAATAGATTCATGGAAGGTGACATGCCTAGAAATATAGACACGGCCTGACGCATCTAAACACCTATACCCGTGATAGGACGAACAGTATCCAAGAAACACACAAGGAACTGATCTAAAATCAAGCTTATGCGAGTTATAGGCACGAAGATGAGGAAAGCAAAGGCAACCGAACACACGTAAAAACCAGTAATCAGGTGATGATTTAAAAAGACATTCATGGGGTGAGACATTATCTAACACACGAGTAGGCAATATGTTTAACAGAAAAACAGCAGTAAAGAAAGCATCACTCCAATAGTGAAGAGGCATGGAAGCTTGAAACATTAAGGTGAGTCCAAGTTCCACAATATGCCGGTGTTTCCTTTCGACAATTCCATTTTGCTCGGAGGTGTGAGGGCAAGTAAACCTATGAAGGATATCGAGCTGCTGAAGGTATGATGAGAGGGGCTTAAACTCAGCCCCTCCATCTGTTTGAACAGCTTTGAGGGTGCAGCCAAGCTGTTTTTCCGCAGCTCTATGAAATTGAACAAACGAGTGAGTGGCCTCACTCTTGGTCTTAAGAAAGTAGATCCATGTGTATCGACTATGAACATCGACGATGCTCATGTAATAGCGATTACCATTGGATATGTAGGGAGCTGGACCCCAAAGGTCCACCTCCACAAGTTCAAGAGGCGAAGCATAGACAAAATTCGAAGAATGAAAAGGCAATTTTTTAC
>OX328279.1:10260000-10417500 GCA_946814005.1 Chamaenerion angustifolium
GTTGCGCCCTAAGCCATTTGGCCGAGGGCACGCCTGCCTGGGCGTCAATCATCTATTCGTCACCTAACCTCTGCTCCCCAAAAAGGAGCTCGGGTCCTGGTTACGAAAGTTGGCCTCCCGTGGTCTAGAAGCGCGTCTGTCCTAAAATCGAGCATCGGTTGGTGATCTCTGAGGCACGCGGTGGTTGTTCATTCATACCTCGTGATGTTGCCCCGGAGAATCTTCCACAAGAAGCTCCACGACCCTAGATTCATATCGATGCGACCCCAGGTCAGGCGGGGCCACCCGCTGAATTTAAGCATATCAATAAGCGGAGGAAAAGAAACTAACAAGGATTCCACTAGTAACGGCGAGCGAACTGGGAAATGCCCACCATGAAAATCGAGCCCCTTCGGTGCTCGAATTGTATATGGAGAAGCGTCCTCAGCGGCGGACCAGGCTCAAGTCCCCTGGAAACGGGCACCGTAGAGGGTGAGAGCCCCGTCGTGTCCGGACCCTATCGCACCACGAGGTGCTGTCGACGAGTCAGGTTGTTTGAGAATGCAGCCCCAATCGGGCGGTAAATTCCGTCCAAGGCTAAATACGGGCGAGAGACCGATAGCAAACAAGTACCGCGAGGGAAAGATGAAAAGGACTTTGAATAGAGAGTCAAAGAGTGCTTGAAATTGTCGGGAGGGAAGCGGATGGGGACGGCGATGCGCCCCGATCGGAAGTGGAACGGTGATGAGCCTGTCCACCGATCGATTCGGGGCGTGGACCGATGCGGATTGCGGCGGCGGCCCAAGCCCGAGCCTTCGATACGCTCGCGGAAACATCGTCGCTGCGATCGTGGTAGGCAGCGCGCGCCGCTCGGCGTGCTTCGACACCTGCGCTCCGGGCATCGGCCTGTGGGCTCCCCATTCGGCCCGTCTTGAAACACGGACCAATAAGTCTGACATGTGTGCGAGTCTATGGGTGGCAAACCCGTTAGGCGCAAGGAAGCTGATTGGTGGGATCCCCTGTGGGAGCACTGCCGACCGACCTTGATCTTTTGTGAAGGGTTCGAGTGTGAGCATGCCTGTCGGGACCCGAAAGATGGTGAACTATGCCTGAGCGGGGCGAAGCCAGAGGAATGGTCCGGTGAAGTGTTCGGATCGCGGCGACGTGGGCGCTCGTCGCTGACGACGTCAAGAGAAGTCCACTGAACCTTATCATTTAGAGGAAGGAGAAGTCGTAACAAGGTTTCCGTAGGTGAACCTGCGGAAGGATCATTGTCGAATCCTGCACAGCAGAACAACCTGAAAACCGGTTAATAACCAACTGGGATAATGGGGGGCATATGCCCCCTGTGCTCCCGAGTTCCGTTGCTCTTGGGTAGCCCAACGGGTCCAAGACTTCGGGAAGTAACGAAACCCGGCACGGAATGTGCCAAGGAACCTAAACAAGATAAGTGTGGTCCTGCTACCCCCGTTTGCGGGGTGTCTTGGGATCAATGCGCAATCTTTTCTTTAAATATCGAAATGACTCTCGGCAATGGATATCTAGGCTCTCGCATCGATGAAGAACGTAGCGAAATGCGATACTTGCTGTGAATTGCAGAATCCCGTGAACCATCGAGTCTTTGAACGCAAGTTGCGCCCTAAGCCATTTGGCCGAGGGCACGCCTGCCTGGGCGTCAATCATCTATTCGTCACCTAACCTCTGCTCCCCAAAAAGGAGCTCGGGTCCTGGTTACGGAAGTTGGCCTCCCGTGGTCTAGAAGCGCGTCTGTCCTAAAATCGAGCATCGGGTTGGTGATCTCTGAGGCACGCGGTGGTTGTTCATTCATACCTCGTGATGTTGCCCCGGAGCATCTTCCACAAGAAGCTCCACGGCCCTAGATACATATCGATGCGACCCCAGGTCAGGTGGGGCCACCCGCTGAATTTAAGCATATCAATAAGCGGAGGAAAAGAAACTAACAAGGATTCCCCTAGTATCGGCGAGCGAACCGGGAAATGCCCACCATGAAAATCGAGCCCCTTCGGTGCTCGAATTGTAGTATGGAGAAGCTTCCTCAGCGGTGGACCAGACTCAAGTCCCCTGGAAAGGGGCGCCGTAGAGGGTGAGAGCCCCGTCGTGTCCGGACCCTATCGCACCACGAGGCGCTGTCGACGAGTCAGGTTGTTTGAGAATGTAGCCCCAATCGGGCGGTAAATTCCGTCCAAGGCTAAATACAGGCGAGAGACCGATAGCAAACAAGTACCGCGAGGGAAAGATGAAAAGGACTTTGAATAGAGAGTCAAAGAGTGCTTGAAATTGTCGGGAGGGAAGCGGATGGGGACTGCGATGCGCCCCGATCGGAAGTGGAACGGTGATGAGCCTGTCCACCGATCGATTCGGGGCGTGGACCGAATTGGATTGCGGCGGCGGCCCAAGCCCGAGCCTTTGATACGCTCGCGGAAACATCGTCGCTGCGATCGTGGTAGGCAGCGCGCGCCGCTCGGCGTGCTTCGACACCTGCGCTCCGGGCATCGGCCTGTGGGCTCCCCATTCGGCCCGTCTTGAAACACGGACCAATGAGTCTGACATGTGTGCGAGTCTATGGGTGGGAAACCCGTTAGGCGCAAGGAAGCTGATTAGTGGGATCCCCTGTGGGAGCACTGCCGACCGACCTTGATCTTTTGTGAAGGGTTCGAGTGTGAGCATGCCTGTCGGGACCCGAAAGATGGTGAACTATGCCTGAGCGCGGCGAAGCCAGAGGAAACTCTGGTGGAGGCCTGCAACGATACTGACGTGCAAATCGTTTGTCTGACTTGGGTATAGGGGCGAAAGACTAATCGAACCGTCTAGTAGCTGGTTCCCTCCGAAGTTTCCCTCAAGATAGCTGGAGCTCGAGGGCGAGTTCTATCGGGTAAAGCTAATGATTGGAGGCATCGGGGGCACAACGCCCTCGACCTACTCTCAAACTTTAAATAGGTAGGATGGGGCGGCTGCTTCGTTGAGCCGCCCTACGGAATCGACAGCTCCAAGTGGTCCATTTTTGGTAAGTAGAACTGGCGATGCGGGATGAACCGGAAGCCGGGTTACGGTGCCTATCTACGCGCTAACCTAGAACCCATAAAGGGTGTTGGTCGATTAAGACAGCAGGACGGTGGTCGTGGAAGTGGAAATCCGCTAAGGAGTGTGTAACAACTCACCTGCCGAATCAACTAGCCCCGAAAATGGATGGCGCTTAAGCGCTTGACCTATACCCGGCTATCGAGGCAAGTGTCAGGCCTCGAAAAGTAGGAGGGCGCGGCGGTCGCTGGAAAACCTGGGGCGTGAGCCCGGGCTGAGCGGCCGTCGGTGCAGATCTTGTTGGTAGTAGCAAATATTCAAATGAGAACTTTGAAGGCCGAAGTAGGGAAAGGTTCCATGTGAACGGCACTTGTACATGGGTTAGTCGATCCTAAGAGACGGGGGAAGCCCGGAGACGTGGTGGCTGACGGCAACGTTAGGGAGTTGGGAGACGTTGGCGGGGGCCTCGGGAAGAGTTATCTTTTCTATTTAACAGCCTGTCCACCCTGGAAATGGTTCAGCCGTAGGTAGGGTCCAGCGGATGGAATAGCGTCATAATAGTAATTCAACCTAGTACGAGAGGAACCGTTGATTCGCACATTTGGTCATCGCGCTTGGTTGAAAAGCCAGTGGCGAGAAGCTACCGTGCGTTGGATTATGACTGAACGCATCTAAGTCAGAATCCGGGTTAGAAATGACACATGCGCCCGTCGCCCGATTGTCGTCCTGCAGTAGGGGCCAATCCGGTCCCCAAGGGCACGTGCCGTTGGATAAGCCCCCGCGACGGACAAGTCGTGTGGGCAGCCATGAATCAATTCCTACCGAGCGGTGGGTAGAATCCTTTGCAGACGACTTAAATATGCGACGGGGGATTGTAAGTGGCAGAGTGGCCTTGCTGCCACGATCCACTGAGATTCAGCCCTTTGTCGCTTCGATTCGTCCCTCCCAAACACTCCAACATTTTTTTCATTCATCACATGTGTTCTTCCCGAGGCTGAGCATGGATGAGTTACCCCACGGGCCTTGGCATAGCTTTCCCATGTCACGAACCGTCGTTGCATACAGAAAAATTGAACCCCCAGATGCAATCTCACCAATAACGTGCGTCGCGTTCTTAAGAAGCGTCGCTTGCCAGGTTCAGTTGTCGGGTGCAAAGGGAACGCCAGATTCAGAGTCATTGTTACACGAGAGCATGGTCTCACATGGTTGTAAAACAATGAGAGCACTAAGCATTTGCAGTGCCGCAACATGAGAGCATGGTTCGGCTTGTTTCGGCTTTATTAATCTAAACCAATGATGGAAGCACTTGAAATGTTGATCCCGCATATTTTGTTATGTTCCAGTTTTCATAATTTCCCAGCTTTTACTTACGAATCAAAGAGGAAAAAACCTCGAGATAATTGGTTGCAACTTGGGGGATATGTTTTTGGAACCATTAATGACATCCAAAAAGCATTTGAAGCGATACGGAGTTCGTTGTGTGAAGCACTGGTCATGCACGGTGAATGCGCCTTGCCAAGAGTTCCTTGGGAATGACCATTGGCTTGCCAAGTGCCTTGGGGGAATGGCCTTGGCAAGTGCCTTGGGAATGGCCTTGGCAAGTGCCTTGGGAATGGCCTTGCCACAGGCAAGGCACGGTGAATGCACTGGGAAAGCCCCGTGTTCGCACCGTGCATCCACCGTTCAGGTGCCTTGGCTTGCAGGGGAATGGCATTGGCAAGTGGCTGGGCATTGCCATGGAAAGGCACGGGGCAATACAGTGGGAAGGCTTGGGGCAATGCACTGGGAAGGCACTGGGAATGCACGGGGAATGCACGGGCAATGCACTGGGAAGGCATTTGGCAGTGCCTTGGCAAGTGCCTTGGCAGTGCCTTGGCAGTGCCTTGGCAAGTTCCTGGGCATTGCCTTGGCATGGGCACGACACGGGCAATGGCAGTGCCTTGGCAAGTGCCTTGTCAAGTGCCTTGGCAAGTGCCTTGGGAGTGCCTTGGCAAGTGCCTGGGCATTGCCTTGGCAAGTGCCTGGGCATTGCCTTGGCAAGTGCCTGGGCATTGCCTTGGCAAGTGCCTGGGCATTGCCTTGGCAAGTGCCTGGGCATTGCCTTGGCAAGTGCCTGGGCATTGCCTTGGCACGGGCACGACACGGGCAATGGGCAAGGCCCGTGATCGCACAGTGCGTTCACCGTGCCTGGGCATTGCCTTGGCAGCGCCTTGGCAGTGCCTTGGTAGCTCCTTGGCAGTGCCTTGGCGTGCCTTGGCAGTGCCTTGGCAGCGCCTTGGCAGTGCCATGGCAGCGCCTTGCCAGCGCCTTGGCAGTGCCATGGCAGCGCCTTGGAAATGCCATGGAGTGCCTTGGCAGTGCCTTGGCATGCCTTGCCAGTGCCTTACCCGTGCCTGGGCCAGTGCCTTGCCCGTGCCTGGGTCAGTGCTTGGGCCAGTGCCATGGCAAGTGCCTGGGCAGTGCCTTGGTAGCGCCTTGTCAGTGCCTTGGCAGTACGTTAGTGTGCCTTGGCAGTGCCATGGCAACTGCCTTGGCAGTGCCTTGGCAGTGCCTTGCCCGTGCCTGGGCCAGTGCCTGGGTCAGTGCCTGGGCCAGTGCCATGGCAAGTGCCTGGGCAGTGCCTTGGTAGCGCCTTGTCAGTGCCTTGGCAGTACGTTAGTGTGCCTTGGCAGTGCCATGGCAACTGCCTTGGCAGTGCCTTGGCCGTGCCTTGGCAAGTGCCTTGGCGTACCTTGGCAGTGGCTTGGCGTGCCTTGCCAGTGCCTTGCCAGTGCCTTGCCAGTGCCTTGCCAGTGTTTTGCCAGTGCCTTGGCCGTGCCTGGGCCACTGCCATGGCAAGTGCCTGGGCAGTGCCTTGGCAGCGCCTTGGCAGTGCCTTGGAAGCTTCTTGGCAGTGCCTTGGCGTGCCTGGGCAGTGCCTTTGAAGTGCCTTTGCAGTGCCTTTGCAGTGCCTTGGCAGTGCCATGGCAGCGCCTTGGCTGTGCCTTGCCAGTGCCTTGGCCGTGCCTGGGCAGTGCCCAGGCAACGGCCTTGCCAGTGCCTTGGCCGTGCCTGGGCAGTGCCTTGGCAGTGCCTTGGCAGCGCCTTGGCAGTGCCTTGGCAAGGCGTTGGCGTTCCTTGGTAGTGCCTTGGCAGTGCCTTTGCAGTGCCTTGGCAGCGCCTTGGCAGTGCCTTTGCAGTGCCTTGGCAGCGCCTTGGCAGTGCCTTTGCAGTGCCTTGGCAGCGCCTTGGCAGTGCCTTAGCAGTGCCTTGGCAGTGCCTTCGCAGCGCCATGGCAGTGCCTTGGCAACTGCCTTGGCAGCCCCTTGGCAGTGCCATGGCGTGCCTTTGCAGTGCCTTGGGAGTGCCTTGGCAGTGCCTTGGCAGTGCATTGGCAGCGCCTTGGCAGCGCCTTGGCGGCGCCTTGGTATCGCCATGGCAAGTGCCTGGGCAGTGCTTTGGCCGTGCCTTGCCAGTGCCTTGGCAAGGGCCTTGGTAGTGCCTTGGCCGTGCCTTTGCGTACCTTGCCAGTGCCTTGGCCGTGCCTGGGCCACTGCCACGGCAAGTGCCTGGGCAGTGCCTTGGCAGCGCCTTGTCAGTGCCTTGGTAGCTCCTTGGCAGTGCCTTGGCGTGCCTGGGCAGTGCCTTGCCTGTGCCTTGGCAGTACCTTTGCAGTGCCTTGGCAGTGCCTTGGCGTGCCTTGGCAGTGCATTGGCAGTGCCTTGCCCGTGCCTGGGCCAGTGCCATGGCAAGTGCTGGGCAGTGCCTTGGCAGCGCCTTGTCAGTGCCTTGGTAGTGTGTTGGCGTGCCTTGGCAGTGCCTTGGCACTGCCTTGGCGTGCCTTGGCAGTGCCTTGCTAGTGCCTTGCCTGTGCCTGGGCCAGTGCCATGGCAAGTGCCTGGGCAGTGCCTTGGAAGCGCCTTGTCAGTGCCTTGGCAGTGCGTTGGCGTGCCTTGTCAGTGCCTTGGCAGCGCCTGGGCAGTGCCTTAGTAGTGCCCGGGTTGTGCCTTGGCAGTGCCTTTGCGTGCCTTTGCGTGCCTTGCCAGTGCCTTGCCCGCGCCTGGGCCAGTGCCATGGCAAGTGCCTGGGCAGTGCCTTGGCAGCGCCTTGTCAGTGCCTTGGCAGTGCATTGGCGTGCCTGGGCAGCGACTTTTCAGCGCCATGGCAAGTGCCTTGGCAGTGCCTTGGCAGTGCCTTGGCAGCGCATTGGCAGTGCCTTGGTAGCTCCTTGGCAGTGCTTTCGCGTGCCTTGGCAACTGCCTTGGCAGTGCCATGGCGTACCTTGGCAGTGCCATGGCGTGCCTTGGCAGTGCCATGGCGTGCCTTGGCAGTGCCTTGGCGTGCATTGGCAGTGCCTTGGCGTGCTTTGGCAGTGCATTGGCAGTGCCTTGGCGTGCCTTGCCCGTGCCTTGCTCGTGCCTGGGCCAGTGCCATGGCAAGTGCTGGGCAGTGCCTTGGCAGTGCGTTGGCAGTGCCTTGGCCGTGCCTTGGCAAGGGCCTTGGCGTACCTTGGCAGTGGCTTGGCGTGCCTTGCCAGCGCCTTGCCAGCGCCTTGGCAGTGCCTTGGCCGTGCCTTGGCCGTGCCTGGGCCGTGCCTGGGCCACTGCCATGGCAAGTGCCTGGGCAGTGCCTTGGCAACGCCTTGGCATCGCCTTGGCAGTGCCTTGAAAAGCCAGTGGCGCGAAGCTACCGTGCGTTGGATTATGACTGAACGCCTCTAAGTCAGAATCCGGGTTAGAAATGACACATGCGCCCGTCGCCTGATTGTCATCCTGCAGTAGGGGCCAATCCGGTCCCCAAGGGCACGTGCCGTTGGCTAAGCCCCCGCGACGGACAAGTCGTGTGGGCAGCCATGAATCAATTCCAACCGAGCGGCGGGTAGAATCATTTGCAGACGACTTAAATATGCGACGGGGGATTGTAAGTGGCAGAGTGGCCTTGCTGCCACGATCCACTGAGATTCAGCCCTTTGTCGCTTCGATTCGTCCCTCCCAAACACTCCAACATTTTTTTCATTCATCACATGTGTTCTTCCCGAGGCATAGCTTTCCCATGTCACGAACCGTCGTTGCATACAGAAAAATTGAACCCCCAGATGCAATCTCACCAATAACGTGCGTCGCGTTCTTAAGAAGCGTCGCTTGCCAGGTTCAGTTGTCGCGTGCAAAGGGAACGCCAGATTCAGAGTCATTGTTACACGAGAGCATGGTCTCACATGGTTGTAAAACAATGAGAGCACTAAGCATTTGCAGTTCCGCAACATGAGAGCATGGTTCGGCTTGTTTCGGCTTTATTAATCTAAACCAATGATGGAAGCACTTGAAATGTTGATCCCGCATATTTTGTTATGTTCCAGTTTTCATAATTTCCCAGCTTTTACTTACGAATCAAAGAGGAAAAAACCTCGAGATAATTGGTTGCAACTTGGGGGATATGTTTTTGGAACCATTAATGACATCCAAAAAGCATTTGAAGCGATACGGAGTTCGTTGTGTGAAGCACTGGTCATGCACGGTGAATGCGCCTTGCCAAGAGTTCCTTGGGAATGACCATTGGCTTGCCAAGTGCCTTGGGGGAATGGCCTTGGCAAGTGCCTTGGGAATGGCCTTGGCAAGTGCCTTGGGAATGGCCTTGCCACAGGCAAGGCACGGTGAATGCACTGGGAAAGCCCCGTGTTCGCACCGTGCATCCACCGTTCAGGTGCCTTGGCTTGCAGGGGAATGGCATTGGCAAGTGGCTGGGCATTGCCATGGAAAGGCACGGGGCAATACAGTGGGAAGGCTTGGGGCAATGCACTGGGAAGGCACTGGGAATGCACGGGGAATGCACGGGCAATGCACTGGGAAGGCATTTGGCAGTGCCTTGGCAAGTGCCTTGGCAGTGCCTTGGCAGTGCCTTGGCAAGTTCCTGGGCATTGCCTTGGCATGGGCACGACACGGGCAATGGCAGTGCCTTGGCAAGTGCCTTGTCAAGTGCCTTGGCAAGTGCCTTGGGAGTGCCTTGGCAAGTGCCTGGGCATTGCCTTGGCAAGTGCCTGGGCATTGCCTTGGCAAGTGCCTGGGCATTGCCTTGGCAAGTGCCTGGGCATTGCCTTGGCAAGTGCCTGGGCATTGCCTTGGCAAGTGCCTGGGCATTGCCTTGGCACGGGCACGACACGGGCAATGGGCAAGGCCCGTGATCGCACAGTGCGTTCACCGTGCCTGGGCATTGCCTTGGCAGCGCCTTGGCAGTGCCTTGGTAGCTCCTTGGCAGTGCCTTGGCGTGCCTTGGCAGTGCCTTGGCAGCGCCTTGGCAGTGCCATGGCAGCGCCTTGCCAGCGCCTTGGCAGTGCCATGGCAGCGCCTTGGAAATGCCATGGAGTGCCTTGGCAGTGCCTTGGCGTGCCTTGCCAGTGCCTTACCCGTGCCTGGGCCAGTGCCTTGCCCGTGCCTGGGTCAGTGCCTGGGCCAGTGCCATGGCAAGTGCCTGGGCAGTGCCTTGGTAGCGCCTTGTCAGTGCCTTGGCAGTACGTTAGTGTGCCTTGGCAGTGCCATGGCAACTGCCTTGGCAGTGCCTTGGCAGTGCCTTGCCCGTGCCTGGGCCAGTGCCTGGGTCAGTGCCTGGGCCAGTGCCATGGCAAGTGCCTGGGCAGTGCCTTGGTAGCGCCTTGTCAGTGCCTTGGCAGTACGTTAGTGTGCCTTGGCAGTGCCATGGCAACTGCCTTGGCAGTGCCTTGGCCGTGCCTTGGCAAGTGCCTTGGCGTACCTTGGCAGTGGCTTGGCGTGCCTTGCCAGTGCCTTGCCAGTGCCTTGCCAGTGTTTTGCCAGTGCCTTGGCCGTGCCTGGGCCACTGCCATGGCAAGTGCCTGGGCAGTGCCTTGGCAGCGCCTTGGCAGTGCCTTGGAAGCTTCTTGGCAGTGCCTTGGCGTGCCTGGGCAGTGCCTTTGAAGTGCCTTTGCAGTGCCTTGGCAGTGCCATGGCAGCGCCTTGGCTGTGCCTTGCCAGTGCCTTGGCCGTGCCTGGGCAGTGCCCAGGCAACGGCCTTGGCAGTGCCTTGGCGTGCCTTGCCAGTGCCTTGGCCGTGCCTGGGCAGTGCCTTGGCAGTGCCTTGGCAGCGCCTTGGCAGTGCCTTGGCAAGGCGTTGGCGTTCCTTGGTAGTGCCTTGGCAGTGCCTTTGCAGTGCCTTGGCAGCGCCTTGGCAGTGCCTTTGCAGTGCCTTGGCAGCGCCTTGGCAGTGCCTTAGCAGTGCCTTGGCAGTGCCTTGGCAGTGCCTTCGCAGCGCCATGGCAGTGCCTTGGCAACTGCCTTGGCAGCCCCTTGGCAGTGCCATGGCGTGCCTTTGCAGTGCCTTGGGAGTGCCTTGGCAGTGCCTTGGCAGTGCATTGGCAGCGCCTTGGCAGCGCCTTGGCGGCGCCTTGGTATCGCCATGGCAAGTGCCTGGGCAGTGCTTTGGCCGTGCCTTGCCAGTGCCTTGGCAAGGGCCTTGGTAGTGCCTTGGCCGTGCCTTTGCGTACCTTGCCAGTGCCTTGGCCGTGCCTGGGCCACTGCCACGGCAAGTGCCTGGGCAGTGCCTTGGCAGCGCCTTGTCAGTGCCTTGGTAGCTCCTTGGCAGTGCCTTGGCGTGCCTGGGCAGTGCCTTGCCTGTGCCTTGGCAGTACCTTTGCAGTGCCTTGGCAGTGCCTTGGCGTGCCTTGGCAGTGCATTGGCAGTGCCTTGCCCGTGCCTGGGCCAGTGCCATGGCAAGTGCTGGGCAGTGCCTTGGCAGCGCCTTGTCAGTGCCTTGGTAGTGTGTTGGCGTGCCTTGGCAGTGCCATGGCTGTGCCTTGGCAGTGCCTTGGCACTGCCTTGGCGTGCCTTGGCAGTGCCTTGCTAGTGCCTTGCCTGTGCCTGGGCCAGTGCCATGGCAAGTGCCTGGGCAGTGCCTTGGAAGCGCCTTGTCAGTGCCTTGGCAGTGCGTTGGCGTGCCTTGTCAGTGCCTTGGCAGCGCCTGGGCAGTGCCTTAGTAGTGCCCGGGTTGTGCCTTGGCAGTGCCTTTGCGTGCCTTTGCGTGCCTTGCCAGTGCCTTGCCCGCGCCTGGGCCAGTGCCATGGCAAGTGCCTGGGCAGTGCCTTGGCAGCGCCTTGTCAGTGCCTTGGCAGTGCATTGGCGTGCCTGGGCAGCGACTTTTCAGCGCCATGGCAAGTGCCTTGGCAGTGCCTTGGCAGTGCCTTGGCAGCGCATTGGCAGTGCCTTGGTAGCTCCTTGGCAGTGCCATGGCGTACCTTGGCAGTGCCATGGCGTGCCTTGGCAGTGCCATGGCGTGCCTTGGCAGTGCCTTGGCGTGCATTGGCAGTGCCTTGGCGTGCTTTGGCAGTGCATTGGCAGTGCCTTGGCGTGCCTTGCCCGTGCCTTGCTCGTGCCTGGGCCAGTGCCATGGCAAGTGCTGGGCAGTGCCTTGGCAGTGCGTTGGCAGTGCCTTGGCCGTGCCTTGGCAAGGGCCTTGGCGTACCTTGGCAGTGGCTTGGCGTGCCTTGCCAGCGCCTTGCCAGCGCCTTGGCAGTGCCTTGGCCGTGCCTTGGCCGTGCCTTGGCCGTGCCTGGGCCGTGCCTGGGCCACTGCCATGGCAAGTGCCTGGGCAGTGCCTTGGCAACGCCTTGGCATCGCCTTGGCAGTGCCTTGAAAAGCCAGTGGCGCGAAGCTACCGTGCGTTGGATTATGACTGAACGCCTCTAAGTCAGAATCCGGGTTAGAAATGACACATGCGCCCGTCGCCCGATTGTCATCCTGCAGTAGGGGCCAATCCGGTCCCCAAGGGCACGTGCCGTTGGCTAAGCCCCCGCGACGGACAAGTCGTGTGGGCAGCCATGAATCAATTCCAACCGAGCGGCGGGTAGAATCATTTGCAGACGACTTAAATATGCGACGGGGGATTGTAAGTGGCAGAGTGGCCTTGCTGCCACGATCCACTGAGATTCAGCCCTTTGTCGCTTCGATTCGTCCCTCCCAAACACTCCAACATTTTTTTCATTCATCACATGTGTTCTTCCCGAGGCATAGCTTTCCCATGTCACGAACCGTCGTTGCATACAGAAAAATTGAACCCCCAGATGCAATCTCACCAATAACGTGCGTCGCGTTCTTAAGAAGCGTCGCTTGCCAGGTTCAGTTGTCGCGTGCAAAGGGAACGCCAGATTCAGAGTCATTGTTACACGAGAGCATGGTCTCACATGGTTGTAAAACAATGAGAGCACTAAGCATTTGCAGTTCCGCAACATGAGAGCATGGTTCGGCTTGTTTCGGCTTTATTAATCTAAACCAATGTTGGAAGCACTCGAAATGTTGATCCCGCATATTTTGTTATGTTCCAGTTTTCATAATTTCCCAGCTTTTAGTTACGAATCAAAGAGTAAAAAACCTCGAGATAATTGGTTGCAACTTGGGGGATATGTTTTTGGAACCATTAATGACATCCAAAAAGCATTTGAAGCGATACGGAGTTCGTTGTGTGAAAGCACTGGTCATGCATGGTGAACGCGCCTTGCCAAGAGTTCCTTGGGAATGACCATTGGCTTGCCAAGTGCCTTGGGGGAATGGCCTTGGCAAGTGCCTTGGGAATGGCCTTGCCACTGGCAAGGCACGGTGAATGCACTGGGAAAGCCCCGTGTTCGCACCGTGCATCCATCGTTCAGGTGCCTTGGCTTGCAGGGGAATGGCATTGGCAAGTGGCTGGGCATTGCCATGGAAAGGCACGGAGCAATGCAGTAGGAAGGCTTGGGGAAATGCACTGGGAAGGCACTGGGAATGCACGGGGAATGCACGGGCAATGCACTGGGAAGGCATTTGGCAGTGCCTTGGCAAGTGCCTTGGCAGTGCCTTGGCAAGTTCCTGGGCATTGCCTTGGCATGGGCACGGCACGGGCAATGGCAGTGCCTTGGCAAGTGCCTTGTCAAGTGCCTTGGGAGTGCCTGGGCAAGTGCCTGGGCATTGCCTTGGCAAGTGCTTGGGCATTGCCTTGGCACGGGCACGACACGGGCAATGGGCAAGGCCCGTGATCGCACAGTGCGTTCACCGTGCCTGGGCATTGCCTTGGCAGCGCCTTGGCAGTGCCTTGGTAGCTCCTTGGCAGTGCCTTGGCAGTGCCTTGGCGTGCCATGGCAGTGCCATGGCAGCGCCTTGGCAATGCCATGGAGTGCCTTGGCAGTGCCTTGGCGTGCCTTGCCAGTGCCTTACCCGTGCCTGGGCCAGTGCCTTGCCCGTGCCTGGGCCAGTGCCTGGGTCAGTGCCTGGGCCAGTTCCATGGCAAGTGCCTAGGCAGTGCCTTGGTAGCGCATTGTCAGTGCCTTGGCAGTACGTTAGCGTGCCTTGGCAGTGCCTTGGCCGTGCCTTGGCAAGGGCCTTGGCGTACCTTGGCAGTGGCTTGGCGTGCCTTGCCAGTGCCTTGGCCGTGCCTGGGCCACTGCCATGGCAAGTGCCTGGGCAGTGCCTTGGCAGCGCCTTGGCAGTGCCTTGGAAGCTTCTTGGCAGTGCCTTGGCGTGCCTGGGCAGTGCCTTTGCAGTGCCTTTGCAGTGCTTTTGAAGTGCCTTTGCAGTGCCTTTGCAGTGCCATGGCAGCGCCTTGGCTGTGCCTTGCCAGTGCCTTGGCGTGCCTTGCCAGTGCCTTGGCCGTGCCTGGGCAGCGCCTTGGCAGTGCCTTGGCAAGGCGTTGGCGTTCCTTGGTAGTGCCTTGGCAGTGCCTTTGCTGTGCCTTTGCAATGGCTTTGCAGTGGCTTTGCAGTGCCTTTGCAGTGCCTTGGCAGCGCCTTGGCAGTGCCTTTGCAGTGCCTTGGCAGCGCCTTGGCAGTGCCTTGGCAGAGCATCGGCAGCGCCATGGCAGTGCCTTGGCAACTGCCTTGGCAGCCCCTTGGCAGTGCCATGGCGTGCCTTTGCAGTGCCATGGGAGTGCCTTGGCGTGCCTTGGCAGTGCCTTGGCAGTGCATTGGCAGTGCCTTGGCAGCGCCTTGGCGTGCCTTTGCAGTGCCTTTGCGTGCGTTGGCGTGCCTTGGCAGCGCCATGGCAAGTGCCTTGGCAGTGCTTTGGCCGTGCCTTTCCAGTGCCTTGGCAAGGGCCTTGGTAGTGCCTTGGCCGTGCCTTTGCGTGCCTTGCCAGTGCCTTGGCCGTGCCTGGGCCACTGCCATGGCAAGTGCATGGGCAGTGCCTTGGCAGCGCCTTGGCAGTTCCTTGGTAGCTCCTTGGCAGTGCCTTGGCGTGCCTGGGCAGTGCCTTGCCTGTGCCTTGGCAGTACCTTTGCAGTGCCTTGGCAACTGCCTTGGCAGTGCCATGGCGTGCCTTGGCAGTGCATTGGCAGTGCCTTGCCCGTGCCTGCGCCAGTGCCATGGCAAGTGTTGGGCAGTGCCTTGTCAGTGCCTTGGTAGTGCGTTGGCGTGCCTTGGCAGTGCCATGGCAGCGCCTTGGCTGTGCCTTGGCAGTGCCTTGGCACTGCCTTGGCGTGCCTTGGCAGTGCCTTGCTAGTGCCTTGGCAGTGCCTTGCTAGTGCCTTGCCTGTGCCTGGGCCAGTGCCATGGCAAGTGCCTGGGCAGTGCCTTGGAAGCGCCTGGCAGTGCCTTAGTAGTGCCCGGGTTGTGCCTTGGCAGTGCCTTTGCGTGCCTTTGCGTGCCTTGCCAGTGCCTTGCCCGCGCCTGGGCCAGTGCCATGGCAAGTGCCTGGGCAGTGCCTTGGCAGCGCCTTGGCAGTGCATTGGCGTGCCTGGGCAGCGCCTTTTCAGCGCCATGGCAAGTGCCTTGGCAGCGCATTGGCAGTGCCTTGGCAGCGCATTGGCAGTGCCTTGGTAGCTCGTTGGCAGTGCTTTCGCGTGCCTTAGCAGTGCCTTGGCGTGCATTGGCAGTGCCTTGGCGTGCCTTGGCAGTGCATTGGCAGGGCCTTGGCGTGCCTTGCCCGTGCCTTGCCCGTGCCTGGGCCAGTGCCATGGCAAGTGCTGGGCAGTGCCTTGGCAGTGCGTTGGCAGTGCGTTGGCAAGGGCCTTGGCGTACCTTGGCAGTGGCTTGGCGTGCCTTGCCAGCGCCTTGGCAGTGCCTTGGTCGTGCCTTGGCCGTGCCTGGGCCACTGCCATGGCAAGTGCCTTGGCAGCGCCTTGGCAGTGCCTTGAAAAGCCAGTGCCGCGAAGCTACCGTGCGTTGGATTATGACTGGACGCCTCTAAGTCAGAATCCGGGTTAGAAATGACACATGCGCCCGTCGCCCGATTGTCATCCTGCAGTAGGGGCCAATCCGGTCCCCAAGGGCACGTGCCGTTGGCTAAGCCCCCGCGACGGACAAGTCGTGTGGGCAGCCATGAATCAATTCCAACCGAGCGGCGGGTAGAATCCTTTGCAGACGACTTAAATATGCGACGGGGGATTGTAAGTGGCAGAGTGGCCTTGCTGCCACGATCCACTGAGATTCAGCCCTTTGTCGCTTCGATTCGTCCCTCCCAAACACTCCAACATTTTTTTCATTCATCACATGTGTTCTTCCCGAGGATGAGCATGGATGAGTTACCCCACGGGCCTTGGCATAGCTTTCCCATGTCACGAACCGTCGTTGCATACAGAAAAATTGAACCCCCAGATGCAATCTCACCAATAACGTGCGTCGCGTTCTTAAGAAGCGTCGCTTGCCAGGTTCAGTTGTCGCGTGCAAAGGGAACGCCAGATTCAGAGTCATTGTTACACGAGAGCATGGTCTCACATGGTTGTAAAACAATGAGAGCACTAAGCATTTGCAGTGCCGCAACATGAGAGCATGGTTCGACTTGTTTCGGCTTTATTAATCTAAACCAATGTTGGAAGCACTTGAAATGTTGATCCCGCATATTTTGTTATGTTCCAGTTTTCATAATTTCTCAGCTTTTACTTACGAATCAAAGAGGAAAAAACCTCGAGATAATTGGTTGCAACTTGGGGGATATGTTTTTGGAACCATTAATGACATCCAAAAAGCATTTGAAGCGATACGGAGTTCGTTGTGTGAAAGCACTGGTCATGCACGGTGAATGCGCCTTGCCAAGAGTTCCTTGGGAATGACCATTGGCTTGCCAAGTGCCTTGGGGGAATGGCCTTGGCAAGTGCATTGGGAATGGCCTTGCCACTGGCAAGGCACGGTGAATGCACTGGGAAAGCCTCGTGTTCGCACCGTGCATCCACCGTTCAGGTGCCTTGGCTTGCAGGGGAATGGCATTGGCAAGTGGCTGGGCATTGCCATGGAAAGCCACGGGGCAATGCAGTGGGAAGGATTGGGGAAATGCACTGGGAAGGCACTGGGAATGCACGGGGAATGCACGGGCAATGCACTGGGAAGGCATTTGGCAGTGCCTTGGCAAGTTCCTGGGCATTGCCTTGGCATGGGCACGGCACGGGCAATGGCAGTGCCTTGGCAAGTGCCTTGGGAGTGCCTGGGCAAGTGCCTGGGCATTGCCTTGGCAAGTGCCTGGGCATTGCCTTGGAAAGTGCCTGGGCATTGCCTTGGCACGGGCACGACATGGGCAAGGCCCGTGATCGCACAGTACGTTCATCGTGCCTGGGCATTGCCTTGTTAGTGCCTTGGCTGTGCCAGTGCCAGTGCCATGCCAGTGCCTTGGCTGTGCCTGGGCCAGTGCCATGGCAAGTGCCTGGGCAGTGCCTGGGCAGTGTCGTGGCAGTGCCTGGGCAGTGCCTTGGCGTGCCTTGGCAGCGCCTGGGCAGTGCCTTGGCAGCGCCTGGGCAGTGCCTTGGCAACGCCTTGTCAGTGCGTTGGCGTGCGTTGGCGTGCCTTGGCAGTGCCTTGGCAGCGCCTGGGCAGTGCCTGGGCAGTGCCTTGGCAGCGCCTTATCAGTGCGTTGCCGTGCCTTGGAAGTACCTTCGCAGTGCCTTGGCAGCGCCTTGTCAGTGCCTTGGCAGTGCGTTGGCGTGCCTTGGCAGCGCCATGGCAAGTGCCTTGGCAGTGCCTTAGCCGTGCCTTGCCAGTGCCTTGGCAAGGGCCTTGGCAAGTGCCTTGGCAAGCGCCTTGGCAGTGCCTTGGCCGTGCCTTGGCGTGCCTTGCCAGTGCCTTGGCCGTGCCTGGGCCACTGCCATGGCAAGTAATTGGGCAGTGCCTTGGCAGCGCCTTGGCAGTGCCTTGGTAGCTCCTTGGCAATGATTTGGCGTGCCTGGGCAGTGCCTTGCCTGTGCCTTAGCATTGCCTTGGCAGTACCTTGGCGTGCCTTAGCAGTGCATTGGCAGTGCCTTGGCGTGCCTTGCCTGTGCCTGGGCCAGTGCCATGGCAAGTGCTGGGCAGTGCCTTGGCAGCGCCTTGTCAGTGCCTTGGCAGTGCCCGGGCTGTGCCTTGGCAGTGCCCGGGCTGTGCCTTGGCAGTGCCCGGGCTGTGCCTTGGCAGTGCCCGGGCAGTACCTTGGCAGTGCCTTGGCCGTGCCTGGGCCACTGCCATGGCAAGTGCCTTGGCAGTGCCTTGGCAAGTGCCTGGGCAGTGCCTTGGCAGCGCCTTGTAAGTGCGTTGGCGTGCCTTGGTAGCTCCTTCGCAGTGGCTTGGCGTGCCTGCGCAGTACCTTGCCTGTGCCTTGGCAACTGCCTTGGCAGTGCCATGGCGTGCCTTCGCAGTGCCTTGGCGTGCCTTCGCAGTGCCTTGGCGTGCCTTGTCAGTGCCTTGTCAGTGCCTTGGCGTGCCTTGCCCTTGCCTTGTCAGTGCCATGGCAAGTGCCTGGGCAGTGCCAGGGCAGTGCCTGGGCAGTGCCTTGTCAGTGCCTTGGCGTGCCTTGGCGTGCCTTGGCAGTGCCTGCGCTGTGGCTTGGCAGTGCCTTGGCAGCGCATGGGCAGTGCCTTAGTAGCTCCTGGGCAGTGCCTTAGCAGCGCATGGGCAGTGCGTTAGCAGCGCCTTGTCAATGCGTTGGCGTGCCTTGGCAGCGCCATGGCAGTGCCTTGGTAGTGCCTTGGCGTGCCTTGGCAGTGCCTTGGCAATGCGTTGGCGTGCCTTGGCAGCGCCATGGCAAGTGCCTTGGCAGTGCCTTAGCCGTGCCTTGCAAGTGCCTTGCCAGTGCCTTGTCAAGGGCCTTGGAAGTGCCTTGGCACTGCCTTGGCGTGCCTTGGCGTGCTTTGGCAGTGCCTTGGTAGTGCCTTGGCGTGCCTTGGCAGTGCCTTGGCGTGCCTTGGCAGTGCCTTGGCGTGCCTTGGCAGTGCCTTGGCGTGCCTTGGCAGTGCCTTGGCGTGCCTTGGCAGTTCCTTGGCAGCGTCTGGGCAGTGCCTTGGCAGCGCCTGGGCAGTGCCTGGGCAGTGCCTTAGCCGTGCCTTGCCAGTGCCTTGGCAAGGGCCTTGGCAAGTGCCTTGCCAAGCGCCTTGGCCGTGCCTTGGCCGTGCCTTGGCCGTGCCTTGGCGTGCCTTGCCAGTGCCTTGGCCGTGCCTGGGCCACTGCCATGCCAAGTGCCTGGGCAGTGCCTTGGCAGCGCCTTGTCACTGCGTTGGCGTGCCTTGGCAGCGCCTAGGCAGTGCCTGGGCAGTGCCTTGGCAGTGCCTTGGCAGCGCCTTGTCAGTGCCTTGTCAGTGTCTTGGCAGCGCCTGGTCAGTGCCTTGGCAGTGCCTTGGCAGCGCCTGGGCAGTGCCTTGGCAGCGCCTGGGCAGTGCCTTGGCAGCGCCTTGTCAGTGCCTTGTCAGTGCCTTGGCACTGCGTTGCCGTGCCTTGGCAGTGCCCGGGCTGTGCCTTGGCAGTGCCCGGGCTGTGCCTTGGCAGTGCCCGGGCTGTGCCTTGGCTGTGCCTGGGCAGTGCCTTGGCCATGCCTGGGCCACTGCCATGGCAAGTGCCTTGGCAGCGCATGGGCAGTGCCTTAGCAGCGCATGGGCAGTGCCTTAGCAGCGCCTTGCCAGCGCCTTGGCAGTGCCTTGGCCGTGCCTGGGCCACTGCCATGGCAAGTGCCTGGGCAGTGCCTTGGCAACGCCTTGGCATCGCCTTGGCAGTGCCTTGAAAAGCCAGTGGCGCGAAGCTACCGTGCGTTGGATTATGACTGAACGCCTCTAAGTCAGAATCCGGGTTAGAAATGACACACGCGCCCGTCGCCCGATTGTCATCCTGCAGTAGGGGCCAATCCGGTCCCCAAGGGCACGTGCCGTTGGCTAAGCCCCCGCGACGGACAAGTCGTGTGGGCAGCCATGAATCAATTCCAACCGAGCGGCGGGTAGAATCATTTGCAGACGACTTAAATATGCGACGGGGGATTGTAAGTGGCAGAGTGGCCTTGCTGCCACGATCCACTGAGATTCAGCCCTTTGTCGCTTCGATTCGTCCCTCCCAAACACTCCAACATTTTTTTCATTCATCACATGTGTTCTTCCCGAGGCATAGCTTTCCCATGTCACGAACCGTCGTTGCATACAGAAAAATTGAACCCCCAGATGCAATCTCACCAATAACGTGCGTCGCGTTCTTAAGAAGCGTCGCTTGCCAGGTTCAGTTGTCGCGTGCAAAGGGAACGCCAGATTCAGAGTCATTGTTACACGAAAGCATGGTCTCACATGGTTGTAAAACAATGAGAGCACTAAGCATTTGCAGTTCCGCAACATGAGAGCATGGTTCGGCTTGTTTCGGCTTTATTAATCTAAACCAATGTTGGAAGCACTCGAAATGTTGATCCCGCATATTTTGTTATGTTCCAGTTTTCATAATTTCCCAGCTTTTACTTACGAATCAAAGAGGAAAAAACCTCGAGATAATTGGTTGCAACTTGGGGGATATGTTTTTGGAACCATTAATGACATCCAAAAAGCATTTGAAGCGATACGGAGTTCGTTGTGTGAAAGCACTGGTCATGCATGGTGAACGCGCCTTGCCAAGAGTTCCTTGGGAATGACCATTGGCTTGCCAAGTGCCTTGGGGGAATGGCCTTGGCAAGTGCCTTGGGAATGGCCTTGCCACTGGCAAGGCACGGTGAATGCACTGGGAAAGCCCCGTGTTCGCACCGTGCATCCATCGTTCAGGTGCCTTGGCTTGCAGAGGAATGGCATTGGCAAGTGGCTGGGCATTGCCATGGAAAGGCACGGGGCAATGCAGTGGGAAGGCTTGGGGAAATGCACTGGGAAGGCACTGGGAATGCACGGGGAATGCACGGGCAATGCACTGGGAAGGCATTTGGCAGTGCCTTGGCAAGTGCCTTGGCAGTGCCTTGGCAAGTTCCTGGGCATTGCCTTGGCAGGGGCACGGCACGGGCACGGCACGGGCAATGGCAGTGCCTTGGCAAGTGCCTTGTCAAGTGCCTTGGGAGTGCCTGGGCAAGTGCCTGGGCATTGCCTTGGCAGCGCCTTGGCAGTGCCTTGGCAGCGCCTTGTCAGTGCCTTGTCAGTGCCTTGTCAGTGCCTTGTCAGTGCCTTGGCAGTGCCTTGGCAGCGCCATGGCAAGTGCCTTGTCAGTGCCTTGGCGTGCCTGGGCAGTGCCTTGGCAGTGCCTTGGCGTGCCTGGGCAGTGCCTTGGCAGTGCCTTGGCGTGCCTGGGCAGTGCCTGGGCAGTGCCTGGGCAGTGCCTTGGTAGTGCCTTGGCAGTGCCTTGGCAGTGCCTGGGCCACTGCCATGGCAAGTAATAGGGCAGTGCCTTGGCAGTGCCTTGGCAGCGCCTTGGCAGTGCCTTAGTAGCTCCTTGGCAATGCTTTGGCGTGCCTTGCCTGTGCCTTGGCAGTGCCTTGGCGTGCCTTGGAAGTGCCTTGGCGTGCCTTGGCGTGCCTTAGCAGTGCATTGGCAGTGCTTTAGCGTGCCTTGCCTGGGACTGGGCCAGTGCCATGGCAAGTGCTGGGCAGTGCCTTGTCAGTGCCTTGGCGTGCCTGGGCAGTGCCTTGGCAGTGCCTTGGCGTGCCTGGGCAGTGCCTTGGCAGTGCCTGGGCAGTGCCTTGGCATTGCCTTGGCAGTGCCTTGGCGTGGCTGGGCAGTGCCTTGGAGTGCCTTGGCAGTGCCTTGCCTGTGCCTTGGCAGCGCCTTGGCAGTGCCTTGGGAGCGCCTTGGCAGTGCCGTGGCAGCGCCTGGGCAGTGCCTTGGCAGCGCCTGGGCAATGCCTTGGCGTGCCTGGGCAGTGCCTTGGCAGCGCCCTGTGCCTTGGCGTGCCTGGGCAGTGCCTTGGCAGTGCCTGGGCAGTGCCTTGGCGTGCCTTGGCAGTGCCTTGGCGTGGCTGGGCAGTGCCTTGGAGTGCCTTGGCAGTGCCTTGCCTGTGCCTTGGCAGCGCCTTGGCAGTGCCTTGGCAGCGCCTGGGCAGTGCCTTGGCAGCGCCTTGGCAGTGCCTTGGCAGCGCCTTGTCAGTGCCTTGTCAGTGCCTTGTCAGTGCCTTGTCAGTGCCTTGGCAGCGCCTTGGCAGTGCCTTGGCAGCGCCATGGCAAGTGCCTTGTCAGTGCCTTGGCGTGCCTGGGCAGTGCCTTGGCAGTGCCTTGGCGTGCCTGGGCAGTGCCTTGGCAGTGCCTTGGCAGTGCCTGGGCAGTGCCTTGGCAGTGCCTTGGTAGTGCCTTGGCAGTGCCTTGGCGTGGCTGGGCAGTGCCTTGGAGTGCCTTGGCAGTGCCTTGCCTGTGCCTTGGCAGCGCCTTGGCAGTGCCTTGGGAGCGCCTTGGCAGTGCCGTGGTAGCGCCTGGGCAGTGCCTTGGCAGCGCCTGGGCAATGCCTTGGCGTGCCTGGGCAGTGCCTTGGCAGTGCCTTGGCAGCGCCAAGGCAGTGCCTTGGCAGTGCCTGGGCAGTGCCTTGGCGTGCCTGGGCAGTGCCTTGGCAGTGCCTTGGCGTGGCTGGGCAGTGCCTTGGAGTGCCTTGGCAGTGCCTTGGCAGCGCCTTGGCAGTGCCTTGGCAGCGCCTGGGCAGTGCCTTGGCAGCGCCTTGGCAGTGCCTTGGCGTGCCTGGGCAGTGCCTTGGCAGCGCCTTGGCAGTGCCTTGGCAGTGCCTTGGCAGTGCCTTGGCAGCGCCTGGGCAGTGCCTTCGCAGTGCCTTGGCAGTGCCTTGGCGTGCCTGGGCAGTGCCTTGGCAGCACCTTGGCAGTGCATTGGCAGTGCCTTGGCAGTGCCTGGGCAGTGCCTTGGCGTGCCTGGGCAGTGCCTGGGCCTGGGCCAGTGCCATGGCAAGTGCTGGGCAGTGCCTTGTCAGTGCCTTGGCGTGCCTGGGCAGTGCCTTGGAGTGCCTGGCCAGTGCCATGGCAAGTGCTGGGCAGTGCCTTGTCAGTGCCTTGGCGTGGCTGGGCAGTGCCTTGGAGTGCCTTGGCAGTGCCTTGCCTGTGCCTTGGCAGCGCCTTGGCAGTGCCTTGGCAGCGCCTGGGCAGTGCCTTGGCAGCGCCTTGTCAGTGCCTTGTTAGTGCCTTGGCAGTGCCTTGGCAGCGCCTTGGCAGTGCCTTGGCAGCGCCTTGTCAGTGCCTTGGCAGTGCCTTGGCAGTGCCTTGGCAGTGCCTTGGCAGTGCCTTGGCAGTGCCTTGGTAGTGCGTTGGCGTGCCTTGGCAGTGCCTTGGCGTGCCTTGGCAGTGCCTTGGTGTGCTTTGGCGTGCCTTGGCAGTGCCTTGCCGTGCCTTGCCAGTGCCTTGCCGTGCCTTGCCAGTGCCTTGCCCGTGCCTGAGCCAGTGCCATGGCAAGTGCCTGGGCAGTGCCTTGGCAGCGCCTTGTCAGTGCCTAGGCAGTGCCTTGGCGTGCCTTGGCAGTGCCTTAGCAGTGCCTTAGCAGTGCCTGGGCAGTGCCTTAGCAGTGCCTTGGCAATGCCTTAGCAGCGCCTTCTCAGTGCCTTGGCAGTGCGTTGGCGTGCCTTGGCAGCGCCATGGCAAGTGCGTTGGCGTGCCTTGGCAGCGCCATGGCAAGTGCCTTGGCAGTGCCTTAGCCGTGCCTTGCCAGTGCCTTGGCAAGGGCCTTGGTAAGTGCCTTGGCAAGCGCCTTGGCAGTGCCTTGGCCGTGCCTTGGCGTGCCTTGCCAGTGCCTTGGCCGTGCCTGGGCCACTGCCATGGCAAGTAATAGGGCAGTGCCTTGGCAGTGCCTTGGCAGCGCCTTGGCAGTGCCTTAGTAGCTCCTTGGCAATGCTTTGGCGTGTCTGGGCAGTGCCTTGCCTGTGCCTTGGCAGTGCCTTGGCGTGCCTTGGAAGTGCCTTGGAAGTGCCTTGGCGTGCCTTAGCAGTGCATTGGCAGTGCTTTAGCGTGCCTTGCCTGGGACTGGGCCAGTGCCATGGCAAGTGCTGGGCAGTGCCTTGTCAGTGCCTTGGCGTGCCTGGGCAGTGCCTTGGCTTGCCTGGGCAGTGCCTTGGCATTGCCTTGGCAGTGCCTTGGCGTGGCTGGGCAGTGCCTTGGAGTGCCTTGGCAGTGCCTTGCCTGTGCCTTGGCAGCGCCTTGGCAGTGCCTTGGGAGCGCCTTGGCAGTGCCGTGGCAGCGCCTGGGCAGTGCCTTGGCAGCGCCTGGGCAATGCCTTGGCAGTGCCTTGGCAGTGCCTTGGCGTGCCTGGGCAGTGCCTTGGCAGTGCCTTGGCAGTGCCTTGGCGTGCCTTGGCAGTGCCTTGGCGTGGCTGGGCAGTGCCTTGGAGTGCCTTGGCAGTGCCTTGCCTGTGCCTTGGCAGCGCCTTGGCAGTGCCTTGGCAGCGCCTGGGCAGTGCCTTGGCAGCGCCTTGGCAGTGCCTTGGCAGCGCCTTGTCAGTGCCTTGTCAGTGCCTTGTCAGTGCCTTGGCAGTGCCTTGGCAGTGCCTTGGCAGCGCCATGGCAAGTGCCTTGTCAGTGCCTTGGCGTGCCTGGGCAGTGCCTTGGCAGTGCCTTGGTAGTGCCTTGGCAGTGCCTTGGCCGTGCCTGGGCCACTGCCATGGCAAGTAATAGGGCAGTGCCTTGGCAGTGCCTTGGCAGTGCCTTGGCAGCGCCTTGGCAGTGCCTTAGTAGCTCCTTGGCAATGCTTTGGCGTGTCTGGGCAGTGCCTTGCCTGTGCCTTGGCAGTGCCTTGGCGTGCCTTGGAAGTGCCTTGGAAGTGCCTTGGCGTGCCTTGGCGTGCCTTAGCAGTGCATTGGCAGTGCTTTAGCGTGCCTTGCCTGGGACTGGGCCAGTGCCATGGCAAGTGCTGGGCAGTGCCTTGTCAGTGCCTTGGCGCGCCTGGGCAGTGCCTTGGCATTGCCTTGGCGTGGCTGGGCAGTGCCTTGGAGTGCCTTGGCAGTGCCTTGCCTGTGCCTTGGCAGCGCCTTGGCAGTGCCTTGGGAGCGCCTTGGCAGTGCCGTGGCAGCGCCTGGGCAGTGCCTTGGCAGCGCCTGGGCAATGCCTTGGCGTGCCTGGGCAGTGCCTTGGCAGCGCCCTGTGCCTTGGCGTGCCTGGGCAGTGCCTTGGCAGTGCCTGGGCAGTGCCTTGGCGTGCCTTGGCAGTGCCTTGGCGTGGCTGGGCAGTGCCTTGGAGTGCCTTGGCAGTGCCTTGCCTGTACCTTGGCAGCGCCTTGGCAGTGCCTTGGCAGCGCCTGGGCAGTGCCTTGGCAGCGCCTTGGCAGTGCCTTGGCAGCGCCTTGTCAGTGCCTTGTCAGTGCCTTGTCAGTGCCTTGTCAGTGCCTTGGCAGTGCCTTGGCAGTGCCTTGGCAGCGCCATGGCAAGTGCCTTGTCAGTGCCTTGGCGTGCCTGGGCAGTGCCTTGGCAGTGCCTTGGCGTGCCTGGGCAGTGCCTTGGCAGTGCCTTAGCAGTGCCTGGGCAGTGCCTTAGCAGTGCCTTGGCAATGCCTTAGCAGTGCCTTGGCAATGCCTTAGCAGCGCCTTCTCAGTGCCTTGGCAGTGCGTTGGCGTGCCTTGGCAGCGCCATGGCAAGTGCGTTGGCGTGCCTTGGCAGCGCCATGGCAAGTGCCTTGGCAGTGCCTTAGCCGTGCCTTGCCAGTGCCTTGGCAAGGGCCTTGGTAAGTGCCTTGGCAAGCGCCTTGGCAGTGCCTTGGCCGTGCCTTGGCGTGCCTTGCCAGTGCCTTGGCCGTGCCTGGGCCACTGCCATGGCAAGTAATAGGGCAGTGCCTTGGCAGTGCCTTGGCAGCGCCTTGGCAGTGCCTTAGTAGCTCCTTGGCAATGCTTTGGCGTGTCTGGGCAGTGCCTTGCCTGTGCCTTGGCAGTGCCTTGGCGTGCCTTGGAAGTGCCTTGGAAGTGCCTTGGCGTGCCTTAGCAGTGCATTGGCAGTGCTTTAGCGTGCCTTGCCTGGGACTGGGCCAGTGCCATGGCAAGTGCTGGGCAGTGCCTTGTCAGTGCCTTGGCGTGCCTGGGCAGTGCCTTGGCTTGCCTGGGCAGTGCCTTGGCAGTGCCTGGGCAGTGCCTTGGCATTGCCTTGGCAGTGCCTTGGCGTGGCTGGGCAGTGCCTTGGAGTGCCTTGGCAGTGCCTTGCCTGTGCCTTGGCAGCGCCTTGGCAGTGCCTTGGGAGCGCCTTGGCAGTGCCGTGGCAGCGCCTGGGCAGTGCCTTGGCAGCGCCTGGGCAATGCCTTGGCAGTGCCTTGGCAGTGCCTTGGCGTGCCTGGGCAGTGCCTTGGCAGTGCCTGGGCAGTGTCTTGGCGTGCCTTGGCAGTGCCTTGGCGTGGCTGGGCAGTGCCTTGGAGTGCCTTGGCAGTGCCTTGCCTGTGCCTTGGCAGCGCCTTGGCAGTGCCTTGGCAGCGCCTGGGCAGTGCCTTGGCAGCGCCTTGGCAGTGCCTTGGCAGCGCCTTGGCAGTGCCTTGGCAGCGCCTTGTCAGTGCCTTGTCAGTGCCTTGTCAGTGCCTTGGCAGTGCCTTGGCAGTGCCTTGGCAGCGCCATGGCAAGTGCCTTGTCAGTGCCTTGGCGTGCCTGGGCAGTGCCTTGGCGTGCCTGGGCAGTGCCTTGGCAGTGCCTTGGTAGTGCCTTGTAAGTGCCTTGGCCGTGCCTGGGCCACTGCCATGGCAAGTAATAGGGCAGTGCCTTGGCAGTGCCTTGGCAGCGCCTTGGCAGTGCCTTAGTAGCTCCTTGGCAATGCTTTGGCGTGTCTGGGCAGTGCCTTGCCTGTGCCTTGGCAGTGCCTTGGCGTGCCTTGGAAGTGCCTTGGAAGTGCCTTGGCGTGCCTTGGCGTGCCTTCGCAGTGCATTGGCAGTGCTTTAGCGTGCCTTGCCTGGGACTGGGCCAGTGCCATGGCAAGTGCTGGGCAGTGCCTTGTCAGTGCCTTGGCGTGCCTGGGCAGTGCCTTGGCAGTGCCTGGGCAGTGCCTTGGCATTGCCTTGGCGTGGCTGGGCAGTGCCTTGGAGTGCCTTGGCAGTGCCTTGCCTGTGCCTTGGCAGCGCCTTGGCAGTGCCTTGGGAGCGCCTTGGCAGTGCCGTGGCAGCGCCTGGGCAGTGCCTTGGCAGCGCCTGGGCAATGCCTTGGCGTGCCTGGGCAGTGCCTTGGCAGCGCCCTGTGCCTTGGCGTGCCTGGGCAGTGCCTTGGCAGTGCCTGGGCAGTGCCTTGGCGTGCCTTGGCAGTGCCTTGGCGTGCCTTGGCAGTGCCTTGGCGTGGCTGGGCAGTGCCTTGGAGTGCCTTGGCAGTGCCTTGCCTGTACCTTGGCAGCGCCTTGGCAGTGCCTTGGCAGCGCCTGGGCAGTGCCTTGGCAGCGCCTTGGCAGTGCCTTGGCAGCGCCTTGTCAGTGCCTTGTCAGTGCCTTGTCAGTGCCTTGGCAGTGCCTTGGCAGCGCCATGGCAAGTGCCTTGTCAGTGCCTTGGCGTGCCTGGGCAGTGCCTTGGCAGTGCCTTGGCGTGCCTGGGCAGTGCCTTGGCAGTGCCTTGGCGTGCCTGGGCAGTGCCTTGGCAGTGCCTTGGTAGTGCCTTGGCAGTGCCTTGGCAGTGCCTGGGCCACTGCCATGGCAAGTAATAGGGCAGTGCCTTGGCAGCGCCTTGGCAGTGCCTTAGTAGCTCCTTGGCAATGCTTTGGCGTGTCTGGGCAGTGCCTTGCCTGTGCCTTGGCAGTGCCTTGGCGTGCCTTGGAAGTGCCTTGGCGTGCCTTGGCGTGCCTTAGCAGTGCATTGGCAGTGCTTTAGCGTGCCTTGCCTGGGACTGGGCCAGTGCCATGGCAAGTGCTGGGCAGTGCCTTGTCAGTGCCTTGGCATGCCTGGGCAGTGCCTTGGCAGTGCCTTGGCGTGCCTGGGTAGTGCCTTGGCAGTGCCTGGGCAGTGCCTTGGCATTGCCTTGGCAGTGCCTTGGCGTGGCTGGGCAGTGCCTTGGAGTGCCTTGGCAGTGCCTTGCCTGTGCCTTGGCAGCGCCTTGGCAGTGCCTTGGGAGCGCCTTGGCAGTGCCGTGGCAGCGCCTGGGCAGTGCCTTGGCAGCGCCTGGGCAATGCCTTGGCGTGCCTGGGCAGTGACTTGGCAGCGCCCTGTGCCTTGGCGTGCCTGGGCAGTGCCTTGGCAGTGCCTGGGCAGTGCCTTGGCGTGCCTTGGCAGTGCCTTGGCGTGGCTGGGCAGTGCCTTGGAGTGCCTTGGCAGTGCCTTGCCTGTGCCTTGGCAGCGCCTTGGCAGTGCCTTGGCAGCGCCTGGGCAGTGCCTTGGCAGCGCCTTGGCAGTGCCTTGGCAGCGCCTTGTCAGTGCCTTGTCAGTGCCTTGTCAGTGCCTTGTCAGTGCCTTGTCAGTGCCTTGGCAGCGCCTTGGCAGTGCCTTGGCAGCGCCATAGCAAGTGCCTTGGCAGTGCCTTGGCGTGCCTGGGCAGTGCCTTGGCAGTGCCTGGGCAGTGCCTTGGCAGTGCCTTGGCAGTGCCTTGGCAGTGCCTTGGCAGTGCCTTGGTAGTGCCTTGGCAGTGCCTTGGCAGTGCCTTGGCAGTGCCTTGGCGTGGCTGGGCAGTGCCTTGGAGTGCCTTGGCAGTGCCTTGCCTGTGCCTTGGCAGCGCCTTGGCAGTGCCTTGGGAGCGCCTTGGCAGTGCCGTGGCAGCGCCTGGGCAGTGCCTTGGCAGCGCCTGGGCAATGCCTTGGCGTGCCTGGGCAGTGCCTTGGCAGTGCCTTGGCAGTGCCTTGGCAGTGCCTTGGCAGTGCCTTGGCAGTGCCTTGGCAGTGCCTTGCCTGTGCCTTGGCAGCGCCTTGGCAGTGCCTTGGGAGCGCCTTGGCAGTGCCTTGGGAGCGCCTGGGCAGTGCCTTGGCAGCGCCTGGGCAGTGCCTTGGCGTGCCTGGGCAGTGCCTTGGCAGCGCCTTGGCAGTGCCTTGGCAGTGCCTTGGCAGTGCCTTGGCAGCGCCTGGGCAGTGCCTTCGCAGTGCCTTGGCAGTGCCTTGGCGTGCCTGGGCAGTGCCTTGGCAGCGCCTTGGCAGTGCCTTGGCAGTGCCTTGGCGTGCCTGTGCAGTGCCTTGGCAGCACCTTGGCAGTGCCTTGGCAGCACCTTAGCGTGCCTTGCCTGGGACTGGGCCAGTGCCATGGCAAGTGCTGGGCAGTGCCTTGTCAGTGCCTTGGCGTGCCTGGGCAGTGCCCTGGCAGTGCCTGGGCAGTGCCTTGGCATTGCCTTGGCGTGGCTGGGCAGTGCCTTGGAGTGCCTTGGCAGTGCCTTGCCTGTGCCTTGGCAGCGCCTTGGCAGTGCCTTGGGAGCGCCTTGGCAGTGCCGTGGCAGCGCCTGAGCAGTGCCTTGGCAGCGCCTGGGCAATGCCTTGGCGTGCCTGGGCAGTGCCTTGGCAGCGCCCTGTGCCTTGGCGTGCCTGGGCAGTGCCTTGGCAGTGCCTGGGCAGTGCCTTGGCGTGCCTTGGCAGTGCCTTGGCGTGGCTGGGCAGTGCCTTGGAGTGCCTTGGCAGTGCCTTGCCTGTACCTTGGCAGCGCCTTGGCAGTGCCTTGGCAGCGCCTGGGCAGTGCCTTGGCAGCGCCTTGGCAGTGCCTTGGCAGCGCCTTGTCAGTGCCTTGTCAGTGCCTTGTCAGTGCCTTGTCAGTGCCTTGGCAGTGCCTTGGCAGCGCCATGGCAAGTGCCTTGTCAGTGCCTTGGCGTGCCTGGGCAGTGCCTTGGCAGTGCCTTGGCGTGCCTGGGCAGTGCCTTGGCAGTGCCTTGGCGTGCCTGGGCAGTGCCTGGGCAGTGCCTGGGCAGTGCCTTGGTAGTGCCTTGGCAGTGCCTTGGCAGTGCCTGGGCCACTGCCATGGCAAGTAATAGGGCAGTGCCTTGGCAGTGCCTTGGCAGCGCCTTGGCAGTGCCTTAGTAGCTCCTTGGCAATGCTTTGGCGTGCCTTGCCTGTGCCTTGGCAGTGCCTTGGCGTGCCTTGGAAGTGCCTTGGCGTGCCTTGGCGTGCCTTAGCAGTGCATTGGCAGTGCTTTAGCGTGCCTTGCCTGGGACTGGGCCAGTGCCATGGCAAGTGCTGGGCAGTGCCTTGTCAGTGCCTTGGCGTGCCTGGGCAGTGCCTTGGCAGTGCCTTGGCGTGCCTGGGCAGTGCCTTGGCAGTGCCTGGGCAGTGCCTTGGCATTGCCTTGGCAGTGCCTTGGCGTGGCTGGGCAGTGCCTTGGAGTGCCTTGGCAGTGCCTTGCCTGTGCCTTGGCAGCGCCTTGGCAGTGCCTTGGGAGCGCCTTGGCAGTGCCGTGGCAGCGCCTGGGCAGTGCCTTGGCAGCGCCTGGGCAATGCCTTGGCGTGCCTGGGCAGTGCCTTGGCAGCGCCCTGTGCCTTGGCGTGCCTGGGCAGTGCCTTGGCAGTGCCTGGGCAGTGCCTTGGCGTGCCTTGGCAGTGCCTTGGCGTGGCTGGGCAGTGCCTTGGAGTGCCTTGGCAGTGCCTTGCCTGTGCCTTGGCAGCGCCTTGGCAGTGCCTTGGCAGCGCCTGGGCAGTGCCTTGGCAGCGCCTTGGCAGTGCCTTGGCAGCGCCTTGTCAGTGCCTTGTCAGTGCCTTGTCAGTGCCTTGTCAGTGCCTTGGCAGCGCCTTGGCAGTGCCTTGGCAGCGCCATGGCAAGTGCCTTGTCAGTGCCTTGGCGTGCCTGGGCAGTGCCTTGGCAGTGCCTTGGCGTGCCTGGGCAGTGCCTTGGCAGTGCCTTGGCAGTGCCTGGGCAGTGCCTTGGCAGTGCCTTGGTAGTGCCTTGGCAGTGCCTTGGCGTGGCTGGGCAGTGCCTTGGAGTGCCTTGGCAGTGCCTTGCCTGTGCCTTGGCAGCGCCTTGGCAGTGCCTTGGGAGCGCCTTGGCAGTGCCGTGGTAGCGCCTGGGCAGTGCCTTGGCAGCGCCTGGGCAATGCCTTGGCGTGCCTGGGCAGTGCCTTGGCAGTGCCTTGGCAGCGCCAAGGCAGTGCCTTGGCAGTGCCTGGGCAGTGCCTTGGCGTGCCTGGGCAGTGCCTTGGCAGTGCCTTGGCGTGGCTGGGCAGTGCCTTGGAGTGCCTTGGCAGTGCCTTGGCAGCGCCTTGGCAGTGCCTTGGGAGCGCCTGGGCAGTGCCTTGGCAGCGCCTGGGCAGTGCCTTGGCGTGCCTGGGCAGTGCCTTGGCAGCGCCTTGGCAGTGCCTTGGCAGTGCCTTGGCAGTGCCTTGGCAGCGCCTGGGCAGTGCCTTCGCAGTGCCTTGGCAGTGCCTTGGCGTGCCTGGGCAGTGCCTTGGCAGCACCTTGGCAGTGCATTGGCAGTGCCTTGGCAGTGCCTGGGCAGTGCCTTGGCGTGCCTGGGCAGTGCCTGGGCCTGGGCCAGTGCCATGGCAAGTGCTGGGCAGTGCCTTGTCAGTGCCTTGGCGTGCCTGGGCAGTGCCTTGGAGTGCCTGGCCAGTGCCATGGCAAGTGCTGGGCAGTGCCTTGTCAGTGCCTTGGCGTGGCTGGGCAGTGCCTTGGAGTGCCTTGGCAGTGCCTTGCCTGTGCCTTGGCAGCGCCTTGGCAGTGCCTTGGCAGCGCCTGGGCAGTGCCTTGGCAGCGCCTTGTCAGTGCCTTGTTAGTGCCTTGGCAGTGCCTTGGCAGCGCCTTGGCAGTGCCTTGGCAGCGCCTTGTCAGTGCCTTGGCAGTGCCTTGGCAGTGCCTTGGCAGTGCCTTGGCAGTGCCTTGGCAGTGCCTTGGTAGTGCGTTGGCGTGCCTTGGCAGTGCCTTGGCGTGCCTTGGCAGTGCCTTGGTGTGCTTTGGCGTGCCTTGGCAGTGCCTTGCCGTGCCTTGCCAGTGCCTTGCCGTGCCTTGCCAGTGCCTTGCCCGTGCCTGAGCCAGTGCCATGGCAAGTGCCTGGGCAGTGCCTTGGCAGCGCCTTGTCAGTGCCTAGGCAGTGCCTTGGCGTGCCTTGGCAGTGCCTTAGCAGTGCCTTAGCAGTGCCTGGGCAGTGCCTTAGCAGTGCCTTGGCAATGCCTTAGCAGCGCCTTCTCAGTGCCTTGGCAGTGCGTTGGCGTGCCTTGGCAGCGCCATGGCAAGTGCGTTGGCGTGCCTTGGCAGCGCCATGGCAAGTGCCTTGGCAGTGCCTTAGCCGTGCCTTGCCAGTGCCTTGGCAAGGGCCTTGGTAAGTGCCTTGGCAAGCGCCTTGGCAGTGCCTTGGCCGTGCCTTGGCGTGCCTTGCCAGTGCCTTGGCCGTGCCTGGGCCACTGCCATGGCAAGTAATAGGGCAGTGCCTTGGCAGTGCCTTGGCAGCGCCTTGGCAGTGCCTTAGTAGCTCCTTGGCAATGCTTTGGCGTGTCTGGGCAGTGCCTTGCCTGTGCCTTGGCAGTGCCTTGGCGTGCCTTGGAAGTGCCTTGGAAGTGCCTTGGCGTGCCTTAGCAGTGCATTGGCAGTGCTTTAGCGTGCCTTGCCTGGGACTGGGCCAGTGCCATGGCAAGTGCTGGGCAGTGCCTTGTCAGTGCCTTGGCGTGCCTGGGCAGTGCCTTGGCTTGCCTGGGCAGTGCCTTGGCATTGCCTTGGCAGTGCCTTGGCGTGGCTGGGCAGTGCCTTGGAGTGCCTTGGCAGTGCCTTGCCTGTGCCTTGGCAGCGCCTTGGCAGTGCCTTGGGAGCGCCTTGGCAGTGCCGTGGCAGCGCCTGGGCAGTGCCTTGGCAGCGCCTGGGCAATGCCTTGGCAGTGCCTTGGCAGTGCCTTGGCGTGCCTGGGCAGTGCCTTGGCAGTGCCTTGGCAGTGCCTTGGCGTGCCTTGGCAGTGCCTTGGCGTGGCTGGGCAGTGCCTTGGAGTGCCTTGGCAGTGCCTTGCCTGTGCCTTGGCAGCGCCTTGGCAGTGCCTTGGCAGCGCCTGGGCAGTGCCTTGGCAGCGCCTTGGCAGTGCCTTGGCAGCGCCTTGTCAGTGCCTTGTCAGTGCCTTGTCAGTGCCTTGGCAGTGCCTTGGCAGTGCCTTGGCAGCGCCATGGCAAGTGCCTTGTCAGTGCCTTGGCGTGCCTGGGCAGTGCCTTGGCAGTGCCTTGGTAGTGCCTTGGCAGTGCCTTGGCCGTGCCTGGGCCACTGCCATGGCAAGTAATAGGGCAGTGCCTTGGCAGTGCCTTGGCAGTGCCTTGGCAGCGCCTTGGCAGTGCCTTAGTAGCTCCTTGGCAATGCTTTGGCGTGTCTGGGCAGTGCCTTGCCTGTGCCTTGGCAGTGCCTTGGCGTGCCTTGGAAGTGCCTTGGAAGTGCCTTGGCGTGCCTTGGCGTGCCTTAGCAGTGCATTGGCAGTGCTTTAGCGTGCCTTGCCTGGGACTGGGCCAGTGCCATGGCAAGTGCTGGGCAGTGCCTTGTCAGTGCCTTGGCGCGCCTGGGCAGTGCCTTGGCATTGCCTTGGCGTGGCTGGGCAGTGCCTTGGAGTGCCTTGGCAGTGCCTTGCCTGTGCCTTGGCAGCGCCTTGGCAGTGCCTTGGGAGCGCCTTGGCAGTGCCGTGGCAGCGCCTGGGCAGTGCCTTGGCAGCGCCTGGGCAATGCCTTGGCGTGCCTGGGCAGTGCCTTGGCAGCGCCCTGTGCCTTGGCGTGCCTGGGCAGTGCCTTGGCAGTGCCTGGGCAGTGCCTTGGCGTGCCTTGGCAGTGCCTTGGCGTGGCTGGGCAGTGCCTTGGAGTGCCTTGGCAGTGCCTTGCCTGTACCTTGGCAGCGCCTTGGCAGTGCCTTGGCAGCGCCTGGGCAGTGCCTTGGCAGCGCCTTGGCAGTGCCTTGGCAGCGCCTTGTCAGTGCCTTGTCAGTGCCTTGTCAGTGCCTTGTCAGTGCCTTGGCAGTGCCTTGGCAGTGCCTTGGCAGCGCCATGGCAAGTGCCTTGTCAGTGCCTTGGCGTGCCTGGGCAGTGCCTTGGCAGTGCCTTGGCGTGCCTGGGCAGTGCCTTGGCAGTGCCTTAGCAGTGCCTGGGCAGTGCCTTAGCAGTGCCTTGGCAATGCCTTAGCAGTGCCTTGGCAATGCCTTAGCAGCGCCTTCTCAGTGCCTTGGCAGTGCGTTGGCGTGCCTTGGCAGCGCCATGGCAAGTGCGTTGGCGTGCCTTGGCAGCGCCATGGCAAGTGCCTTGGCAGTGCCTTAGCCGTGCCTTGCCAGTGCCTTGGCAAGGGCCTTGGTAAGTGCCTTGGCAAGCGCCTTGGCAGTGCCTTGGCCGTGCCTTGGCGTGCCTTGCCAGTGCCTTGGCCGTGCCTGGGCCACTGCCATGGCAAGTAATAGGGCAGTGCCTTGGCAGTGCCTTGGCAGCGCCTTGGCAGTGCCTTAGTAGCTCCTTGGCAATGCTTTGGCGTGTCTGGGCAGTGCCTTGCCTGTGCCTTGGCAGTGCCTTGGCGTGCCTTGGAAGTGCCTTGGAAGTGCCTTGGCGTGCCTTAGCAGTGCATTGGCAGTGCTTTAGCGTGCCTTGCCTGGGACTGGGCCAGTGCCATGGCAAGTGCTGGGCAGTGCCTTGTCAGTGCCTTGGCGTGCCTGGGCAGTGCCTTGGCTTGCCTGGGCAGTGCCTTGGCAGTGCCTGGGCAGTGCCTTGGCATTGCCTTGGCAGTGCCTTGGCGTGGCTGGGCAGTGCCTTGGAGTGCCTTGGCAGTGCCTTGCCTGTGCCTTGGCAGCGCCTTGGCAGTGCCTTGGGAGCGCCTTGGCAGTGCCGTGGCAGCGCCTGGGCAGTGCCTTGGCAGCGCCTGGGCAATGCCTTGGCAGTGCCTTGGCAGTGCCTTGGCGTGCCTGGGCAGTGCCTTGGCAGTGCCTGGGCAGTGTCTTGGCGTGCCTTGGCAGTGCCTTGGCGTGGCTGGGCAGTGCCTTGGAGTGCCTTGGCAGTGCCTTGCCTGTGCCTTGGCAGCGCCTTGGCAGTGCCTTGGCAGCGCCTGGGCAGTGCCTTGGCAGCGCCTTGGCAGTGCCTTGGCAGCGCCTTGGCAGTGCCTTGGCAGCGCCTTGTCAGTGCCTTGTCAGTGCCTTGTCAGTGCCTTGGCAGTGCCTTGGCAGTGCCTTGGCAGCGCCATGGCAAGTGCCTTGTCAGTGCCTTGGCGTGCCTGGGCAGTGCCTTGGCGTGCCTGGGCAGTGCCTTGGCAGTGCCTTGGTAGTGCCTTGTAAGTGCCTTGGCCGTGCCTGGGCCACTGCCATGGCAAGTAATAGGGCAGTGCCTTGGCAGTGCCTTGGCAGCGCCTTGGCAGTGCCTTAGTAGCTCCTTGGCAATGCTTTGGCGTGTCTGGGCAGTGCCTTGCCTGTGCCTTGGCAGTGCCTTGGCGTGCCTTGGAAGTGCCTTGGAAGTGCCTTGGCGTGCCTTGGCGTGCCTTCGCAGTGCATTGGCAGTGCTTTAGCGTGCCTTGCCTGGGACTGGGCCAGTGCCATGGCAAGTGCTGGGCAGTGCCTTGTCAGTGCCTTGGCGTGCCTGGGCAGTGCCTTGGCAGTGCCTGGGCAGTGCCTTGGCATTGCCTTGGCGTGGCTGGGCAGTGCCTTGGAGTGCCTTGGCAGTGCCTTGCCTGTGCCTTGGCAGCGCCTTGGCAGTGCCTTGGGAGCGCCTTGGCAGTGCCGTGGCAGCGCCTGGGCAGTGCCTTGGCAGCGCCTGGGCAATGCCTTGGCGTGCCTGGGCAGTGCCTTGGCAGCGCCCTGTGCCTTGGCGTGCCTGGGCAGTGCCTTGGCAGTGCCTGGGCAGTGCCTTGGCGTGCCTTGGCAGTGCCTTGGCGTGCCTTGGCAGTGCCTTGGCGTGGCTGGGCAGTGCCTTGGAGTGCCTTGGCAGTGCCTTGCCTGTACCTTGGCAGCGCCTTGGCAGTGCCTTGGCAGCGCCTGGGCAGTGCCTTGGCAGCGCCTTGGCAGTGCCTTGGCAGCGCCTTGTCAGTGCCTTGTCAGTGCCTTGTCAGTGCCTTGGCAGTGCCTTGGCAGCGCCATGGCAAGTGCCTTGTCAGTGCCTTGGCGTGCCTGGGCAGTGCCTTGGCAGTGCCTTGGCGTGCCTGGGCAGTGCCTTGGCAGTGCCTTGGCGTGCCTGGGCAGTGCCTTGGCAGTGCCTTGGTAGTGCCTTGGCAGTGCCTTGGCAGTGCCTGGGCCACTGCCATGGCAAGTAATAGGGCAGTGCCTTGGCAGTGCCTTGGCAGTGCCTTGGCAGCGCCTTGGCAGTGCCTTAGTAGCTCCTTGGCAATGCTTTGGCGTGTCTGGGCAGTGCCTTGCCTGTGCCTTGGCAGTGCCTTGGCGTGCCTTGGAAGTGCCTTGGCGTGCCTTGGCGTGCCTTAGCAGTGCATTGGCAGTGCTTTAGCGTGCCTTGCCTGGGACTGGGCCAGTGCCATGGCAAGTGCTGGGCAGTGCCTTGTCAGTGCCTTGGCATGCCTGGGCAGTGCCTTGGCAGTGCCTTGGCGTGCCTGGGTAGTGCCTTGGCAGTGCCTGGGCAGTGCCTTGGCATTGCCTTGGCAGTGCCTTGGCGTGGCTGGGCAGTGCCTTGGAGTGCCTTGGCAGTGCCTTGCCTGTGCCTTGGCAGCGCCTTGGCAGTGCCTTGGGAGCGCCTTGGCAGTGCCGTGGCAGCGCCTGGGCAGTGCCTTGGCAGCGCCTGGGCAATGCCTTGGCGTGCCTGGGCAGTGACTTGGCAGCGCCCTGTGCCTTGGCGTGCCTGGGCAGTGCCTTGGCAGTGCCTGGGCAGTGCCTTGGCGTGCCTTGGCAGTGCCTTGGCGTGGCTGGGCAGTGCCTTGGAGTGCCTTGGCAGTGCCTTGCCTGTGCCTTGGCAGCGCCTTGGCAGTGCCTTGGCAGCGCCTGGGCAGTGCCTTGGCAGCGCCTTGGCAGTGCCTTGGCAGCGCCTTGTCAGTGCCTTGTCAGTGCCTTGTCAGTGCCTTGTCAGTGCCTTGTCAGTGCCTTGGCAGCGCCTTGGCAGTGCCTTGGCAGCGCCATAGCAAGTGCCTTGGCAGTGCCTTGGCGTGCCTGGGCAGGGCCTTGGCAGTGCCTGGGCAGTGCCTTGGCAGTGCCGTGGCAGTGCCTGGGCAGTGCCTTGGCAGTGCCTGGGTAGTGCCTTGGCAGTGCCTTGGCAGTGCCTTGGCAGTGCCTTGGCGTGGCTGGGCAGTGCCTTGGAGTGCCTTGGCAGTGCCTTGCCTGTGCCTTGGCAGCGCCTTGGCAGTGCCTTGGGAGCGCCTTGGCAGTGCCGTGGCAGCGCCTGGGCAGTGCCTTGGCAGCGCCTGGGCAATGCCTTGGCGTGCCTGGGCAGTGCCTTGGCAGTGCCTTGGCAGTGCCTTGGCAGTGCCTTGGCAGTGCCTTGGCAGTGCCTTGGCAGTGCCTTGGCAGTGCCTTGGCAGTGCCTTGTCAGTGCCTTGGCAGCGCCTAGGCAGTGCCTTGGCGTGCCTTGGCAGTGCCTGGGCAGTGCCTTGGCGTGCCTGGGCAGTGCCTTGGCGTGCCTGGGCAGTGCCTTGGAGTGCCTGGCCAGTGCCATGGCAAGTGCTGGGCAGTGCCTTGTCAGTGCCTTGGCGTGGCTGGGCAGTGCCTTGGAGTGCCTTGGCAGTGCCTTGCCTGTGCCTTGGCAGCGCCTTGGCAGTGCCTTGGCAGCGCCTGGGCAGTGCCTTGGCAGCGCCTTGGCAGTGCCTTGGCAGCGCCTTGTCAGTGCCTTGTCAGTGCCTTGTTAGTGCCTTGGCAGTGCCTTGGCAGTGCCTTGGCAGTGCCTTGGCAGTGCCTTGGCAGTGCCTTGGCAGCGCCATGGCAAGTGCCTTGTCAGTGCCTTGGCGTGCCTGGGCAGTGCCTTGGCAGTGCCTTGGTAGTGCCTTGGCAGTGCCTTGGCAGTGCCTTGGCCGTGCCTGGGCCACTGCCATGGCAAGTAATAGGGCAGTGCCTTGCCTGTGCCTTGGCAGTGCCTTGGCGTGCCTTGGAAGTGCCTTGGAAGTGCCTTGGCGTGCCTTGGCGTGCCTTAGCAGTGCATTGGCAGTGCTTTAGCGTGCCTTGCCTGGGACTGGGCCAGTGCCATGGCAAGTGCTGGGCAGTGCCTTGTCAGTGCCTTGGCGTGCCTGGGCAGTGCCTTGGCAGTGCCTTGGCGTGCCTGGGCAGTGCCTTGGCAGTGCCTTGGCAGTGCCTTGGCAGTGCCTTGGCATTGCCTTGGCAGTGCCTTGGCGTGGCTGGGCAGTGCCTTGGAGTGCCTTGGCAGTGCCTTGCCTGTGCCTTGGCAGCGCCTTGGCAGTGCCTTGGGAACGCCTTGGCAGTGCCGTGGCAGCGCCTGGGCAGTGCCTTGGCAGCGCCTGGGCAATGCCTTGGCGTGCCTGGGCAGTGCCTTGGCAGCGCCCTGTGCCTTGGCGTGCCTGGGCAGTGCCTTGGAAGTGCCTTGGCGTGCCTTGGCGTGCCTTAGCAGTGCATTGGCAGTGCTTTAGCGTGCCTTGCCTGGGACTGGGCCAGTGCCATGGCAAGTGCTGGGCAGTGCCTTGTCAGTGCCTTGGCGTGCCTGGGCAGTGCCTTGGCAGTGCCTGGGCAGTGCCTTGGCATTGCCTTGGCAGTGCCTTGGCGTGGCTGGGCAGTGCCTTGGAGTGCCTTGGCAGTGCCTTGCCTGTGCCTTGGCAGCGCCTTGGCAGTGCCTTGGGAACGCCTTGGCAGTGCCGTGGCAGCGCCTGGGCAGTGCCTTGGCAGCGCCTGGGCAATGCCTTGGCGTGCCTTGGCAGTGCCTTGGCAGCGCCCTGTGCCTTGGCGTGCCTGGGCAGTGCCTTGGCAGTGCCTGGGCAGTGCCTTGGCGTGCCTTGGCAGTGCCTTGGCGTGGCTGGGCAGTGCCTTGGAGTGCCTTGGCAGTGCCTTGCCTGTGCCTTGGCAGCGCCTTGGCAGTGCCTTGGCAGCGCCTGGGCAGTGCCTTGGCAGCGCCTTGGCAGTGCCTTGGCAGCGCCTTGTCAGTGCCTTGTCAGTGCCTTGTCAGTGCCTTGTCAGTGCCTTGGCAGCGCCTTGGCAGTGCCTTGGCAGCGCCATGGCAAGTGCCTTGTCAGTGCCTTGGCGTGCCTGGGCAGTGCCTTGGCAGTGCCTTGGCGTGCCTGGGCAGTGCCTTTGCAGTGCCTGGGCAGTGCCTTGGTAGTGCCTTGGCAGTGCCTTGGCAGTGCCTTGGCAGTGCCTTGGCGTGGCTGGGCAGTGCCTTGGAGTGCCTTGGCAGTGCCTTGCCTGTGCCTTGGCAGCGCCTTGGCAGTGCCTTGGGAGCGCCTTGGCAGTGCCGTGGCAGCGCCTGGGCAGTGCCTTGGCAGCGCCTGGGCAATGCCTTGGCGTGCCTGGGCAGTGCCTTGGCAGTGCCTTGGCAGCGCCTAGGCAGTGCCTTGGCGTGCCTGGGCAGTGCCTTGGCAGTGCCTGGGCAGTGCCTTGGCGTGCCTGGGCAGTGCCTGGGCAGTGCCTTGGCAGTGCCTTGGCGTGGCTGGGCAGTGCCTTGGAGTGCCTTGGCAGTGCCTTGGCAGCGCCTTGGCAGTGCCTTGTCAGTGCCTTGTCAGTGCCTTGTCAGTGCCTTGTCAGTGCCTTGGCAGCGCCTTGGCAGTGCCTTGGCAGCGCCATGGCAAGTGCCTTGTCAGTGCCTTGGCGTGCCTGGGCAGTGCCTTGGCAGTGCCTTGGCGTGCCTGGGCAGTGCCTGGGCAGTGCCTGGGCAGTGCCTGGGCAGTGCCTGGGCAGTGCCTTGGCAGTGCCTTGGAGTGCCTTGGCAGTGCCCTGCCTGTGCCTTGGCAGCGCCTTGGCAGTGCCTTGGGAGCGGCTTGACAGTGCCGTGGCAGCGCCTGGGCAGTGCCTTGGCAGCGCCTGGGCAATGCCTTGGCGTGCCTGGGCAGTGCCTTGGCAGTGCCTTGGCAGCGCCTAGGCAGTGCCTTGGCGTGCCTGGGCAGTGCCTTGGCAGTGCCTGGGCAGTGCCTTGGCAGTGCCTGGGCAGTGCCTTGGCAGTGCCTTGGCGTGGCTGGGCAGTGCCTTGGAGTGCCTTGGCAGTGCCTTGCCTGTGCCTTGGCAGCGCCTTGGCAGTGCCTTGGGAGCGCCTGGGCAGTGCCTTGGCAGCGCCTTGGTAGCTCCTTGGCAATGCTTTGGCGTGTCTGGGCAGTTCCTTGCCAGTGCCTTGGCAGTGCCTTGGCAGCGCCTGGGCAGTGCCTTCGCAGTGCCTTGGCAGTGCCCGGGCTGTGCCTTGGCAGTGCCCGGGCAGTACCTTGGCAGTGCCTTGGCCGTGCCTGGGCCACTGCCATGGCAAGTGCCTTGGCAAGTGCCTGGGCAGTGCCTTGGCAAGTGCCTGGGCAGTGCCTTGGCAGCGCCTTGTAAGTGCGTTGGCGTGCCTTGGTAGCTCCTTCGCAGTGGCTTGGCGTGCCTGGGCAGTTCCTGGCCTGTGCCTTGGCGTGCCTTGCCAGTGCCTTGCCCTTGCCTTGTCAGTGCCATGGCAAGTGCCTGGGCAGTGCCTGGGCAGTGCCTGGGCAGTGCCTGGGCAGTGCCTGGGCAGTGCCTGGGCAGTGCCTTGGCAGTGCCTTGGTAGTGCCTTGGCAGTGCCTTGGCAGTGCCTGGGCCACTGCCATGGCAAGTAATAGGGCAGTGCCTTGGCAGTGCCTTGGCAGTGCCTTGGCAGCGCCTTGGCAGTGCCTTAGTAGCTCCTTGGCAATGCTTTGGCGTGTCTGGGCAGTGCCTTGCCTGTGCCTTGGCAGTGCCTTGGCGTGCCTTGGAAGTGCCTTGGCGTGCCTTGGCGTGCCTTAGCAGTGCATTGGCAGTGCTTTAGCGTGCCTTGCCTGGGACTGGGCCAGTGCCATGGCAAGTGCTGGGCAGTGCCTTGTCAGTGCCTTGGCGTGCCTGGGCAGTGCCTTGGCAGTGCCTTGGCGTGCCTGGGTAGTGCCTTGGCAGTGCCTGGGCAGTGCCTTGGCATTGCCTTGGCAGTGCCTTGGCGTGGCTGGGCAGTGCCTTGGAGTGCCTTGGCAGTGCCTTGCCTGTGCCTTGGCAGCGCCTTGGCAGTGCCTTGGGAGCGCCTTGGCAGTGCCGTGGCAGCGCCTGGGCAGTGCCTTGGCAGCGCCTGGGCAATGCCTTGGCGTGCCTGGGCAGTGACTTGGCAGCGCCCTGTGCCTTGGCGTGCCTGGGCAGTGCCTTGGCAGTGCCTGGGCAGTGCCTTGGCGTGCCTTGGCAGTGCCTTGGCGTGGCTGGGCAGTGCCTTGGAGTGCCTTGGCAGTGCCTTGCCTGTGCCGTGGCAGCGCCTTGGCAGTGCCTTGGCAGCGCCTGGGCAGTGCCTTGGCAGCGCCTTGGCAGTGCCTTGGCAGCGCCTTGTCAGTGCCTTGTCAGTGCCTTGTCAGTGCCTTGTCAGTGCCTTGTCAGTGCCTTGGCAGCGCCTTGGCAGTGCCTTGGCAGCGCCATAGCAAGTGCCTTGGCAGTGCCTTGGCGTGCCTGGGCAGTGCCTTGGCAGTGCCTGGGCAGTGCCTTGGCAGTGCCTTGGCAGTGCCTGGGCAGTGCCTTGGCAGTGCCTTGGTAGTGCCTTGGCAGTGCCTTGGCAGTGCCTTGGCAGTGCCTTGGCGTGGCTGGGCAGTGCCTTGGAGTGCCTTGGCAGTGCCTTGCCTGTGCCTTGGCAGCGCCTTGGCAGTGCCTTGGGAGCGCCTTGGCAGTGCCGTGGCAGCGCCTGGGCAGTGCCTTGGCAGCGCCTGGGCAATGCCTTGGCGTGCCTGGGCAGTGCCTTGGCAGTGCCTTGGCAGTGCCTTGGCAGTGCCTTGGCAGTGCCTTGGCAGTGCCTTGGCAGTGCCTTGGCAGTGCCTTGGCAGTGCCTTGGCAGTGCCTTGGCAGTGCCTTGGCAGTGCCTTGTCAGTGCCTTGGCAGCGCCTAGGCAGTGCCTTGGCGTGCCTTGGCAGTGCCTGGGCAGTGCCTTGGCGTGCCTGGGCAGTGCCTTGGCGTGCCTGGGCAGTGCCTTGGAGTGCCTGGCCAGTGCCATGGCAAGTGCTGGGCAGTGCCTTGTCAGTGCCTTGGCGTGGCTGGGCAGTGCCTTGGAGTGCCTTGGCAGTGCCTTGCCTGTGCCTTGGCAGCGCCTTGGCAGTGCCTTGGCAGCGCCTGGGCAGTGCCTTGGCAGCGCCTTGGCAGTGCCTTGGCAGCGCCTTGTCAGTGCCTTGTCAGTGCCTTGTTAGTGCCTTGGCAGTGCCTTGGCAGTGCCTTGGCAGTGCCTTGGCAGCGCCATGGCAAGTGCCTTGTCAGTGCCTTGGCGTGCCTGGGCAGTGCCTTGGCAGTGCCTTGGTAGTGCCTTGGCAGTGCCTTGGCAGTGCCTTGGCCGTGCCTGGGCCACTGCCATGGCAAGTAATAGGGCAGTGCCTTGCCTGTGCCTTGGCAGTGCCTTGGCGTGCCTTGGAAGTGCCTTGGAAGTGCCTTGGCGTGCCTTGGCGTGCCTTAGCAGTGCATTGGCAGTGCTTTAGCGTGCCTTGCCTGGGACTGGGCCAGTGCCATGGCAAGTGCTGGGCAGTGCCTTGTCAGTGCCTTGGCGTGCCTGGGCAGTGCCTTGGCAGTGCCTTGGCGTGCCTGGGCAGTGCCTTGGCAGTGCCTTGGCAGTGCCTTGGCAGTGCCTTGGCATTGCCTTGGCAGTGCCTTGGCGTGGCTGGGCAGTGCCTTGGAGTGCCTTGGCAGTGCCTTGCCTGTGCCTTGGCAGCGCCTTGGCAGTGCCTTGGGAACGCCTTGGCAGTGCCGTGGCAGCGCCTGGGCAGTGCCTTGGCAGCGCCTGGGCAATGCCTTGGCGTGCCTGGGCAGTGCCTTGGCAGCGCCCTGTGCCTTGGCGTGCCTGGGCAGTGCCTTGGAAGTGCCTTGGCGTGCCTTGGCGTGCCTTAGCAGTGCATTGGCAGTGCTTTAGCGTGCCTTGCCTGGGACTGGGCCAGTGCCATGGCAAGTGCTGGGCAGTGCCTTGTCAGTGCCTTGGCGTGCCTGGGCAGTGCCTTGGCAGTGCCTGGGCAGTGCCTTGGCATTGCCTTGGCAGTGCCTTGGCGTGGCTGGGCAGTGCCTTGGAGTGCCTTGGCAGTGCCTTGCCTGTGCCTTGGCAGCGCCTTGGCAGTGCCTTGGGAACGCCTTGGCAGTGCCGTGGCAGCGCCTGGGCAGTGCCTTGGCAGCGCCTGGGCAATGCCTTGGCGTGCCTTGGCAGTGCCTTGGCAGCGCCCTGTGCCTTGGCGTGCCTGGGCAGTGCCTTGGCAGTGCCTGGGCAGTGCCTTGGCGTGCCTTGGCAGTGCCTTGGCGTGGCTGGGCAGTGCCTTGGAGTGCCTTGGCAGTGCCTTGCCTGTGCCTTGGCAGCGCCTTGGCAGTGCCTTGGCAGCGCCTGGGCAGTGCCTTGGCAGCGCCTTGGCAGTGCCTTGGCAGCGCCTTGTCAGTGCCTTGTCAGTGCCTTGTCAGTGCCTTGTCAGTGCCTTGGCAGCGCCTTGGCAGTGCCTTGGCAGCGCCATGGCAAGTGCCTTGTCAGTGCCTTGGCGTGCCTGGGCAGTGCCTTGGCAGTGCCTTGGCGTGCCTGGGCAGTGCCTTTGCAGTGCCTGGGCAGTGCCTTGGTAGTGCCTTGGCAGTGCCTTGGCAGTGCCTTGGCAGTGCCTTGGCGTGGCTGGGCAGTGCCTTGGAGTGCCTTGGCAGTGCCTTGCCTGTGCCTTGGCAGCGCCTTGGCAGTGCCTTGGGAGCGCCTTGGCAGTGCCGTGGCAGCGCCTGGGCAGTGCCTTGGCAGCGCCTGGGCAATGCCTTGGCGTGCCTGGGCAGTGCCTTGGCAGTGCCTTGGCAGCGCCTAGGCAGTGCCTTGGCGTGCCTGGGCAGTGCCTTGGCAGTGCCTGGGCAGTGCCTTGGCGTGCCTGGGCAGTGCCTGGGCAGTGCCTTGGCAGTGCCTTGGCGTGGCTGGGCAGTGCCTTGGAGTGCCTTGGCAGTGCCTTGGCAGCGCCTTGGCAGTGCCTTGTCAGTGCCTTGTCAGTGCCTTGTCAGTGCCTTGTCAGTGCCTTGGCAGCGCCTTGGCAGTGCCTTGGCAGCGCCATGGCAAGTGCCTTGTCAGTGCCTTGGCGTGCCTGGGCAGTGCCTTGGCAGTGCCTTGGCGTGCCTGGGCAGTGCCTGGGCAGTGCCTGGGCAGTGCCTGGGCAGTGCCTGGGCAGTGCCTTGGCAGTGCCTTGGAGTGCCTTGGCAGTGCCCTGCCTGTGCCTTGGCAGCGCCTTGGCAGTGCCTTGGGAGCGGCTTGACAGTGCCGTGGCAGCGCCTGGGCAGTGCCTTGGCAGCGCCTGGGCAATGCCTTGGCGTGCCTGGGCAGTGCCTTGGCAGTGCCTTGGCAGCGCCTAGGCAGTGCCTTGGCGTGCCTGGGCAGTGCCTTGGCAGTGCCTGGGCAGTGCCTTGGCAGTGCCTTGGCGTGGCTGGGCAGTGCCTTGGAGTGCCTTGGCAGTGCCTTGCCTGTGCCTTGGCAGCGCCTTGGCAGTGCCTTGGGAGCGCCTGGGCAGTGCCTTGGCAGCGCCTTGGTAGCTCCTTGGCAATGCTTTGGCGTGTCTGGGCAGTTCCTTGCCAGTGCCTTGGCAGTGCCTTGGCAGCGCCTGGGCAGTGCCTTCGCAGTGCCTTGGCAGTGCCCGGGCTGTGCCTTGGCAGTGCCCGGGCAGTACCTTGGCAGTGCCTTGGCCGTGCCTGGGCCACTGCCATGGCAAGTGCCTTGGCAAGTGCCTGGGCAGTGCCTTGGCAAGTGCCTGGGCAGTGCCTTGGCAGCGCCTTGTAAGTGCGTTGGCGTGCCTTGGTAGCTCCTTCGCAGTGGCTTGGCGTGCCTGGGCAGTTCCTGGCCTGTGCCTTGGCGTGCCTTGCCAGTGCCTTGCCCTTGCCTTGTCAGTGCCATGGCAAGTGCCTGGGCAGTGCCTGGGCAGTGCCTGGGCAGTGCCTTGTCAGTGCCTTGGCAGTGCCTGCGCAGTGCCTTGGCAGCGCATGGGCAGTGCCTTAGTAGCTCCTGGGCAGTGCCTTAGCAGCGCATGGGCAGTGCGTTAGCAGCGCCTTGTCAATGCGTTGGCGTGCCTTGGCAGCGCCATGGCAAGTGCCTTGGCAGTGCCTTAGCCGTGCCTTGCCAGTGCCTTGGCGTGCCTTGCCAGTGCCTTGGCAATGCGTTGGCGTGCCTTGGCAGTGTCTTGGCGTGCCTTAGCCGTGGCTTGTCAGTGCCTTAGCCAGTGCCTTGGCAGTGCCTTTGCGTGCCTTGGCAGTGCCTTGGCAGTGCCTTGGCAGTGCCTTGGCGTGCCTTGGCAGTGCATTGGCAATGCATTGGCAGTGCCTTGCTCGTGCCTGGGCAGTGCCTTGGCAGCGCCTGGGCAGTGCCTTGGCAGTTCCTTGGCAGCGCCTGGGCAGTGCATTGGCAGCGCCTGGGCAGTGCCTGGGCAGTGCCTGGGCAGTGCCTGGGCAGTGCCTGGGCAGTGCCTTGGCCGCGCCTTGGTAGCTTCTTGGCAGTGCCTTGGCGTGCCTGGGCAGTGCCTTGGCCGCGCCTTGGTAGCTTCTTGGCAGTGTCTTGGCGTGCCTGGGCAGTGCCTTGGCAGTGCCATGGCGTGCCTTGGCAGTGTCATGGCGTGCCTTGGCAGTGCCTTGGTGTGCCTTGGCGTGCCTTGGCAGTGCCTTGCCCGTGCCTGGGCCAGTGCCATGGCAAGTGCTTGGCAGTGCCTTGGGAGCGCCTTGGCAGTGCCTGGGCAGTGCCTTGGCGTGCCTTGGGAACGCCTTGGCAGTGCCGTGGCAGCGCCTGGGCAGTGCCTTGGCAGCGCCTGGGCAATGCCTTGGCGTGCCTGGGCAGTGCCTTGGCAGCGCCCTGTGCCTTGGCGTGCCTGGGCAGTGCCTTGGCAGTGCCTGGGCAGTGCCTTGGCGTGCCTTGGCAGTGCCTTGGCGTGGCTGGGCAGTGCCTTGGAGTGCCTTGGCAGTGCCTTGCCTGTGCCTTGGCAGCGCCTTGGCAGTGCCTTGGCAGCGCCTGGGCAGTGCCTTGGCAGCGCCTTGGCAGTGCCTTGGCAGCGCCTTGTCAGTGCCTTGTCAGTGCCTTGTCAGTGCCTTGTCAGTGCCTTGTCAGTGCCTTGGCAGCGCCTTGGCAGTGCCTTGGCGTGCCTGGGCAGTGCCTTGGCCGCGCCTTGGTAGCTTCTTGGCAGTGCCTTGGTGTGCCTTGGCGTGCCTTGGCAGTGCCTTGCCCGTGCCTGGGCCAGTGCCATGGCAAGTGCTTGGCAGTGCCTTGGGAGCGCCTTGGCAGAGCCGTGGCAGCGCCTGGGCAGTGCCGTGGCAGCGCCTGGGCAGTGCCGTGGCAGCGCCTGGGCAGTGCCTTGGCAGCGCCTGGGCAGTGCCTTGGCGTGCCTGGGCAGTGCCTTGGCGTCCTTGGCAGTGCCTTGGCGGTGCCTTGGCAGTGCCTTGGCAGTGCCTTGGCGTGGCTGGGCAGTGCCTTGGAGTGCCTTGGCAGTGCCTTGCCTGTGCCTTGGCAGCGCCTTGGCAGTGCCTTGGGAGCGCCTGGGCAGTGCCTTGGCAGCGCCTGGGCAGTGCCTTGGCGTGCCTGGGCAGTGCCTTGGCAGCGCCTGGGCAGTGCCTTGGCAGTGCCTTGGCGTGGCTGGGCAGTGCCTTGGAGTGCCTTGGCAGTGCCTTGCCTGTGCCTTGGCAGCGCCTTGGCAGTGCCTTGGGAGCGCCTGCGCAGTGCCTTGGCAGCGCCTGGGCAGTGCCTTGGCAGCACCTTGGCAGTGCCTTGGCAGCGCCTGGGCAGTGCCTTGGCAATGCCTGGGCAGTGCCTTGGCAGTGCCTTGGCGTGGCTGGGCAGTGCCTTGGCGTGGCTGGGCAGTGCCTTGGAGTGCCTTGGCAGTGCCTTGCCTGTGCCTTGGCAGTGCCTTGGCAGCGCCTTGGCAGTGCCTTGGCACGCCTTGGCAGTGCCTTGGCAGCGCCTTGTCAGTGCCTTATCAGTGCCTTGGCAGTGCCTTGGCAGTGCCTTGCCAGCGCCATGGCAAGTGCCTTGTCAGTGCCTTGGCGTGCCTGGGCAGTGCCTTGGCAGTGCCTTGGCGTGCCTGGGCAGTGCCTTGGCAGTGCCTGGGCAGTGCCTTGGCAGTGCCTTGGCAGTGCCTTGGCGTGGCTGGGCAGTGCCTTGGAGTGCCTTGGCAGTGCCCTGCCTGTGCCTTGGCAGCGCCTTGGCAGTGCCTTGGGAGCGGCTTGACAGTGCCGTGGCAGTGCCTTGGCAGTGCCTTGGCAGTGCCTTGGCAGCGCCTAGGCAGTGCCTTGGCGTGCCTGGGCAGTGCCTTGGCAGTGCCTGGGCAGTGCCTTGGCAGTGCCTTGGCGTGGCTGGGCAGTGCCTTGGAGTGCCTTGGCAGTGCCTTGCCTGTGCCTTGGCAGCGCCTTGGCAGTGCCTTGGGAGCGCCTGGGCAGTGCCTTGGCAGCGCCTTGGTAGCTCCTTGGCAATGCTTTGGCGTGTCTGGGCAGTTCCTTGCCAGTGCCTTGGCAGTGCCTTGGCAGCGCCTGGGCAGTGCCTTCGCAGTGCCTTGGCAGTGCCCGGGCTGTGCCTTGGCAGTGCCCGGGCAGTACCTTGGCAGTGCCTTGGCCGTGCCTGGGCCACTGCCATGGCAAGTGCCTTGGCAAGTGCCTGGGCAGTGCCTTGGCAAGTGACTGGGCAGTGCCTTGGCAGCGCCTTGTAAGTGCGTTGGCGTGCCTTGGTAGCTCCTTCGCAGTGGCTTGGCGTGCCTGGGCAGTGCCTGGCCTGTGCCTTGGCGTGCCTTGCCAGTGCCTTGCCCTTGCCTTGTCAGTGCCATGGCAAGTGCCTGGGCAGTGCCTGGGCAGTGCCTGGGCAGTGCCTTGTCAGTGCCTTGGCAGTGCCTGCGCAGTGCCTTGGCAGCGCATGGGCAGTGCCTTAGTAGCTCCTGGGCAGTGCCTTAGCAGCGCATGGGCAGTGCGTTAGCAGCGCCTTGTCAATGCGTTGGCGTGCCTTGGCAGCGCCATGGCAAGTGCCTTGGCAGTGCCTTAGCCGTGCCTTGCCAGTGCCTTGGCGTGCCTTGCCAGTGCCTTGGCAATGCGTTGGCGTGCCTTGGCAGTGTCTTGGCGTGCCTTAGCCGTGGCTTGTCAGTGCCTTAGCCAGTGCCTTGGCAGTGCCTTTGCGTGCCTTGGCAGTGCCTTGGCAGTGCCTTGGCAGTGCCTTGGCGTGCCTTGGCAGTGCATTGGCAATGCATTGGCAGTGCCTTGCTCGTGCCTGGGCAGTGCCTTGGCAGCGCCTGGGCAGTGCCTTGGCAGTTCCTTGGCAGCGCCTGGGCAGTGCATTGGCAGCGCCTGGGCAGTGCCTGGGCAGTGCCTTGGGAGCGCCTGGGCAGTGCCTTGGCAGCGCCTGGGCAGTGCCTTGGCGTGCCTGGGCAGTGCCTTGGCAGCGCCTGGGCAGTGCCTTGGCAGTGCCTTGGCGTGGCTGGGCAGTGCCTTGGAGTGCCTTGGCAGTGCCTTGCCTGTGCCTTGGCAGCGCCTTGGCAGTGCCTTGGGAGCGCCTGCGCAGTGCCTTGGCAGTGCCTTGGCAGCGCCTTGTCAGTGCCTTGTCAGCGCCTGGGCAGTGCCTTGGCAGTGCCTGGGCAGTGCCTGGGCAGTGCCTTGGCGTGGCTGGGCAGTGCCTTGGAGTGCCTTGGCAGCGCCTTGTCAGTGCCTTGGCAGCGCCTTGTCAGTGCCTTGGCACTGCGTTGCCGTGCCTTGGCAGTGCCCGGGCTGTGCCTTGGCAGTGCCCGGGCTGTGCCTTGGCAGTGCACGGGCTGTGCCTTGGCTGTGCCTTGGCTGTGCCTTGGCTGTGCCTGGGCAGTGCCTTGGCCATGCCTGGGCCACTGCCATGGCAAGTGCCTTGGCAAGGGCCTTGGTAAGTGCCTTGGCAAGCGCCTTGGCCGTGCCTTGGCCGTGCCTTGGCGTGCCTTGCCAGTGCCTTGGCCGTGCCTGGGCCACTGCCATGGCAAGTAATTGGGCAGTGCCTTGGCAGCGCCTTGGCAGTGCCTTGGTAGCTCCTTGGCAATGCTTTGGCGTGTCTGGGCAGTGCCTTGCCTGTGCCTTGGCAGTGCCTTGGCGTGCCTTGGCAGTGCCTTGGCAGTGCCTTGGCAGTGCCTTGGCAGTGCCTTGGCAGTGCCTTGGCAGTGCCTTGGCAGTGCCTTGGCAGTGCCTTGGCAGTGCCTTGGCAGTGCCTTGGCAGTGCCTTGGCAGTGCCTTGGCAGTGCCTTGGCAGTGCCTTGGCGTGCCTTAGCAGTGCATTGGCAGTGCCTTAGCGTGCCTTGCCTGGGCCTGGGCCTGGGCCAGTGCCATGGCAAGTGCTGGGCAGTGCCTTGTCAGTGCCTTGGCGTGCCTGGGCAGTGCCTGGGCAGTGCCTGGGCAGTGCCTTGGCAGTGCCTGGGCAGTGCCTTGGCAGTGCCTTGGCAGTGCCTTGGCGTGGCTGGGCAGTGCCTTGGAGTGCCTTGGCAGTGCCTTGCCTGTGCCTTGGCAGCGCCTTGGCAGTGCCTTGGGAGCGCCTTGGCAGTGCCTTGGCAGTGCCTTGGCAGCGCCTAGGCAGTGCCTTGGCGTGCCTGGGCAGTGCCTTGGCGTGCCTGGGCAGTGCCTTGGCAGTGCCCGGGCTGTGCCTTGGCAGTGCCCGGGCTGTGCCTTGGCAGTGCCCGGGCTGTGCCTTGGCAGTGCCCGGGCTGTGCCTTGGCAGTGCCCGGGCTGTGCCTTGGCTGTGCCCGGGCAGTGCCTTGGCTGTGCCTGGGCAGTGCCTTGGCTGTGCCTGGGCAGTGCCTTGGCCATGCCTGGGCCACTGCCATGGCAAGTGCCTTGGCAGCGCATGGGCAGTGCCTTAGCAGCGCATGGGCAGTGCCTTAGCAGCGCCTTGTCAGTGCCTTGGCGTGCCTTGGCAGTGACTTGGCAGTGCCTGGGCAGTGCCTTGGCAGCGCCTTGTCAGTGCCTTGGCAGTGCGTTGGCGTGCCTTGGCGTGCCTTGGCAGTTCCTTGGCAGCGCCTGGGCAGTGCATTGGCAGCGCCTGGGCAGTGCCTGGGCAGTGCCTTGGCCGCGCCTTGGTAGCTTCTTGGCAGTGCCTTGGCGTGCCTGGGCAGTGCCTTGGCCGCGCCTTGGTAGCTTCTTGGCAGTGTCTTGGCGTGCCTGGGCAGTGCCTTGGCAGTGCCATGGCGTGCCTTGGCAGTGTCATGGCGTGCCTTGGCAGTGCCTTGGTGTGCCTTGGCGTGCCTTGGCAGTGCCTTGCCCGTGCCTGGGCCAGTGCCATGGCAAGTGCTTGGCAGTGCCTTGGGAGCGCCTTGGCAGAGCCGTGGCAGCGCCTGGGCAGTGCCGTGGCAGCGCCTGGGCAGTGCCTTGGCAGCGCCTGGGCAGTGCCTTGGCGTGCCTGGGCAGTGCCTTGGCGTCCTTGGCAGTGCCTGGGCAGTGCCTTGGCAGTGCCTGGGCAGTGCCTGGGCAGTGCCTTGGCAGTGCCTTGGCGTGGCTGGGCAGTGCCTTGGAGTGCCTTGGCAGTGCCTTGCCTGTGCCTTGGCAGCGCCTTGGCAGTGCCTTGGGAGCGCCTGGGCAGTGCCTTGGCAGCGCCTGGGCAGTGCCTTGGCAGTGCCTTGGCGTGGCTGGGCAGTGCCTTGGAGTGCCTTGGCAGTGCCTTGCCTGTGCCTTGGCAGCGCCTTGGCAGTGCCTTGGGAGCGCCTGCGCAGTGCCTTGGCAGCGCCTGGGCAGTGCCTTGGCAGCGCCTGGGCAGTGCCTTGGCAGCACCTTGGCAGTGCCTTGGCAGCGCCTTGTCAGTGCCTTGTCAGCGCCTGGGCAGTGCCTTGGCAGTGCCTGGGCAGTGCCTTGGCAGTGCCTTGGCGTGGCTGGGCAGTGCCTTGGAGTGCCTTGGCAGCGCCTTGTCAGTGCCTTGGCAGCGCCTTGTCAGTGCCTTGGCACTGCGTTGCCGTGCCTTGGCAGTGCCCGGGCTGTGCCTTGGCAGTGCCCGGGCTGTGCCTTGGCAGTGCCCGGGCTGTGCCTTGGCTGTGCCTTGGCTGTGCCTGGGCAGTGCCTTGGCCATGCCTGGGCCACTGCCATGGCAAGTGCCTTGGCAAGGGCCTTGGTAAGTGCCTTGGCAAGCGCCTTGGCAGTGCCTTGGCCGTGCCTTGGCGTGCCTTGCCAGTGCCTTGGCCGTGCCTGGGCCACTGCCATGGCAAGTAATTGGGCAGTGCCTTGGCAGCGCCTTGGCAGTGCCTCGGCCGTGCCTGGGCCACTGCCATGGCAAGTAATTGGGCAGTGCCTTGGCAGCGCCTTGGCAGTGCCTTGGTAGCTCCTTGGCAATGCTTTGGCGTGTCTGGGCAGTGCCTTGCCTGTGCCTTGGCAGTGCCTTGGCGTCCCTTGGCAGTGCCTTGGCAGTGCCTTGGCAGTGCCTTGGCGTGCCTTAGCAGTGCATTGGCAGTGCCTTAGCGTGCCTTGCCTGGGCCTGGACCTGGGCCAGTGCCATGGCAAGTGCTGGGCAGTGCCTTGTCAGTGCCTTGGCGTGCCTGGGCAGTGCCTGGGCAGTGCCTTGGCAGTGCCTGGGCAGTGCCTTGGCAGTGCCTTGGCAGTGCCTTGGCGTGGCTGGGCAGTGCCTTGGAGTGCCTTGGCAGTGCCTTGCCTGTGCCTTGGCAGCGCCTTGGCAGTGCCTTGGGAGCGCCTTGGCAGCGCCTGGGCAGTGCCTTGGCAGTTCCTTGGCAGCGCCTGGGCAGTGCATTGGCAGCGCCTGGGCAGTGCCTGGGCAGTGCCTTGGCCGCGCCTTGGTAGCTTCTTGGCAGTGCCTTGGCGTGCCTGGGCAGTGCCTTGGCCGCGCCTTGGTAGCTTCTTGGCAGTGTCTTGGCGTGCCTGGGCAGTGCCTTGGCAGTGCCATGGCGTGCCTTGGCAGTGTCATGGCGTGCCTTGGCAGTGCCTTGGTGTGCCTTGGCGTGCCTTGGCAGTGCCTTGCCCGTGCCTGGGCCAGTGCCATGGCAAGTGCTTGGCAGTGCCTTGGGAGCGCCTTGGTAGAGCCGTGGCAGCGCCTGGGCAGTGCCGTGGCAGTGCCTTGGCAGCGCCTTGTCAGTGCCTTGGCAGTGCGTTGGCGTGCCTTGGCAGCGCCATGGCAAGTGCCTTGGCAGCGCCATGGCAAGTGCCTTGGCAGCACCATGGCAAGTTCCTTGCCAGCGCCATGGCAAGTTTCTTGCCAGCGCAAGTGCCTTGGCAGCGCCTGGGCAGTGCCTTGGCAGTGCGTTGGCGTGCCTTGGCAGCGCCTGGGCAAGTGCCTTGGCAAGTGCCTTGGCAAGTGCCTTGGCAAGGGCCTTGGCAGTGCCTTGGCAATGCCTTGGCAATGCCTTGGCAATGCCTTGGCAGTGCCTTGATGTGCCTTGGCAGTGCCTTGATGTGCTTTGGCAGTGCCTTGACAGTGCCTTGGCGTGCCTTGGCAGTGCCTTGGCAGTGCCTTGGCGTGCCTTGGCGTGCCTTGGCAGTGCCTTGGCAATGCCTTGGCAGTGCCTTGGCGTGCCTTGGCAGTGCCTTTGCGTGCCTTGGCAGTGCCTTGGCAGTGCCTTGGCAGTGCCTTGGCAGTGCCTTGGCAGTGCCTTGGCGTGCCTTGGCAGTGCATTGGCAGTGCATTGGCAGTGCCTTGCTCGTGCCTGGGCAGTGCCTTGGCAGCGCCTGGGCAGTGCCTTGGCAGTTCCTTGGCAGCGCCTGGGCAGTGCATTGGCAGCGCCTGGGCAGTGCCTGGGCAGTGCCTTGGCCGCGCCTTGGTAGCTTCTTGGCAGTGCCTTGGCGTGCCTGGGCAGTGCCTTGGCCGCGCCTTGGTAGCTTCTGGGCAGTGTCTTGGCGTGCCTGGGCAGTGCCTTGGCAGTGCCATGGCGTGCCTTGGCAGTGTCATGGCGTGCCTTGGCAGTGCCTTGGTGTGCCTTGGCGTGCCTTGGCAGTGCCTTGCCCGTGCCTGGGCCAGTGCCATGGCAAGTGCTTGGCAGTGCCTTGGGAGCGCCTTGGCAGAGCCGTGGCAGCGCCTGGGCAGTGCCGTGGCAGCGCCTGGGCAGTGCCTTGGCAGCGCCTGGGCAGTGCCTTGGCGTGCCTGGGCAGTGCCTTGGCGTCCTTGGCAGTGCCTGGGCAGTGCCTGGGCAGTGCCTTGGCGTGGCTGGGCAGTGCCTTGGAGTGCCTTGGCAGTGCCTTGCCTGTGCCTTGGCAGCGCCTTGGCAGTGCCTTGGGAGCGCCTGGGCAGTGCCTTGGCAGCGCCTGGGCAGTGCCTTAGCGTGCCTTGCCTGGGCCTGGGCCTGGGCCAGTGCCATGGCAAGTGCTGGGCAGTGCCTTGTCAGTGCCTTGGCGTGCCTGGGCAGTGCCTGGGCAGTGCCTTGGCAGTGCCTTGGCAGTGCCTGGGCAGTGCCTTGGCAGTGCCTTGGCGTGGCTGGGCAGTGCCTTGGAGTGCCTTGGCAGTGCCTTGCCTGTGCCTTGGCAGTGCCTTGGGAGCGCCTTGGCAGTGCCGTGGCAGCGCCTGGGCAGTGCCTTGGCAGCGCCTGGGCAATGCCTTGGCGTGCCTGGGCAGTGCCTTGGCAGCGCCTAGGCAGTGCCTTGGCGTGCCTGGGCAGTGCCTTGGCGTGCCTGGGCAGTGCCTTGGCAGTGCCCGGGCTGTGCCTTGGCAGTGCCCGGGCTGTGCCTTGGCTGTGCCTGGGCAGTGCCTTGGCCATGCCTGGGCCACTGCCATGGCAAGTGCCTTGGCAGCGCATGGGCAGTGCCTTAGCAGCGCCTTGTCAGTGCCTTGGCGTGCCTTGGCAGTGACTTGGCAGTGCCTGGGCAGTGCCTTGGCAGCGCCTTGTCAGTGCCTTGGCAGTGCGTTGGCGTGCCTTGGCAGCGCCATGGCAAGTGCCTTGGCAGCGCCATGGCAAGTGCCTTGGCAGCACCATGGCAAGTTCCTTGCCAGCGCCATGGCAAGTTCCTTGCCAGCGCAAGTGCCTTGGCAGCGCCTGGGCAGTGCCTTGGCAGTGCGTTGGCGTGCCTTGGCAGCGCCTGGGCAAGTGCCTTGGCAAGTGCCTTGGCAAGTGCCTTGGCAAGGGCCTTGGCAATGCCTTGGCAATGCCTTGGCAGTGCCTTGATGTGCCTTGGCAGTGCCTTGACAGTGCCTTGGCGTGCCTTGGCAGTGCCTTGGCAGTGCCTTGGCAATGCCTTGGCAGTGCCTTGGCGTGCCTTGGCGTGCCTTGGCAGTGCCTTGGCAATGCCTTGGCAGTGCCTTGGCGTGCCTTGGCAGTGCCTTTGCGTGCCTTGGCAGTGCCTTGGCAGTGCCTTGGCAGTGCCTTGGCAGTGCCTTGGCGTGCCTTGGCAGTGCATTGGCAGTGCATTGGCAGTGCCTTGCTCGTGCCTGGGCAGTGCCTTGGCAGCGCCTGGGCAGTGCCTTGGCAGTTCCTTGGCAGCGCCTGGGCAGTGCATTGGCAGCGCCTGGGCAGTGCCTGGGCAGTGCCTTGGCCGCGCCTTGGTAGCTTCTTGGCAGTGCCTTGGCGTGCCTGGGCAGTGCCTTGGCCGCGCCTTGGTAGCTTCTTGGCAGTGTCTTGGCGTGCCTGGGCAGTGCCTTGGCAGTGCCATGGCGTGCCTTGGCAGTGTCATGGCGTGCCTTGGCAGTGCCTTGGTGTGCCTTGGCGTGCCTTGGCAGTGCCTTGCCCGTGCCTGGGCCAGTGCCATGGCAAGTGCTTGGCAGTGCCTTGGGAGCGCCTTGGCAGAGCCGTGGCAGCGCCTGGGCTGTGCCGTGGCAGCGCCTGGGCAGTGCCTTGGCAGCGCCTGGGCAGTGCCTTGGCGTGCCTGGGCAGTGCCTTGGCGTCCTTGGCAGTGCCTGGGCAGTGCCTTGGCAGTGCCTTGGCGTGGCTGGGCAGTGCCTTGGAGTGCCTTGGCAGTGCCTTGCCTGTGCCTTGGCAGCGCCTTGGCAGTGCCTTGGGAGCGCCTGGGCAGTGCCTTGGCAGCGCCTGGGCAGTGCCTTGGCGTGCCTGGGCAGTGCCTCGGCCGTGCCTGGGCCACTGCCATGGCAAGTAATTGGGCAGTGCCTTGGCAGTGCCTTGGTAGCTCCTTGGCAATGCTTTGGCGTGTCTGGGCAGTGCCTTGCCTGTGCCTTGGCAGTGCCTTGGCGTCCCTTGGCAGTGCCTTGGCAGTGCCTTGGCAGTGCCTTGGCGTGCCTTAGCAGTGCATTGGCAGTGCCTTAGCGTGCCTTGCCTGGGCCTGGACCTGGGCCAGTGCCATGGCAAGTGCTGGGCAGTGCCTTGTCAGTGCCTTGGCGTGCCTGGGCAGTGCCTGGGCAGTGCCTTGGCAGTGCCTGGGCAGTGCCTTGGCAGTGCCTTGGCAGTGCCTTGGCGTGGCTGGGCAGTGCCTTGGAGTGCCTTGGCAGTGCCTTGCCTGTGCCTTGGCAGCGCCTTGGCAGTGCCTTGGGAGCGCCTTGGCAGCGCCTGGGCAGTGCCTTGGCAGTTCCTTGGCAGCGCCTGGGCAGTGCATTGGCAGCGCCTGGGCAGTGCCTGGGCAGTGCCTTGGCCGCGCCTTGGTAGCTTCTTGGCAGTGCCTTGGCGTGCCTGGGCAGTGCCTTGGCCGCGCCTTGGTAGCTTCTTGGCAGTGTCTTGGCGTGCCTGGGCAGTGCCTTGGCAGTGCCATGGCGTGCCTTGGCAGTGTCATGGCGTGCCTTGGCAGTGCCTTGGTGTGCCTTGGCGTGCCTTGGCAGTGCCTTGCCCGTGCCTGGGCCAGTGCCATGGCAAGTGCTTGGCAGTGCCTTGGGAGCGCCTTGGCAGAGCCGTGGCAGCGCCTGGGCAGTGCCGTGGCAGTGCCTTGGCAGCGCCTTGTCAGTGCCTTGGCAGTGCGTTGGCGTGCCTTGGCAGCGCCATGGCAAGTGCCTTGGCAGCGCCATGGCAAGTGCCTTGGCAGCACCATGGCAAGTTCCTTGCCAGCGCCATGGCAAGTTTCTTGCCAGCGCAAGTGCCTTGGCAGCGCCTGGGCAGTGCCTTGGCAGTGCGTTGGCGTGCCTTGGCAGCGCCTGGGCAAGTGCCTTGGCAAGTGCCTTGGCAAGTGCCTTGGCAAGGGCCTTGGCAGTGCCTTGGCAATGCCTTGGCAATGCCTTGGCAATGCCTTGGCAGTGCCTTGATGTGCCTTGGCAGTGCCTTGATGTGCTTTGGCAGTGCCTTGACAGTGCCTTGGCGTGCCTTGGCAGTGCCTTGGCAGTGCCTTGGCGTGCCTTGGCGTGCCTTGGCAGTGCCTTGGCAATGCCTTGGCAGTGCCTTGGCGTGCCTTGGCAGTGCCTTTGCGTGCCTTGGCAGTGCCTTGGCAGTGCCTTGGCAGTGCCTTGGCAGTGCCTTGGCGTGCCTTGGCAGTGCATTGGCAGTGCATTGGCAGTGCCTTGCTCGTGCCTGGGCAGTGCCTTGGCAGCGCCTGGGCAGTGCCTTGGCAGTTCCTTGGCAGCGCCTGGGCAGTGCATTGGCAGCGCCTGGGCAGTGCCTGGGCAGTGCCTTGGCCGCGCCTTGGTAGCTTCTTGGCAGTGCCTTGGCGTGCCTGGGCAGTGCCTTGGCCGCGCCTTGGTAGCTTCTTGGCAGTGTCTTGGCGTGCCTGGGCAGTGCCTTGGCAGTGCCATGGCGTGCCTTGGCAGTGTCATGGCGTGCCTTGGCAGTGCCTTGGTGTGCCTTGGCGTGCCTTGGCAGTGCCTTGCCCGTGCCTGGGCCAGTGCCATGCCAAGTGCTTGGCAGTGCCTTGGGAGCGCCTTGGCAGAGCCGTGGCAGCGCCTGGGCAGTGCCGTGGCAGCGCCTGGGCAGTGCCTTGGCAGCGCCTGGGCAGTGCCTTGGCGTGCCTGGGCAGTGCCTTGGCGTCCTTGGCAGTGCCTGGGCAGTGCCTGGGCAGTGCCTTGGCGTGGCTGGGCAGTGCCTTGGAGTGCCTTGGCAGTGCCTTGCCTGTGCCTTGGCAGCGCCTTGGCAGTGCCTTGGGAGCGCCTGGGCAGTGCCTTGGCAGCGCCTGGGCAGTGCCTTAGCGTGCCTTGCCTGGGCCTGGGCCTGGGCCAGTGCCATGGCAAGTGCTGGGCAGTGCCTTGTCAGTGCCTTGGCAGTGCCTGGGCAGTGCCTTGGCAGTGCCTTGGCAGTGCCTGGGCAGTGCCTTGGCAGTGCCTTGGCGTGGCTGGGCAGTGCCTTGGAGTGCCTTGGCAGTGCCTTGCCTGTGCCTTGGCAGTGCCTTGGGAGCGCCTTGGCAGTGCCGTGGCAGCGCCTGGGCAGTGCCTTGGCAGCGCCTGGGCAATGCCTTGGCGTGCCTGGGCAGTGCCTTGGCAGTGCCTTGGCGTGCCTGGGCAGTGCCTTGGCGTGCCTGGGCAGTGCCTTGGCAGTGCCCGGGCTGTGCCTTGGCAGTGCCCGGGCTGTGCCTTGGCTGTGCCTGGGCAGTGCCTTGGCCATGCCTGGGCCACTGCCATGGCAAGTGCCTTGGCAGCGCATGGGCAGTGCCTTAGCAGCGCCTTGTCAGTGCCTTGGCGTGCCTTGGCAGTGACTTGGCAGTGCCTGGGCAGTGCCTTGGCAGCGCCTTGTCAGTGCCTTGGCAGTGCGTTGGCGTGCCTTGGCAGCGCCATGGCAAGTGCCTTGGCAGCGCCATGGCAAGTGCCTTGGCAGCACCATGGCAAGTTCCTTGCCAGCGCCATGGCAAGTTCCTTGCCAGCGCAAGTGCCTTGGCAGCGCCTGGGCAGTGCCTTGGCAGTGCGTTGGCGTGCCTTGGCAGCGCCTGGGCAAGTGCCTTGGCAAGTGCCTTGGCAAGTGCCTTGGCAAGGGCCTTGGCAATGCCTTGGCAATGCCTTGGCAGTGCCTTGATGTGCCTTGGCAGTGCCTTGACAGTGCCTTGGCGTGCCTTGGCAGTGCCTTGGCAGTGCCTTGGCAATGCCTTGGCAGTGCCTTGGCGTGCCTTGGCGTGCCTTGGCAGTGCCTTGGCAATGCCTTGGCAGTGCCTTGGCGTGCCTTGGCAGTGCCTTTGCGTGCCTTGGCAGTGCCTTGGCAGTGCCTTGGCAGTGCCTTGGCAGTGCCTTGGCGTGCCTTGGCAGTGCATTGGCAGTGCATTGGCAGTGCCTTGCTCGTGCCTGGGCAGTGCCTTGGCAGCGCCTGGGCAGTGCCTTGGCAGTTCCTTGGCAGCGCCTGGGCAGTGCATTGGCAGCGCCTTGGCAGTGCCTGGGCAGTGCCTTGGCCGCGCCTTGGTAGCTTCTTGGCAGTGCCTTGGCGTGCCTGGGCAGTGCCTTGGCCGCGCCTTGGTAGCTTCTTGGCAGTGTCTTGGCGTGCCTGGGCAGTGCCTTGGCAGTGCCATGGCGTGCCTTGGCAGTGTCATGGCGTGCCTTGGCAGTGCCTTGGTGTGCCTTGGCGTGCCTTGGCAGTGCCTTGCCCGTGCCTGGGCCAGTGCCATGGCAAGTGCTTGGCAGTGCCTTGGGAGCGCCTTGGCAGAGCCGTGGCAGCGCCTGGGCTGTGCCGTGGCAGCGCCTGGGCAGTGCCTTGGCAGCGCCTGGGCAGTGCCTTGGCGGCCTTGGCAGTGCCTGGGCAGTGCCTTGGCAGTGCCTTGGCGTGGCTGGGCAGTGCCTTGGAGTGCCTTGGCAGTGCCTTGCCTGTGCCTTGGCAGCGCCTTGGCAGTGCCTTGGGAGCGCCTGGGCAGTGCCTTGGCAGCGCCTGGGCAGTGCCTTGGCGTGCCTGGGCAGTGCCTTGGCAGCGCCTGGGCAGTGCCTTGGCAGTGCCTTGGCGTGGCTGGGCAGTGCCTTGGAGTGCCTTGGCAGTGCCTTGCCTGTGCCTTGGCAGCGCCTTGGCAGTGCCTTGGGAGCGCCTGCGCAGTGCCTTGGCAGCGCCTGGGCAGTGCCTTGGCAGCGCCTGGGCAGTGCCTTGGCAGCACCTTGGCAGTGCCTTGGCAGCGCCTTGTCAGTGCCTTGTCAGCGCCTTGGCAGTGCCTGGGCAGTGCCTTGGCAGTGCCTTGGCGTGGCTGGGCAGTGCCTTGGAGTGCGTTGGCAGCGCCTTGTCAGTGCCTTGGCAGCGCTTTGTCAGTGCCTTGGCACTGCGTTGTCGTGCCTTGGCAGTGCCCGGGCTGTGCCTTGGCAGTGCCCGGGCTGTGCCTTGGCAGTGCCCGGGCTGTGCCTTGGCTGTGCCTGGGCAGTGCCTTGGCCATGCCTGGGCCACTGCCATGGCAAGTGCCTTGGCAGCGCATGGGCAGTGCCTTAGCAGCGCATGGGCAGTGCCTTAGCGGCGCCTTGTCAGTGCCTTGGCAGTGCGTTGGCGTGCCTTGGCAGCGCCATGGCAAGTGCCTTGGCAGCACCATGGCAAGTTCCTTGGCAGCGCCATGGCAAGTGCTGGGCTGTGCCTGGGCAGTGCCTTGGCCATGCCTGGGCCACTGCCATGGCAAGTGCCTTGGCAGCGCATGGGCAGTGCCTTAGCAGCGCATGGGCAGTGCCTTAGCAGCGCCTTGTCAGTGCCTTGGCAGTGCGTTGGCGTGCCTTGGCAGCGCCATGGCAAGTGCCTTGGCAGCGCCATGGCAAGTGCCTTGGCAGCACCATGGCAAGTTCCTTGGCAGCGCCATGGCAAGTGCTGGGCAGTGCCTTGTCAGTGCCTTGGCGTGCCTTGGCAGTGCCTGGGCAGTGCCTTGGCAGTGCCTTGGCGTGCCTGGGCAGTGCCTGGGCAGTGCCTGGGCAGTGCCTGGGCAGTGCCTTGGCAGTGCCTGGGCAGTGCCTTGGCAGTGCCTTGGCGTGGCTGGGCAGTGCCTTGGAGTGCCTTGGCAGTGCCTTGCCTGTGCCTTGGCAGCGCCTTGGCAGTGCCTTAGGAGCGCCTTGGCAGTGCCTTGGCAGCGCCTGGGCAATGCCTTGGCGTGCCAGGGCAGTGCCTTGCCAGTGCCTTCCTTGGCCGTGCCTGGGCAGCGCCTTGTCAGTGCCTTGGCAGTGCCTGGGCAGTGCCTTGGCGTGCCTTGGCAGTGCCTGGGCAGTGCCTTGGCGTGCCTTGGCAGTGCCTGGGCAGTGCCTTGGCAGTGCCTTGGCGTGGCTGGGCAGTGCCTTGGAGTGCCTTGGCAGTGCCTTGCCTGTGCCTTGGCAGCGCCTTGGCAGTGCTTGGGAGCGCCTGCGCAGTGCCTTGGCAGCGCCTGGGCAGTGCCTTGGCAGCACCTTGGCAGTGCCTTGGCAGCGCCTTGTCAGTGCCTTGTCAGCGCCTGGGCAGTGCCTTGGCAGTGCCTTAGCCGTGCCTTGCCAGTGCCTTGGCAAGGGCCTTGGTAAGTGCCTTGGCAAGCGCCTTGGCCGTTCCTTGGCCGTGCCTTGGCGTGCCTTGCCAGTGCCTTGGCCGTGCCTGGGCCACTGCCATGGCAAGTAATTGGGCAGTGCCTTGGCAGCGCCTTGGCAGTGCCTTGGTAGCTCCTTGGCAATGCTTTGGCGTGTCTGGGCAGTGCCTTGCCTGTGCCTTGGCAGTGCCTTGGCGTGCCTTGGCAGTGCCTTGGCAGTGCCTTGGCAGTGCCTTGGCAGTGCCTTGGCAGTGCCTTGGCAGTTCCTTGGCAGTGCCTTGGCAGTGCCTTGGCAGTGCCTTGGCAGTGCCTTGGCGTGCCTTAGCAGTGCATTGGCAGTGCCTTAGCGTGCCTTGCCTGGGCCTGGGCCAGTGCCATGGCAAGTGCTGGGCAGTGCCTTGTCAGTGCCTTGGCAGTGCCTTGGCAGCGCCATGGCAAGTGCCTTGTCAGTGCCTTGGCGTGCCTTGGCAGTGCCTTGGCGTGCCTTGGCAGTGCCTTGGCGTGCCTGGGCAGTGCCTTGGCAGTGCCTGGGCAGTGCCTTGGCAGTGCCTTGGCAGTGCCTTGGCGTGGCTGGGCAGTGCCTTGGAGTGCCTTGGCAGTGCAGTGCCTTGCCTGTGCCTTGGCAGCGCCTTGGCAGTGCCTTGGGAGCGCCTTGGCAGTGCCGTGGCAGCGCCTGGGCAGTGCCTTGGCAGCGCCTGGGCAATGCCTTGGCGTGCCTGGGCAGTGCCTTGGCAGTGCCTTGGCAGCGCCTAGGCAGTGCCTTGGCGTGCCTGGGCAGTGCCTTGGCAGTGCCTGGGCAGTGCCTTGGCAGTGCCTTGGCGTGGCTGGGCAATGCCTTGGAGTGCCTTGGCAGTGCCTTGCCTGTGCCTTGGCAGCGCCTTGGCAGTGCCTTGGGAGCGCCTGGGCAGTGCCTTGGCAGCGCCTTGGTAGCTCCTTGGCAAAGCTTTGGCGTGTCTGGGCAGTTCCTTGCCTGTGCCTTGGCAGTGCCTTGGCAGCGCCTGGGCAGTGCCTTCGCAGTGCCTTGGCAGCGCCTTGGCAGTGCCTGGGCAGTGCCTTGGCAGTGCCTGGGCAGTGCCTTGGCAGTGCCTTGGCGTGGCTGGGCAGTGCCTTGGAGTGCCTTGGCAGTGCCTTGCCTGTGCCTTGGCAGCGCCTTGGCAGTGCCTTGGGAGCGCCTGCGCAGTGCCTTGGCAGCGCCTGGGCAGTGCCTTGGCAGCGCCTTGTCAGTGCCTTGTCAGCGCCTGGGCAGTGCCTTGGCAGTGCCTTAGCCGTGCCTTGCCAGTGCCTTGGCAAGGGCCTTGGTTAGTGCCTTGGCAAGCGCCTTGGCAGTGCCTTGGCCGTGCCTTGGCGTGCCTTGCCAGTGCCTTGGCCGTGCCTGGGCCACTGCCATGGCAAGTAATTGGGCAGTGCCTTGGCAGCGCCTTGGCAGTGCCTTGGTAGCTCCTTGGCAATGCTTTGGCGTGTCTGGGCAGTGCCTTGCCTGTGCCTTGGCAGTGCCTTGGCGTGCCTTGGCAGTGCCTTGGCAGTGCCTTGGCAGTGCCTTGGCAGTGCCTTGGCAGTGCCTTGGCAGTGCCTTGGCAGTGCCTTGGCAGTGCCTTGGCAGTGCCTTGGCAGTGCCTTGGCAGTGCCTTGGCAGTGCCTTGGCAGTGCCTTGGCAGTGCCTTGGCAGTGCCTTGGCAGTGCCTTGGCAGTGCCTTGGCAGTGCCTTGGCAGTGCCTTAGCGTGCCTTGCCTGGGCCTGGGCCTGGGCCAGTGCCATGGCAAGTGCTGGGCAGTGCCTTGTCAGTGCCTTGGCGTGCCTGGGCAGTGCCTTGGTAGTGCCTTGGCAGTGCCTTGGCAGTGCCTTGGCAGTGCCTTGGCGTGGCTGGGCAGTGCCTTGGAGTGCCTTGGCAGTGCCTTGGCAGCGCCTTGGCAGTGCCTTGGGAGCGCCTTGGCAGTGCCGTGGCAGCGCCTGGGCAGTGCCTTGGCAGCGCCTGGGCAATGCCTTGGCGTGCCTGGGCAGTGCCTCGGCAGTGCCTTGGCAGCGCCTAGGCAGTGCCTTGGCGTGCCTGGGCAGTGCCTTGGCGTGCCTGGGCAGTGCCCGGGCTGTGCCTTGGCAGTGCCCGGGCTGTGCCTTGGCTGTGCCTGGGCAGTGCCTTGGCCATGCCTGGGCCACTGCCATGGCAAGTGCCTTGGCAGCGCATGGGCAGTGCCTTAGCAGCGCATGGGCAGTGCCTTAGCAGCGCCTTGTCAGTGCCTTGGCGTGCCTTGGCAGTGACTTGGCAGTGCCTGGGCAGTGCCTTGGCAGCGCCTTGTCAGTGCCTTGGCAGTGCGTTGGCGTGCCTTGGCAGCGCCATGGCAAGTGCCTTGGCAGCGCCATGGCAAGTGCCTTGGCAGCACCATGGCAAGTTCCTTGCCAGCGCCATGGCAAGTTCCTTGCCAGCGCAAGTGCCTTGGCAGCGCCTGGGCAGTGCCTTGGCAGTGCGTTGGCAGTGCCTTGGCAGTGCCTTGATGTGCCTTGGCAGTGCCTTGACAGTGCCTTGGCGTGCCTTGGCAGTGCCTTGGCAGTGTCTTGGCAGTGCCTTGGCAGTGCCTTGGCAGTGCCTTGGCGTGCCTTGGCGTGCCTTGGCAGTGCCTTGGCAATGCCTTGGCAGTGCCTTGGCGTGCCTTGGCAGTGCCTTTGCGTGCCTTGGCGTGCCTGGGCAGTGCCTTGGCGTCCTTGGCAGTGCCTGGGCAGTGCCTTGGCAGTGCCTTGGCGTGGCTGGGCAGTGCCTTGGAGTGCCTTGGCAGTGCCTTGCCTGTGCCTTGGCAGCGCCTTGGCAGTGCCTTGGGAGCGCCTGGGCAGTGCCTTGGCAGCGCCTGGGCAGTGCCTTGGCGTGCCTGGGCAGTGCCTTGGCAGCGCCTGGGCAGTGCCTTGGCAGTGCCTTGGCGTGGCTGGGCAGTGCCTTGGAGTGCCTTGGCAGTGCCTTGCCTGTGCCTTGGCAGCGCCTTGGCAGTGCCTTGGGAGCGCCTGCGCAGTGCCTTGGCAGCGCCTGGGCAGTGCCTTGGCAGCGCCTGGGCAGTGCCTTGGCAGCACCTTGGCAGTGCCTTGGCAGCGCCTTGTCAGTGCCTTGTCAGCGCCTGGGCAGTGCCTTGGCAGTGCCTGGGCAGTGCCTTGGCAGTGCCTTGGCGTGGCTGGGCAGTGCCTTGGAGTGCCTTGGCAGCGCCTTGTCAGTGCCTTGGCAGCGCCTTGTCAGTGCCTTGGCACTGCGTTGCCGTGCCTTGGCAGTGCCCGGGCTGTGCCTTGGCAGTGCCCGGGCTGTGCCTTGGCTGTGCCTGGGAAGTGCCTTGGCCATGCCTTGGCTGTGCCTGGGCAGTGCCTTGGCCATGCCTGGGCAGTGCCTTGGCCATTGCCTTGGCAGTGCCTTGGTGTGCCTTGGCGTGCCTTGGCAGTGCCTTGGCAGTGCCTTGGCGTGCCTTGGCAGTGCCTTTGCGTGCCTTGGCAGTGCCTTGGCAGTGCCTTGGCAGTGCTTTGGCAGTGCCTTGGCAGTGCCTTGGCAGTGCCTTGGCAGTGCCTTGGCGTGCCTTGGCAGTGCATTGGCAGTGCATTGGCAGTGCCTTGCTCGTGCCTGGGCAGTGCCTTGGCAGCGCCTGGGCAGTGCCTTGGAAGTTCCTTGGCAGTGCCTTGGCAGTGCCTTGCAGCGCCTTGGCAGTGCCTTGGGAGCGCCTGCGCAGTGCCTTGGCAGCGCCTGGGCAGTGCCTTGGCAGCACCTTGGCAGTGCCTTGGCAGCGCCTTGTCAGTGCCTTGTCAGCGCCTGGGCAGTGCCTTGGCAGTGCCTTAGCCGTGCCTTGCCAGTGCCTTGGCAAGGGCCTTGGTAAGTGCCTTGGCAAGCGCCTTGGCCGTGCCTTGGCCGTGCCTTGGCGTGCCTTGCCAGTGCCTTGGCCGTGCCTGGGCCACTGCCATGGCAAGTAATTGGGCAGTGCCTTGGCAGCGCCTTGGCAGTGCCTTGGTAGCTCCTTGGCAATGCTTTGGCGTGTCTGGGCAGTGCCTTGCCTGTGCCTTGGCTGTGCCTTGGCGTGCCTTGGCAGCGCCTGGGCAGTGCCTTGGCGTGCCTGGGCAGTGCCTTGGCGTCCTTGGCAGTGCCTGGGCAGTGCCTTGGCAGTGCCTTGGCGTGGCTGGGCAGTGCCTTGGAGTGCCTTGGCAGTGCCTTGCCTGTGCCTTGGCAGCGCCTTGGCAGTGCCTTGGGAGCGCCTGGGCAGTGCCTTGGCAGCGCCTGGGCAGTGCCTTGGCAGTGCCTTGGCGTGGCTGGGCAGTGCCTTGGAGTGCCTTGGCAGTGCCTTGCCTGTGCCTTGGCAGCGCCTTGGCAGTGCCTTGGGAGCGCCTGCGCAGTGCCTTGGCAGCGCCTGGGCAGTGCCTTGGCAGCACCTTGGCAGTGCCTTGGCAGCGCCTTGTCAGTGCCTTGTCAGCGCCTGGGCAGTGCCTTGGCAGTGCCTGGGCAGTGCCTTGGCAGTGCCTTGGCGTGGCTGGGCAGTGCCTTGGAGTGCCTTGGCAGCGCCTTGTCAGTGCCTTGTCAGTGCCTTGGCAGCGCCTTGTCAGTGCCTTGGCACTGCGTTGCCGTGCCTTGGCAGTGCCCGGGCTGTGCCTTGGCAGTGCCCGGGCTGTGCCTTGGCAGTGCCCGGGCTGTGCCTTGGCTGTGCCTGGGCAGTGCCTTGGCCATGCCTGGGCCACTGCCATGGCAAGTGCCTTGGCAAGGGCCTTGGTAAGTGCCTTGGCAAGCGCCTTGGCAGTGCCTTGGCCGTGCCTTGGCGTGCCTTGCCAGTGCCTTGGCCGTGCCTGGGCCACTGCCATGGCAAGTAATTGGGCAGTGCCTTGGCAGCGCCTTGGCAGTGCCTTGGCCGTGCCTGGGCCACTGCCATGGCAAGTACTTGGGCAGTGCCTTGGCAGCGCCTTGGCAGTGCCTTGGTAGCTCCTTGGCAATGCTTTGGCGTGTCTGGGCAGTGCCTTGCCTGTGCCTTGGCAGTGCCTTGGCGTGCCTTGGCAGTGCCTTGGCAGTGCCTTGGCAGTGCCTTGGCAGTGCCTTGGCGTGCCTTAGCAGTGCATTGGCAGTGCCTTAGCGTGCCTTGCCTGGGCCTGGGCCTGGGCCAGTGCCATGGCAAGTGCTGGGCAGTGCCTTGTCAGTGCCTTGGCGTGCCTGGGCAGTGCCTGGGCAGTGCCTTGGCAGTGCCTTGGCAGTGCCTTGGCGTGGCTGGGCAGTGCCTTGGAGTGCCTTGGCAGTGCCTTGCCTGTGCCTTGGCAGCGCCTTGGCAGTGCCTTGGGAGCGCCTTGGCAGCGCCTGGGCAGTGCCTTGGCAGTTCCTTGGCAGCGCCTGGGCAGTGCATTGGCAGCGCCTGGGCAGTGCCTGGGCAGTGCCTTGGCCGCGCCTTGGTAGCTTCTTGGCAGTGCCTTGGCGTGCCTGGGCAGTGCCTTGGCCGCGCCTTGGTAGCTTCTTGGCAGTGTCTTGGCGTGCCTGGGCAGTGCCTTGGCAGTGCCATGGCGTGCCTTGGCAGTGTCATGGCGTGCCTTGGCAGTGCCTTGGTGTGCCTTGGCGTGCCTTGGCAGTGCCTTGCCCGTGCCTGGGCCAGTGCCATGGCAAGTGCTTGGCAGTGCCTTGGGAGCGCCTTGGCAGAGCCGTGGCAGCGCCTGGGCAGTGTCGTGGCAGTGCCTTGGCAGCGCCTTGTCAGTGCCTTGGCAGTGCGTTGGCGTGCCTTGGCAGCGCCATGGCAAGTGCCTTGGCAGCGCCATGGCAAGTGCCTTGGCAGCGCCATGGCAAGTGCCTTGGCAGCACCATGGCAAGTTCCTTGCCAGCGCCATGGCAAGTTCCTTGCCAGCGCAAGTGCCTTGGCAGTGCGTTGGCGTGCCTTGGCAGCGCCTGTGCAAGTGCCTTGGCAAGTGCCTTGGCAAGTGCCTTGGCAAGGGCCTTGGCAGTGCCTTGGCAATGCCTTGGCAATGCCTTGGCAGTGCCTTGATGTGCCTTGGCAGTGCCTTGACAGTGCCTTGGCGTGCCTTGGCAGTGCCTTGGCAGTGCCTTGGCAATGCCTTGGCAATGCCTTGGCAGTGCCTTGATGTGCCTTGGCAGTGCCTTGACAGTGCCTTGGCGTGCCTTGGCAGTGCCTTGGCAGTGCCTTGGCAGTGCCTTGGCAATGCCTTGGCAGTGCCTTGGCGTGCCTTGGCGTGCCTTGGCAGTGCCTTGGCAATGCCTTGGCAGTGCCTTGGCGTGCCTTGGCAGTGCCTTTGCGTGCCTTGGCAGTGCCTTGGCAGTGCCTTGGCAGTGCCTTGGCAGTGCCTTGGCGTGCCTTGGCAGTGCATTGGCAGTGCATTGGCAGTGCCTTGCTCGTGCCTGGGCAGTGCCTTGGCAGCGCCTGGGCAGTGCCTTGGCAGTTCCTTGGCAGCGCCTGGGCAGTGCATTGGCAGCGCCTGGGCAGTGCCTGGGCAGTGCCTTGGCCGCGCCTTGGTAGCTTCTTGGCAGTGCCTTGGCGTGCCTGGGCAGTGCCTTGGCCGCGCCTTGGTAGCTTCTTGGCAGTGTCTTGGCGTGCCTGGGCAGTGCCTTGGCAGTGCCATGGCGTGCCTTGACAGTGTCATGGCGTGCCGTGGCAGTGCCTTGGTGTGCCTTGGCGTGCCTTGGCAGTGCCTTGCCCGTGCCTGGGCCAGTGCCATGGCAAGTGCTTGGCAGTGCCTTGGGAGCGCCTTGGCAGAGCCGTGGCAGCGCCTGGGCAGTGCCGTGGCAGCGCCTGGGCAGTGCCTTGGCAGCGCCTGGGCAGTGCCTTGGCGTGCCTGGGCAGTGCCTTGGCAGCACCTTGGCAGTGCCTTGGCAGCGCCTTGTCAGTGCCTTGTCAGCGCCTGGGCAGTGCCTTGGCAGTGCCTGGGCAGTGCCTTGGCAGTGCCTTGGCGTGGCTGGGCAGTGCCTTGGAGTGCCTTGGCAGCGCCTTGTCAGTGCCTTGGCAGCGCCTTGTCAGTGCCTTGGCACTGCGTTGCCGTGCCTTGGCAGTGCCCGGGCTGTGCCTTGGCAGTGCCCGGGCTGTGCCTTGGCAGTGCCCGGGCTGTGCCTTGGCTGTGCCTGGGCAGTGCCTTGGCCATGCCTGGGCCACTGCCATGGCAAGTGCCTTGGCAAGGGCCTTGGTAAGTGCCTTGGCAAGCGCCTTGGCAGTGCCTTGGCCGTGCCTTGGCGTGCCTTGCCAGTGCCTTGGCCGTGCCTGGGCCACTGCCATGGCAAGTAATTGGGCAGTGCCTTGGCAGCGCCTTGGCAGTGCCTTGGCCGTGCCTGGGCCACTGCCATGGCAAGTAATTGGGCAGTGCCTTGGCAGCGCCTTGGCAGTGCCTTGGTAGCTCCTTGGCAATGCTTTGGCGTGTCTGGGCAGTGCCTTGCCTGTGCCTTGGCAGTGCCTTGGCGTGCCTTGGCAGTGCCTTGGCAGTGCCTTGGCAGTGCCTTGGCAGTGCCTTGGCGTGCCTTAGCAGTGCATTGGCAGTGCCTTAGCGTGCCTTGCCTGGGCCTGGGCCTGGGCCAGTGCCATGGCAAGTGCTGGGCAGTGCCTTGTCAGTGCCTTGGCGTGCCTGGGCAGTGCCTGGGCAGTGCCTTGGCAGTGCCTTGGCAGTGCCTTGGCGTGGCTGGGCAGTGCCTTGGAGTGCCTTGGCAGTGCCTTGCCTGTGCCTTGGCAGCGCCTTGGCAGTGCCTTGGGAGCGCCTTGGCAGCGCCTGGGCAGTGCCTTGGCAGTTCCTTGGCAGCGCCTGGGCAGTGCATTGGCAGCGCCTGGGCAGTGCCTGGGCAGTGCCTTGGCCGCGCCTTGGTAGCTTCTTGGCAGTGCCTTGGCGTGCCTGGGCAGTGCCTTGGCCGCGCCTTGGTAGCTTCTTGGCAGTGTCTTGGCGTGCCTGGGCAGTGCCTTGGCAGTGCCATGGCGTGCCTTGGCAGTGTCATGGCGTGCCTTGGCAGTGCCTTGGTGTGCCTTGGCGTGCCTTGGCAGTGCCTTGCCCGTGCCTGGGCCAGTGCCATGGCAAGTGCTTGGCAGTGCCTTGGGAGCGCCTTGGCAGAGCCGTGGCAGCGCCTGGGCAGTGCCGTGGCAGTGCCTTGGCAGCGCCTTGTCAGTGCCTTGGCAGTGCGTTGGCGTGCCTTGGCAGCGCCATGGCAAGTGCCTTGGCAGCGCCATGGCAAGTGCCTTGGCAGCGCCATGGCAAGTGCCTTGGCAGCACCATGGCAAGTTCCTTGCCAGCGCCATGGCAAGTTCCTTGCCAGCGCAAGTGCCTTGGCAGCGCCTGGGCAGTGCCTTGGCAGTGCGTTGGCGTGCCTTGGCAGCGCCTGTGCAAGTGTCTTGGCAAGTGCCTTGGCAAGTGCCTTGGCAAGGGCCTTGGCAGTGCCTTGGCAATGCCTTGGCAATGCCTTGGCAGTGCCTTGATGTGCCTTGGCAGTGCCTTGACAGTGCCTTGGCGTGCCTTGGCAGTGCCTTGGCAGTGCCTTGGCAATGCCTTGGCAATGCCTTGGCAGTGCCTTGATGTGCCTTGGCAGTGCCTTGACAGTGCCTTGGCGTGCCTTGGCAGTGCCTTGGCAGTGCCTTGGCAGTGCCTTGGCAATGCCTTGGCAGTGCCTTGGCGTGCCTTGGCGTGCCTTGGCAGTGCCTTGGCAATGCCTTGGCAGTGCCTTGGCGTGCCTTGGCAGTGCCTTTGCGTGCCTTGGCAGTGCCTTGGCAGTGCCTTGGCAGTGCCTTGGCAGTGCCTTGGCGTGCCTTGGCAGTGCATTGGCAGTGCATTGGCAGTGCCTTGCTCGTGCCTGGGCAGTGCCTTGGCAGCGCCTGGGCAGTGCCTTGGCAGTTCCTTGGCAGCGCCTGGGCAGTGCATTGGCAGCGCCTGGGCAGTGCCTGGGCAGTGCCTTGGCCGCGCCTTGGTAGCTTCTTGGCAGTGCCTTGGCGTGCCTGGGCAGTGCCTTGGCCGCGCCTTGGTAGCTTCTTGGCAGTGTCTTGGCGTGCCTGGGCAGTGCCTTGGCAGTGCCATGGCGTGCCTTGACAGTGTCATGGCGTGCCTTGGCAGTGCCTTGGTGTGCCTTGGCGTGCCTTGGCAGTGCCTTGCCCGTGCCTGGGCCAGTGCCATGGCAAGTGCTTGGCAGTGCCTTGGGAGCGCCTTGGCAGAGCCGTGGCAGCGCCTGGGCAGTGCCGTGGCAGCGCCTGGGCAGTGCCTTGGCAGCGCCTGGGCAGTGCCTTGGCGTGCCTGGGCAGTGCCTTGGCGTCCTTGGCAGTGCCTGGGCAGTGCCTTGGCAGTGCCTTGGCGTGGCTGGGCAGTGCCTTGGAGTGCCTTGGCAGTGCCTTGCCTGTGCCTTGGCAGCGCCTTGGCAGTGCCTTGGGAGCGCCTGGGCAGTGCCTTGGCAGCGCCTGGCCAGTGCCTTAGCGTGCCTTGCCTGGGCCTGGGCCAGTGCCATGGCAAGTGCCTTGGCAGCGCCATGGCAAGTGCCTTGGCAGCACCATGGCAAGTGCCTTGGCAGCACCATGGCAAGTTCCTTGCCAGCGCCATGGCAAGTTCCTTGCCAGCGCAAGTGCCTTGGCAGCGCCTGGGCAGTGCCTTGGCAGTGCGTTGGCAGTGCCTTGGCAGTGCCTTGATGTGCCTTGGCAGTGCCTTGACAGTGCCTTGGCGTGCCTTGGCAGTGGCTTGGCAGTGCCTTGGCAGTGCCTTGGCGTGCCTTGGCGTGCCTTGGCAGTGCCTTGGCAATGCCTTGGCAGTGCCTTGGCGTGCCTTGGCAGTGCCTTTGCGTGCCTTGGCAGTGCCTTGGCAGTGCCTTGGCAGTGCCTTGGCGTGCCTTGGCAGTGCATTGGCAGTGCATTGGCAGTGCCTTGCTCGTGCCTGGGCAGCGCCTTGGCAGTGCCTTGGGAGCGCCTTGGCAGCGCCTGGGCAGTGCCTTGGCAGTTCCTTGGCAGCGCCTGGGCAGTGCATTGGCGTGCCTGGGCAGTGCCTGGGCAGTGCCTTGGCAGTGCCTTGGCAGTGCCTTGGCGTGGCTGGGCAGTGCCTTGGAGTGCCTTGGCAGTGCCTTGCCTGTGCCTTGGCAGCGCCTTGGCAGTGCCTTGGGAGCGCCTTGGCAGCGCCTGGGCAGTGCCTTGGCAGTTCCTTGGCAGCGCCTGGGCAGTGCATTGGCAGCGCCTGGGCAGTGCCTGGGCAGTGCCTTGGCCGCGCCTTGGTAGCTTCTTGGCAGTGCCTTGGCGTGCCTGGGCAGTGCCTTGGCCGCGCCTTGGTAGCTTCTTGGCAGTGTCTTGGCGTGCCTGGGCAGTGCCTTGGCAGTGCCATGGCGTGCCTTGGCAGTGTCATGGCGTGCCTTGGCAGTGCCTTGGTGTGCCTTGGCGTGCCTTGGCAGTGCCTTGCCCGTGCCTGGGCCAGTGCCATGGCAAGTGCTTGGCAGTGCCTTGGGAGCGCCTTGGCAGAGCCGTGGCAGCGCCTGGGCAGTGCCGTGGCAGTGCCTTGGCAGCGCCTTGTCAGTGCCTTGGCAGTGCGTTGGCGTGCCTTGGCAGCGCCATGGCAAGTGCCTTGGCAGCGCCATGGCAAGTGCCTTGGCAGCGCCATGGCAAGTGCCTTGGCAGCACCATGGCAAGTTCCTTGCCAGCGCCATGGCAAGTTCCTTGCCAGCGCAAGTGCCTTGGCAGCGCCTGGGCAGTGCCTTGGCAGTGCGTTGGCGTGCCTTGGCAGCGCCTGTGCAAGTGCCTTGGCAAGTGCCTTGGCAAGTGCCTTGGCAAGGGCCTTGGCAGTGCCTTGGCAATGCCTTGGCAATGCCTTGGCAATGCCTTGGCAGTGCCTTGATGTGCCTTGGCAGTGCCTTGACAGTGCCTTGGCGTGCCTTGGCAGTGCCTTGGCAGTGCCTTGGCAATGCCTTGGCATTGCCTTGGCAGTGCCTTGATGTGCCTTGGCAGTGCCTTGACAGTGCCTTGGCGTGCCTTGGCAGTGCCTTGGCAGTGCCTTGGCAGTGCCTTGGCAATGCCTTGGCAGTGCCTTGGCGTGCCTTGGCGTGCCTTGGCAGTGCCTTGGCAATGCCTTGGCAGTGCCTTGGCGTGCCTTGGCAGTGCCTTTGCGTGCCTTGGCAGTGCCTTGGCAGTGCCTTGGCAGTGCCTTGGCAGTGCCTTGGCGTGCCTTGGCAGTGCATTGGCAGTGCATTGGCAGTGCCTTGCTCGTGCCTGGGCAGTGCCTTGGCAGCGCCTGGGCAGTGCCTTGGCAGTTCCTTGGCAGCGCCTGGGCAGTGCATTGGCAGCGCCTGGGCAGTGCCTGGGCAGTGCCTTGGCCGCGCCTTGGTAGCTTCTTGGCAGTGCCTTGGCGTGCCTGGGCAGTGCCTTGGCCGCGCCTTGGTAGCTTCTTGGCAGTGTCTTGGCGTGCCTGGGCAGTGCCTTGGCAGTGCCATGGCGTGCCTTGACAGTGTCATGGCGTGCCTTGGCAGTGCCTTGGTGTGCCTTGGCGTGCCTTGGCAGTGCCTTGCCCGTGCCTGGGCCAGTGCCATGGCAAGTGCTTGGCAGTGCCTTGGGAGCGCCTTGGCAGAGCCGTGGCAGCGCCTGGGCAGTGCCGTGGCAGCGCCTGGGCAGTGCCTTGGCAGCGCCTGGGCAGTGCCTTGGCGTGCCTGGGCAGTGCCTTGGCGTCCTTGGCAGTGCCTGGGCAGTGCCTTGGCAGTGCCTTGGCGTGGCTGGGCAGTGCCTTGGAGTGCCTTGGCAGTGCCTTGCCTGTGCCTTGGCAGCGCCTTGGCAGTGCCTTGGGAGCGCCTGGGCAGTGCCTTGGCAGCGCCTGGCCAGTGCCTTAGCGTGCCTTGCCTGGGCCTGGGCCAGTGCCATGGCAAGTGCCTTGGCAGCGCCATGGCAAGTGCCTTGGCAGCACCATGGCAAGTGCCTTGGCAGCACCATGGCAAGTTCCTTGCCAGCGCCATGGCAAGTTCCTTGCCAGCGCAAGTGCCTTGGCAGCGCCTGGGCAGTGCCTTGGCAGTGCGTTGGCAGTGCCTTGGCAGTGCCTTGATGTGCCTTGGCAGTGCCTTGACAGTGCCTTGGCGTGCCTTGGCAGTGTCTTGGCAGTGCCTTGGCAGTGCCTTGGCGTGCCTTGGCGTGCCTTGGCAGTGCCTTGGCAATGCCTTGGCAGTGCCTTGGCGTGCCTTGGCAGTGCCTTTGCGTGCCTTGGCAGTGCCTTGGCAGTGCCTTGGCAGTGCCTTGGCGTGCCTTGGCAGTGCATTGGCAGTGCATTGGCAGTGCCTTGCTCGTGCCTGGGCAGTGCCTTGGCAGCGCCTGGGCAGTGCCTTGGCAGTTCCTTGGCAGCGCCTGGGCAGTGCATTGGCAGCGCCTGGGCAGTGCCTGGGCTGTGCCTTGGCCGCGCCTTGGTAGCTTCTTGGCAGTGCCTTGGCGTGCCTGGGCAGTGCCTTGGCCGCGCCTTGGTAGCTTCTTGGCAGTGTCTTGGCGTGCCTGGGCAGTGCCTTGGCAGTGCCATGGCGTGCCTTGGCAGTGTCATGGCGTGCCTTGGCAGTGCCTTGGTGTGCCTTGGCGTGCCTTGGCAGTGCCTTGCCCGTGCCTGGGCCAGTGCCATGGCAAGTGCTTGGCAGTGCCTTGGGAGCGCCTTGGCAGAGCCGTGGCAGCGCCTGGGCAGTGCCATGGCAGCGCCTGGGCAGTGCCTTGGCAGCGCCTGGGCAGTGCCTTGGCGTGCCTGGGCAGTGCCTTGGCGTCCTTGGCAGTGCCTGGGCAGTGCCTTGGCAGTGCCTTGGCGTGGCTGGGCAGTGCCTTGGCAGTGCCTTGCCTGTGCCTTGGCAGCGCCTTGGCAGTGCCTTGGGAGCGCCTGGGCAGTGCCTTGGCAGCGCCTGGGCAGTGCCTTGGCGTGCCTGGGCAGTGCCTTGGCAGCGCCTGGGCAGTGCCTTGGCAGTGCCTTGGCGTGGCTGGGCAGTGCCTTGGAGTGCCTTGGCAGTGCCTTGCCTGTGCCTTGGCAGCGCCTTGGCAGTGCCTTGGGAGCGCCTGCGCAGTGCCTTGGCAGCGCCTGGGCAGTGCCTTGGCAGCGCCTGGGCAGTGCCTTGGCAGCACCTTGGCAGTGCCTTGGCAGCGCCTTGTCAGTGCCTTGTCAGCGCCTGGGCAGTGCCTTGGCAGTGCCTGGGCAGTGCCTTGGCAGTGCCTTGGCGTGGCTGGGCAGTGCCTTGGAGTGCCTTGGCAGCGCCTTGTCAGTGCCTTGGCAGCGCCTTGTCAGTGCCTTGGCACTGCGTTGCCGTGCCTTGGCAGTGCCCGGGCTGTGCCTTGGCAGTGCCCGGGCTGTGCCTTGGCTGTGCCTGGGCAGTGCCTTGGCCATGCCTTGGCTGTGCCTGGGCAGTGCCTTGGCCATGCCTGGGCAGTGCCTTGGCCATTGCCTTGGCAGTGCCTTGGTGTGCCTTGGCGTGCCTTGGCAGTGCCTTGGCAGTGCCTTGGCGTGCCTTGGCAGTGCCTTTGCGTGCCTTGGCAGTGCCTTGGCAGTGCCTTGGCAGTGCCTTGGCAGTGCCTTGGCAGTGCCTTGGCAGTGCCTTGGCGTGCGTTGGCAGTGCATTGGCAGTGCATTGGCAGTGCCTTGCTCGTGCCTGGGCAGTGCCTTGGCAGCGCCTGGGCAGTGCCTTGGCAGTTCCTTGGCAGTGCCTTGCAGCGCCTTGGCAGTGCCTTGGGAGCGCCTGCGCAGTGCCTTGGCAGCGCCTGGGCAGTGCCTTGGCAGCACCTTGGCAGTGCCTTGGCAGCGCCTTGTCAGTGCCTTGTCAGCGCCTGGGCAGTGCCTTGGCAGTGCCTTAGCCGTGCCTTGCCAGTGCCTTGGCAAGGGCCTTGGTAAGTGCCTTGGCAAGCGCCTTGGCCGTGCCTTGGCCGTGCCTTGGCGTGCCTTGCCAGTGCCTTGGCCGTGCCTGGGCCACTGCCATGGCAAGTAATTGGGCAGTGCCTTGGCAGCGCCTTGGCAGTGCCTTGGTAGCTCCTTGGCAATGCTTTGGCGTGTCTGGGCAGTGCCTTGCCTGTGCCTTGGCTGTGCCTTGGCGTGCCTTGGCAGCGCCTGGGCAGTGCCTTGGCGTGCCTTGGCGTCCTTGGCAGTGCCTGGGCAGTGCCTTGGCAGTGCCTTGGCGTGGCTGGGCAGTGCCTTGGAGTGCCTTGGCAGTGCCTTGCCTGTGCCTTGGCAGCGCCTTGGCAGTGCCTTGGGAGCGCCTGGGCAGTGCCTTGGCAGCGCCTGGGCAGTGCCTTGGCAGTGCCTTGGCGTGGCTGGGCAGTGCCTTGGAGTGCCTTGGCAGTGCCTTGCCTGTGCCTTGGCAGCGCCTTGGCAGTGCCTTGGGAGCGCCTGCGCAGTGCCTTGGCAGCGCCTGGGCAGTGCCTTGGCAGCACCTTGGCAGTGCCTTGGCAGCGCCTTGTCAGTGCCTTGTCAGCGCCTGGGCAGTGCCTTGGCAGTGCCTGGGCAGTGCCTTGGCAGTGCCTTGGCGTGGCTGGGCAGTGCCTTGGAGTGCCTTGGCAGCGCCTTGTCAGTGCCTTGGCAGCGCCTTGTCAGTGCCTTGGCACTGCGTTGCCGTGCCTTGGCAGTGCCCGGGCTGTGCCTTGGCAGTGCCCGGGCTGTGCCTTGGCTGTGCCTTGGCTGTGCCTGGGCAGTGCCTTGGCCATGCCTGGGCCACTGCCATGGCAAGTGCCTTGGCAAGGGCCTTGGTAAGTGCCTTGGCAAGCGCCTTGGCAGTGCCTTGGCCGTGCCTTGGCGTGCCTTGCCAGTGCCGTGGCCGTGCCTGGGCCACTGCCATGGCAAGTAATTGGGCAGTGCCTTGGCAGCGCCTTGGCAGTGCCTTGGCCGTGCCTGGGCCACTGCCATGGCAAGTAATTGGGCAGTGCCTTGGCAGCGCCTTGGCAGTGCCTTGGTAGCTCCTTGGCAATGCTTTGGCGTGTCTGGGCAGTGCCTTGCCTGTGCCTTGGCAGTGCCTTGGCGTGCCTTGGCAGTGCCTTGGCAATGCCTTGGCAGTGCCTTGGCAGTGCCTTGGCGTGCCTTAGCAGTGCATTGGCAGTGCCTTAGCGTGCCTTGCCTGGGCCTGGGCCTGGGCCAGTGCCATGGCAAGTGCTGGGCAGTGCCTTGTCAGTGCCTTGGCGTGCCTGGGCAGTGCCTGGGCAGTGCCTTGGCAGTGCCTGGGCAGTGCCTTGGCAGTGCCTTGGCAGTGCCTTGGCGTGGCTGGGCAGTGCCTTGGAGTGCCTTGGCAGTGCCTTGCCTGTGCCTTGGCAGCGCCTTGGCAGTGCCTTGGGAGCGCCTTGGCAGCGCCTGGGCAGTGCCTTGGCAGTTCCTTGGCAGCGCCTGGGCAGTGCATTGGCAGCGCCTGGGCAGTGCCTGGGCAGTGCCTTGGCCATGCCTGGGCAGTGCCTTGGCCATTGCCTTGGCAGTGCCTTGGTGTGCCTTGGCGTGCCTTGGCAGTGCCTTGGCAGTGCCTTGGCGTGCCTTGGCAGTGCCTTTGCGTGCCTTGGCAGTGCCTTGGCGTGCCTTGGCAGTGCATTGGCAGTGCCTTGCTCGTGCCTGGGCAGTGCCTTGGCAGCGCCTGGGCAGTGCCTTGGCAGTTCCTTGGCAGCGCCTGGGCAGTGCATTGGCAGCGCCTGGGCAGTGCCTGGGCAGTGCCTTGGCCGCGCCTTGGTAGCTTCTTGGCAGTGCCTTGGCGTGCCTGGGCAGTGCCTTGGCCGCGCCTTGGTAGCTTCTTGGCAGTGTCTTGGCGTGCCTGGGCAGTGCCTTGGCAGTGCCATGGCGTGCCTTGGCAGTGTCATGGCGTGCCTTGGCAGTGCCTTGGTGTGCCTTGGCGTGCCTTGGCAGTGCCTTGCCCGTGCCTGGGCCAGTGCCATGCCAAGTGCTTGGCAGTGCCTTGGGAGCGCCTTGGCAGAGCCGTGGCAGCGCCTGGGCAGTGCCGTGGCAGCGCCTGGGCAGTGCCTTGGCAGCGCCTGGGCAGTGCCTTGGCGTGCCTGGGCAGTGCCTTGGCGTCCTTGGCAGTGCCTGGGCAGTGCCTGGGCAGTGCCTTGGCGTGGCTGGGCAGTGCCTTGGAGTGCCTTGGCAGTGCCTTGCCTGTGCCTTGGCAGCGCCTTGGCAGTGCCTTGGGAGCGCCTGGGCAGTGCCTTGGCAGCGCCTGGGCAGTGCCTTAGCGTGCCTTGCCTGGGCCTGGGCCTGGGCCAGTGCCATGGCAAGTGCTGGGCAGTGCCTTGTCAGTGCCTTGGCGTGCCTGGGCAGTGCCTGGGCAGTGCCTTGCCAGTGCCTTGGCAGTGCCTGGGCAGTGCCTTGGCAGTGCCTTGGCGTGGCTGGGCAGTGCCTTGGAGTGCCTTGGCAGTGCCTTGCCTGTGCCTTGGCAGTGCCTTGGGAGCGCCTTGGCAGTGCCGTGGCAGCGCCTGGGCAGTGCCTTGGCAGCGCCTGGGCAATGCCTTGGCGTGCCTGGGCAGTGCCTTGGCAGTGCCTTGGCGTGCCTGGGCAGTGCCTTGGCGTGCCTGGGCAGTGCCTTGGCAGTGCCCGGGCTGTGCCTTGGCAGTGCCCGGGCTGTGCCTTGGCTGTGCCTGGGCAGTGCCTTGGCCATGCCTGGGCCACTGCCATGGCAAGTGCCTTGGCAGCGCATGGGCAGTGCCTTAGCAGCGCCTTGTCAGTGCCTTGGCGTGCCTTGGCAGTGACTTGGCAGTGCCTGGGCAGTGCCTTGGCAGCGCCTTGTCAGTGCCTTGGCAGTGCGTTGGCGTGCCTTGGCAGCGCCATGGCAAGTGCCTTGGCAGCGCCATGGCAAGTGCCTTGGCAGCACCATGGCAAGTTCCTTGCCAGCGCCATGGCAAGTTCCTTGCCAGCGCAAGTGCCTTGGCAGCGCCTGGGCAGTGCCTTGGCAGTGCGTTGGCGTGCCTTGGCAGCGCCTGGGCAAGTGCCTTGGCAAGTGCCTTGGCAAGTGCCTTGGCAAGGGCCTTGGCAATGCCTTGGCAATGCCTTGGCAGTGCCTTGATGTGCCTTGGCAGTGCCTTGACAGTGCCTTGGCGTGCCTTGGCAGTGCCTTGGCAGTGCCTTGGCAATGCCTTGGCAGTGCCTTGGCGTGCCTTGGCGTGCCTTGGCAGTGCCTTGGCAATGCCTTGGCAGTGCCTTGGCGTGCCTTGGCAGTGCCTTTGCGTGCCTTGGCAGTGCCTTGGCAGTGCCTTGGCAGTGCCTTGGCAGTGCCTTGGCGTGCCTTGGCAGTGCATTGGCAGTGCATTGGCAGTGCCTTGCTCGTGCCTGGGCAGTGCCTTGGCAGCGCCTGGGCAGTGCCTTGGCAGTTCCTTGGCAGCGCCTGGGCAGTGCATTGGCAGCGCCTGGGCAGTGCCTGGGCAGTGCCTTGGCCGCGCCTTGGTAGCTTCTTGGCAGTGCCTTGGCGTGCCTGGGCAGTGCCTTGGCCGCGCCTTGGTAGCTTCTTGGCAGTGTCTTGGCGTGCCTGGGCAGTGCCTTGGCAGTGCCATGGCGTGCCTTGGCAGTGTCATGGCGTGCCTTGGCAGTGCCTTGGTGTGCCTTGGCGTGCCTTGGCAGTGCCTTGCCCGTGCCTGGGCCAGTGCCATGGCAAGTGCTTGGCAGTGCCTTGGGAGCGCCTTGGCAGAGCCGTGGCAGCGCCTGGGCTGTGCCGTGGCAGCGCCTGGGCAGTGCCTTGGCAGCGCCTGGGCAGTGCCTTGGCGTGCCTGGGCAGTGCCTTGGCGTCCTTGGCAGTGCCTGGGCAGTGCCTTGGCAGTGCCTTGGCGTGGCTGGGCAGTGCCTTGGAGTGCCTTGGCAGTGCCTTGCCTGTGCCTTGGCAGCGCCTTGGCAGTGCCTTGGGAGCGCCTGGGCAGTGCCTTGGCAGCGCCTGGGCAGTGCCTTGGCGTGCCTGGGCAGTGCCTTGGCAGCGCCTGGGCAGTGCCTTGGCAGTGCCTTGGCGTGGCTGGGCAGTGCCTTGGAGTGCCTTGGCAGTGCCTTGCCTGTGCCTTGGCAGCGCCTTGGCAGTGCCTTGGGAGCGCCTGCGCAGTGCCTTGGCAGCGCCTGGGCAGTGCCTTGGCAGCGCCTGGGCAGTGCCTTGGCAGCACCTTGGCAGTGCCTTGGCAGCGCCTTGTCAGTGCCTTGTCAGCGCCTGGGCAGTGCCTTGGCAGTGCCTGGGCAGTGCCTTGGCAGTGCCTTGGCGTGGCTGGGCAGTGCCTTGGAGTGCGTTGGCAGCGCCTTGTCAGTGCCTTGGCAGCGCTTTGTCAGTGCCTTGGCACTGCGTTGTCGTGCCTTGGCAGTGCCCGGGCTGTGCCTTGGCAGTGCCCGGGCTGTGCCTTGGCAGTGCCCGGGCTGTGCCTTGGCTGTGCCTGGGCAGTGCCTTGGCCATGCCTGGGCCACTGCCATGGCAAGTGCCTTGGCAGCGCATGGGCAGTGCCTTAGCAGCGCATGGGCAGTGCCTTAGCGGCGCCTTGTCAGTGCCTTGGCAGTGCGTTGGCGTGCCTTGGCAGCGCCATGGCAAGTGCCTTGGCAGCACCATGGCGAGTTCCTTGGCAGCGCCATGGCAAGTGCTGGGCTGTGCCTGGGCAGTGCCTTGGCCATGCCTGGGCCACTGCCATGGCAAGTGCCTTGGCAGCGCATGGGCAGTGCCTTAGCAGCGCATGGGCAGTGCCTTAGCAGCGCCTTGTCAGTGCCTTGGCAGTGCGTTGGCGTGCCTTGGCAGCGCCATGGCAAGTGCCTTGGCAGCGCCATGGCAAGTGCCTTGGCAGCACCATGGCAAGTTCCTTGGCAGCGCCATGGCAAGTGCTGGGCAGTGCCTTGTCAGTGCCTTGGCGTGCCTTGGCAGTGCCTGGGCAGTGCCTTGGCAGTGCCTTGGCGTGCCTGGGCAGTGCCTGGGCAGTGCCTGGGCAGTGCCTGGGCAGTGCCTTGGCAGTGCCTGGGCAGTGCCTTGGCAGTGCCTTGGCGTGGCTGGGCAGTGCCTTGGAGTGCCTTGGCAGTGCCTTGCCTGTGCCTTGGCAGCGCCTTGGCAGTGCCTTAGGAGCGCCTTGGCAGTGCCTTGGCAGCGCCTGGGCAATGCCTTGGCGTGCCAGGGCAGTGCCTTGCCAGTGCCTTCCTTGGCCGTGCCTGGGCAGCGCCTTGTCAGTGCCTTGGCAGTGCCTGGGCAGTGCCTTGGCGTGCCTTGGCAGTGCCTGGGCAGTGCCTTGGCGTGCCTTGGCAGTGCCTGGGCAGTGCCTTGGCAGTGCCTTGGCGTGGCTGGGCAGTGCCTTGGAGTGCCTTGGCAGTGCCTTGCCTGTGCCTTGGCAGCGCCTTGGCAGTGCTTGGGAGCGCCTGCGCAGTGCCTTGGCAGCGCCTGGGCAGTGCCTTGGCAGCACCTTGGCAGTGCCTTGGCAGCGCCTTGTCAGTGCCTTGTCAGCGCCTGGGCAGTGCCTTGGCAGTGCCTTAGCCGTGCCTTGCCAGTGCCTTGGCAAGGGCCTTGGTAAGTGCCTTGGCAAGCGCCTTGGCCGTGCCTTGGCCGTGCCTTGGCGTGCCTTGCCAGTGCCTTGGCCGTGCCTGGGCCACTGCCATGGCAAGTAATTGGGCAGTGCCTTGGCAGCGCCTTGGCAGTGCCTTGGTAGCTCCTTGGCAATGCTTTGGCGTGTCTGGGCAGTGCCTTGCCTGTGCCTTGGCAGTGCCTTGGCGTGCCTTGGCAGTGCCTTGGCAGTGCCTTGGCAGTGCCTTGGCAGTGCCTTGGCAGTGCCTTGGCAGTTCCTTGGCAGTGCCTTGGCAGTGCCTTGGCAGTGCCTTGGCAGTGCCTTGGCGTGCCTTAGCAGTGCATTGGCAGTGCCTTAGCGTGCCTTGCCTGGGCCTGGGCCAGTGCCATGGCAAGTGCTGGGCAGTGCCTTGTCAGTGCCTTGGCAGTGCCTTGGCAGCGCCATGGCAAGTGCCTTGTCAGTGCCTTGGCGTGCCTTGGCAGTGCCTTGGCGTGCCTTGGCAGTGCCTTGGCGTGCCTGGGCAGTGCCTTGGCAGTGCCTGGGCAGTGCCTTGGCAGTGCCTTGGCAGTGCCTTGGCGTGGCTGGGCAGTGCCTTGGAGTGCCTTGGCAGTGCAGTGCCTTGCCTGTGCCTTGGCAGCGCCTTGGCAGTGCCTTGGGAGCGCCTTGGCAGTGCCGTGGCAGCGCCTGGGCAGTGCCTTGGCAGCGCCTGGGCAATGCCTTGGCGTGCCTGGGCAGTGCCTTGGCAGTGCCTTGGCAGCGCCTAGGCAGTGCCTTGGCGTGCCTGGGCAGTGCCTTGGCAGTGCCTGGGCAGTGCCTTGGCAGTGCCTTGGCGTGGCTGGGCAATGCCTTGGAGTGCCTTGGCAGTGCCTTGCCTGTGCCTTGGCAGCGCCTTGGCAGTGCCTTGGGAGCGCCTGGGCAGTGCCTTGGCAGCGCCTTGGTAGCTCCTTGGCAATGCTTTGGCGTGTCTGGGCAGTTCCTTGCCTGTGCCTTGGCAGTGCCTTGGCAGCGCCTGGGCAGTGCCTTCGCAGTGCCTTGGCAGCGCCTTGGCAGTGCCTGGGCAGTGCCTTGGCAGTGCCTGGGCAGTGCCTTGGCAGTGCCTTGGCGTGGCTGGGCAGTGCCTTGGAGTGCCTTGGCAGTGCCTTGCCTGTGCCTTGGCAGCGCCTTGGCAGTGCCTTGGGAGCGCCTGCGCAGTGCCTTGGCAGCGCCTGGGCAGTGCCTTGGCAGCGCCTTGTCAGTGCCTTGTCAGCGCCTGGGCAGTGCCTTGGCAGTGCCTTAGCCGTGCCTTGCCAGTGCCTTGGCAAGGGCCTTGGTTAGTGCCTTGGCAAGCGCCTTGGCAGTGCCTTGGCCGTGCCTTGGCGTGCCTTGCCAGTGCCTTGGCCGTGCCTGGGCCACTGCCATGGCAAGTAATTGGGCAGTGCCTTGGCAGCGCCTTGGCAGTGCCTTGGTAGCTCCTTGGCAATGCTTTGGCGTGTCTGGGCAGTGCCTTGCCTGTGCCTTGGCAGTGCCTTGGCGTGCCTTGGCAGTGCCTTGGCAGTGCCTTGGCAGTGCCTTGGCAGTGCCTTGGCAGTGCCTTGGCAGTGCCTTGGCAGTGCCTTGGCAGTGCCTTGGCAGTGCCTTGGCAGTGCCTTGGCAGTGCCTTGGCAGTGCCTTGGCAGTGCCTTGGCAGTGCCTTGGCAGTGCCTTGGCGTGCCTTAGCAGTGCATTGGCAGTGCCTTAGCGTGCCTTGCCTGGGCCTGGGCCTGGGCCAGTGCCATGGCAAGTGCTGGGCAGTGCCTTGTCAGTGCCTTGGCGTGCCTGGGCAGTGCCTTGGTAGTGCCTTGGCAGTGCCTTGGCAGTGCCTTGGCAGTGCCTTGGCGTGGCTGGGCAGTGCCTTGGAGTGCCTTGGCAGTGCCTTGGCAGCGCCTTGGCAGTGCCTTGGGAGCGCCTTGGCAGTGCCGTGGCAGCGCCTGGGCAGTGCCTTGGCAGCGCCTGGGCAATGCCTTGGCGTGCCTGGGCAGTGCCTCGGCAGTGCCTTGGCAGCGCCTAGGCAGTGCCTTGGCGTGCCTGGGCAGTGCCTTGGCGTGCCTGGGCAGTGCCCGGGCTGTGCCTTGGCAGTGCCCGGGCTGTGCCTTGGCTGTGCCTGGGCAGTGCCTTGGCCATGCCTGGGCCACTGCCATGGCAAGTGCCTTGGCAGCGCATGGGCAGTGCCTTAGCAGCGCATGGGCAGTGCCTTAGCAGCGCCTTGTCAGTGCCTTGGCGTGCCTTGGCAGTGACTTGGCAGTGCCTGGGCAGTGCCTTGGCAGCGCCTTGTCAGTGCCTTGGCAGTGCGTTGGCGTGCCTTGGCAGCGCCATGGCAAGTGCCTTGGCAGCGCCATGGCAAGTGCCTTGGCAGCACCATGGCAAGTTCCTTGCCAGCGCCATGGCAAGTTCCTTGCCAGCGCAAGTGCCTTGGCAGCGCCTGGGCAGTGCCTTGGCAGTGCGTTGGCAGTGCCTTGGCAGTGCCTTGATGTGCCTTGGCAGTGCCTTGACAGTGCCTTGGCGTGCCTTGGCAGTGCCTTGGCAGTGTCTTGGCAGTGCCTTGGCAGTGCCTTGGCAGTGCCTTGGCGTGCCTTGGCGTGCCTTGGCAGTGCCTTGGCAATGCCTTGGCAGTGCCTTGGCGTGCCTTGGCAGTGCCTTTGCGTGCCTTGGCGTGCCTGGGCAGTGCCTTGGCGTCCTTGGCAGTGCCTGGGCAGTGCCTTGGCAGTGCCTTGGCGTGGCTGGGCAGTGCCTTGGAGTGCCTTGGCAGTGCCTTGCCTGTGCCTTGGCAGCGCCTTGGCAGTGCCTTGGGAGCGCCTGGGCAGTGCCTTGGCAGCGCCTGGGCAGTGCCTTGGCGTGCCTGGGCAGTGCCTTGGCAGCGCCTGGGCAGTGCCTTGGCAGTGCCTTGGCGTGGCTGGGCAGTGCCTTGGAGTGCCTTGGCAGTGCCTTGCCTGTGCCTTGGCAGCGCCTTGGCAGTGCCTTGGGAGCGCCTGCGCAGTGCCTTGGCAGCGCCTGGGCAGTGCCTTGGCAGCGCCTGGGCAGTGCCTTGGCAGCACCTTGGCAGTGCCTTGGCAGCGCCTTGTCAGTGCCTTGTCAGCGCCTGGGCAGTGCCTTGGCAGTGCCTGGGCAGTGCCTTGGCAGTGCCTTGGCGTGGCTGGGCAGTGCCTTGGAGTGCCTTGGCAGCGCCTTGTCAGTGCCTTGGCAGCGCCTTGTCAGTGCCTTGGCACTGCGTTGCCGTGCCTTGGCAGTGCCCGGGCTGTGCCTTGGCAGTGCCCGGGCTGTGCCTTGGCTGTGCCTGGGAAGTGCCTTGGCCATGCCTTGGCTGTGCCTGGGCAGTGCCTTGGCCATGCCTGGGCAGTGCCTTGGCCATTGCCTTGGCAGTGCCTTGGTGTGCCTTGGCGTGCCTTGGCAGTGCCTTGGCAGTGCCTTGGCGTGCCTTGGCAGTGCCTTTGCGTGCCTTGGCAGTGCCTTGGCAGTGCCTTGGCAGTGCTTTGGCAGTGCCTTGGCAGTGCCTTGGCAGTGCCTTGGCGTGCCTTGGCAGTGCATTGGCAGTGCATTGGCAGTGCCTTGCTCGTGCCTGGGCAGTGCCTTGGCAGCGCCTGGGCAGTGCCTTGGAAGTTCCTTGGCAGTGCCTTGGCAGTGCCTTGCAGCGCCTTGGCAGTGCCTTGGGAGCGCCTGCGCAGTGCCTTGGCAGCGCCTGGGCAGTGCCTTGGCAGCACCTTGGCAGTGCCTTGGCAGCGCCTTGTCAGTGCCTTGTCAGCGCCTGGGCAGTGCCTTGGCAGTGCCTTAGCCGTGCCTTGCCAGTGCCTTGGCAAGGGCCTTGGTAAGTGCCTTGGCAAGCGCCTTGGCCGTGCCTTGGCCGTGCCTTGGCGTGCCTTGCCAGTGCCTTGGCCGAGCCTGGGCCACTGCCATGGCAAGTAATTGGGCAGTGCCTTGGCAGCGCCTTGGCAGTGCCTTGGTAGCTCCTTGGCAATGCTTTGGCGTGTCTGGGCAGTGCCTTGCCTGTGCCTTGGCTGTGCCTTGGCGTGCCTTGGCAGTGCCTTGGGAGCGCCTGCGCAGTGCCTTGGCAGCGCCTGGGCAGTGCCTTGGCAGCACCTTGGCAGTGCCTTGGCAGCGCCTTGTCAGTGCCTTGTCAGCGCCTGGGCAGTGCCTTGGCAGTGCCTGGGCAGTGCCTTGGCAGTGCCTTGGCGTGGCTGGGCAGTGCCTTGGAGTGCCTTGGCAGCGCCTTGTCAGTGCCTTGGCAGCGCCTTGTCAGTGCCTTGGCACTGCGTTGCCGTGCCTTGGCAGTGCCCGGGCTGTGCCTTGGCAGTGCCCGGGCTGTGCCTTGGCAGTGCCCGGGCTGTGCCTTGGCTGTGCCTGGGCAGTGCCTTGGCCATGCCTGGGCCACTGCCATGGCAAGTGCCTTGGCAAGGGCCTTGGTAAGTGCCTTGGCAAGCGCCTTGGCAGTGCCTTGGCCGTGCCTTGGCGTGCCTTGCCAGTGCCTTGGCCGTGCCTGGGCCACTGCCATGGCAAGTAATTGGGCAGTGCCTTGGCAGCGCCTTGGCAGTGCCTTGGCCGTGCCTGGGCCACTGCCATGGCAAGTAATTGGGCAGTGCCTTGGCAGCGCCTTGGCAGTGCCTTGGTAGCTCCTTGGCAATGCTTTGGCGTGTCTGGGCAGTGCCTTGCCTGTGCCTTGGCAGTGCCTTGGCGTGCCTTGGCAGTGCCTTGGCAGTGCCTTGGCAGTGCCTTGGCAGTGCCTTGGCGTGCCTTAGCAGTGCATTGGCAGTGCCTTAGCGTGCCTTGCCTGGGCCTGGGCCTGGGCCAGTGCCATGGCAAGTGCTGGGCAGTGCCTTGTCAGTGCCTTGGCGTGCCTGGGCAGTGCCTGGGCAGTGCCTTGGCAGTGCCTTGGCAGTGCCTTGGCGTGGCTGGGCAGTGCCTTGGAGTGCCTTGGCAGTGCCTTGCCTGTGCCTTGGCAGCGCCTTGGCAGTGCCTTGGGAGCGCCTTGGCAGCGCCTGGGCAGTGCCTTGGCAGTTCCTTGGCAGCGCCTGGGCAGTGCATTGGCAGCGCCTGGGCAGTGCCTGGGCAGTGCCTTGGCCGCGCCTTGGTAGCTTCTTGGCAGTGCCTTGGCGTGCCTGGGCAGTGCCTTGGCCGCGCCTTGGTAGCTTCTTGGCAGTGTCTTGGCGTGCCTGGGCAGTGCCTTGGCAGTGCCATGGCGTGCCTTGGCAGTGTCATGGCGTGCCTTGGCAGTGCCTTGGTGTGCCTTGGCGTGCCTTGGCAGTGCCTTGCCCGTGCCTGGGCCAGTGCCATGGCAAGTGCTTGGCAGTGCCTTGGGAGCGCCTTGGCAGAGCCGTGGCAGCGCCTGGGCAGTGCCGTGGCAGTGCCTTGGCAGCGCCTTGTCAGTGCCTTGGCAGTGCGTTGGCGTGCCTTGGCAGCGCCATGGCAAGTGCCTTGGCAGCGCCATGGCAAGTGCCTTGGCAGCGCCATGGCAAGTGCCTTGGCAGCACCATGGCAAGTTCCTTGCCAGCGCCATGGCAAGTTCCTTGCCAGCGCAAGTGCCTTGGCAGCGCCTGGGCAGTGCCTTGGCAGTGCGTTGGCGTGCCTTGGCAGCGCCTGTGCAAGTGCCTTGGCAAGTGCCTTGGCAAGTGCCTTGGCAAGGGCCTTGGCAGTGCCTTGGCAATGCCTTGGCAATGCCTTGGCAGTGCCTTGATGTGCCTTGGCAGTGCCTTGACAGTGCCTTGGCGTGCCTTGGCAGTGCCTTGGCAGTGCCTTGGCAATGCCTTGGCAATGCCTTGGCAGTGCCTTGATGTGCCTTGGCAGTGCCTTGACAGTGCCTTGGCGTGCCTTGGCAGTGCCTTGGCAGTGCCTTGGCAGTGCCTTGGCAGTGCCTTGGCAGTGCCTTGGCAATGCCTTGGCAGTGCCTTGGCGTGCCTTGGCGTGCCTTGGCAGTGCCTTGGCAATGCCTTGGCAGTGCCTTGGCGTGCCTTGGCAGTGCCTTTGCGTGCCTTGGCAGTGCCTTGGCAGTGCCTTGGCAGTGCCTTGGCAGTGCCTTGGCGTGCCTTGGCAGTGCATTGGCAGTGCATTGGCAGTGCCTTGCTCGTGCCTGGGCAGTGCCTTGGCAGCGCCTGGGCAGTGCCTTGGCAGTTCCTTGGCAGCGCCTGGGCAGTGCATTGGCAGCGCCTGGGCAGTGCCTGGGCAGTGCCTTGGCCGCGCCTTGGTAGCTTCTTGGCAGTGCCTTGGCGTGCCTGGGCAGTGCCTTGGCCGCGCCTTGGTAGCTTCTTGGCAGTGTCTTGGCGTGCCTGGGCAGTGCCTTGGCAGTGCCATGGCGTGCCTTGACAGTGTCATGGCGTGCCTTGGCAGTGCCTTGGTGTGCCTTGGCGTGCCTTGGCAGTGCCTTGCCCGTGCCTGGGCCAGTGCCATGGCAAGTGCTTGGCAGTGCCTTGGGAGCGCCTTGGCAGAGCCGTGGCAGCGCCTGGGCAGTGCCGTGGCAGCGCCTGGGCAGTGCCTTGGCAGCGCCTGGGCAGTGCCTTGGCGTGCCTGGGCAGTGCCTTGGCAGCACCTTGGCAGTGCCTTGGCAGCGCCTTGTCAGTGCCTTGTCAGCGCCTGGGCAGTGCCTTGGCAGTGCCTGGGCAGTGCCTTGGCAGTGCCTTGGCGTGGCTGGGCAGTGCCTTGGAGTGCCTTGGCAGCGCCTTGTCAGTGCCTTGGCAGCGCCTTGTCAGTGCCTTGGCACTGCGTTGCCGTGCCTTGGCAGTGCCCGGGCTGTGCCTTGGCAGTGCCCGGGCTGTGCCTTGGCAGTGCCCGGGCTGTGCCTTGGCTGTGCCTGGGCAGTGCCTTGGCCATGCCTGGGCCACTGCCATGGCAAGTGCCTTGGCAAGGGCCTTGGTAAGTGCCTTGGCAAGCGCCTTGGCAGTGCCTTGGCCGTGCCTTGGCGTGCCTTGCCAGTGCCTTGGCCGTGCCTGGGCCACTGCCATGGCAAGTAATTGGGCAGTGCCTTGGCAGCGCCTTGGCAGTGCCTTGGCCGTGCCTGGGCCACTGCCATGGCAAGTAATTGGGCAGTGCCTTGGCAGCGCCTTGGCAGTGGCTTGGTAGCTCCGTGGCTATGCTTTGGCGTGTCTGGGCAGTGCCTTGCCTGTGCCTTGGCAGTGCCTTGGCGTGCCTTGGCAGTGCCTTGGCAGTGCCTTGGCAGTGCCTTGGCAGTGCCTTGGCGTGCCTTAGCAGTGCATTGGCAGTGCCTTAGCGTGCCTTGCCTGGGCCTGGGCCTGGGCCAGTGCCATGGCAAGTGCTGGGCAGTGCCTTGTCAGTGCCTTGGCGTGCCTGGGCAGTGCCTGGGCAGTGCCTTGGCAGTGCCTTGGCAGTGCCTTGGCGTGGCTGGGCAGTGCCTTGGAGTGCCTTGGCAGTGCCTTGCCTGTGCCTTGGCAGCGCCTTGGCAGTGCCTTGGGAGCGCCTTGGCAGCGCCTGGGCAGTGCCTTGGCAGTTCCTTGGCAGCGCCTGGGCAGTGCATTGGCAGCGCCTGGGCAGTGCCTGGGCAGTGCCTTGGCCGCGCCTTGGTAGCTTCTTGGCAGTGCCTTGGCGTGCCTGGGCAGTGCCTTGGCCGCGCCTTGGTAGCTTCTTGGCAGTGTCTTGGCGTGCCTGGGCAGTGTCATGGCGTGCCTTGGCAGTGCCTTGGTGTGCCTTGGCGTGCCTTGGCAGTGCCTTGCCCGTGCCTGGGCCAGTGCCATGGCAAGTGCTTGGCAGTGCCTTGGGAGCGCCTTGGCAGAGCCGTGGCAGCGCCTGGGCAGTGCTGTGGCAGTGCCTTGGCAGCGCCTTGTCAGTGCCTTGGCAGTGCGTTGGCGTGCCTTGGCAGCGCCATGGCAAGTGCCTTGGCAGCGCCATGGCAAGTGCCTTGGCAGCGCCATGGCAAGTGCCTTGGCAGCACCATGGCAAGTTCCTTGCCAGCGCCATGGCAAGTTCCTTGCCAGCGCAAGTGCCTTGGCAGCGCCTGGGCAGTGCCTTGGCAGTGCGTTGGCGTGCCTTGGCAGCGCCTGTGCAAGTGCCTTGGCAAGTGCCTTGGCAAGTGCCTTGGCAAGGGCCTTGGCAGTGCCTTGGCAATGCCTTGGCAATGCCTTGGCAGTGCCTTGATGTGCCTTGGCAGTGCCTTGACAGTGCCTTGGCGTGCCTTGGCAGTGCCTTGGCAGTGCCTTGGCAATGCCTTGGCAATGCCTTGGCAGTGCCTTGATGTGCCTTGGCAGTGCCTTGACAGTGCCTTGGCGTGCCTTGGCAGTGCCTTGGCAGTGCCTTGGCAGTGCCTTGGCAGTGCCTTGGCAATGCCTTGGCAGTGCCTTGGCGTGCCTTGGCGTGCCTTGGCAGTGCCTTGGCAATGCCTTGGCAGTGCCTTGGCGTGCCTTGGCAGTGCCTTTGCGTGCCTTGGCAGTGCCTTGGCAGTGCCTTGGCAGTGCCTTGGCAGTGCCTTGGCGTGCCTTGGCAGTGCATTGGCAGTGCATTGGCAGTGCCTTGCTCGTGCCTGGGCAGTGCCTTGGCAGCGCCTGGGCAGTGCCTTGGCAGTTCCTTGGCAGCGCCTGGGCAGTGCATTGGCAGCGCCTGGGCAGTGCCTGGGCAGTGCCTTGGCCGCGCCTTGGTAGCTTCTTGGCAGTGCCTTGGCGTGCCTGGGCAGTGCCTTGGCCGCGCCTTGGTAGCTTCTTGGCAGTGTCTTGGCGTGCCTGGGCAGTGCCTTGGCAGTGCCATGGCGTGCCTTGACAGTGTCATGGCGTGCCTTGGCAGTGCCTTGGTGTGCCTTGGCGTGCCTTGGCAGTGCCTTGCCCGTGCCTGGGCCAGTGCCATGGCAAGTGCTTGGCAGTGCCTTGGGAGCGCCTTGGCAGAGCCGTGGCAGCGCCTGGGCAGTGCCGTGGCAGCGCCTGGGCAGTGCCTTGGCAGCGCCTGGGCAGTGCCTTGGCGTGCCTGGGCAGTGCCTTGGCGTCCTTGGCAGTGCCTGGGCAGTGCCTTGGCAGTGCCTTGGCGTGGCTGGGCAGTGCCTTGGAGTGCCTTGGCAGTGCCTTGCCTGTGCCTTGGCAGCGCCTTGGCAGTGCCTTGGGAGCGCCTGGGCAGTGCCTTGGCAGCGCCTGGCCAGTGCCTTAGCGTGCCTTGCCTGGGCCTGGGCCAGTGCCATGGCAAGTGCCTTGGCAGCGCCATGGCAAGTGCCTTGGCAGCACCATGGCAAGTGCCTTGGCAGCACCATGGCAAGTTCCTTGCCAGCGCCATGGCAAGTTCCTTGCCAGCGCAAGTGCCTTGGCAGCGCCTGGGCAGTGCCTTGGCAGTGCGTTGGCAGTGCCTTGGCAGTGCCTTGATGTGCCTTGGCAGTGCCTTGACAGTGCCTTGGCGTGCCTTGGCAGTGGCTTGGCAGTGCCTTGGCAGTGCCTTGGCGTGCCTTGGCGTGCCTTGGCAGTGCCTTGGCAATGCCTTGGCAGTGCCTTGGCGTGCCTTGGCAGTGCCTTTGCGTGCCTTGGCAGTGCCTTGGCAGTGCCTTGGCAGTGCCTTGGCGTGCCTTGGCAGTGCATTGGCAGTGCATTGGCAGTGCCTTGCTCGTGCCTGGGCAGCGCCTTGGCAGTGCCTTGGGAGCGCCTTGGCAGCGCCTGGGCAGTGCCTTGGCAGTTCCTTGGCAGCGCCTGGGCAGTGCATTGGCGTGCCTGGGCAGTGCCTGGGCAGTGCCTTGGCAGTGCCTTGGCAGTGCCTTGGCGTGGCTGGGCAGTGCCTTGGAGTGCCTTGGCAGTGCCTTGCCTGTGCCTTGGCAGCGCCTTGGCAGTGCCTTGGGAGCGCCTTGGCAGCGCCTGGGCAGTGCCTTGGCAGTTCCTTGGCAGCGCCTGGGCAGTGCATTGGCAGCGCCTGGGCAGTGCCTGGGCAGTGCCTTGGCCGCGCCTTGGTAGCTTCTTGGCAGTGCCTTGGCGTGCCTGGGCAGTGCCTTGGCCGCGCCTTGGTAGCTTCTTGGCAGTGTCTTGGCGTGCCTGGGCAGTGCCTTGGCAGTGCCATGGCGTGCCTTGGCAGTGTCATGGCGTGCCTTGGCAGTGCCTTGGTGTGCCTTGGCGTGCCTTGGCAGTGCCTTGCCCGTGCCTGGGCCAGTGCCATGGCAAGTGCTTGGCAGTGCCTTGGGAGCGCCTTGGCAGAGCCGTGGCAGCGCCTGGGCAGTGCCGTGGCAGTGCCTTGGCAGCGCCTTGTCAGTGCCTTGGCAGTGCGTTGGCGTGCCTTGGCAGCGCCATGGCAAGTGCCTTGGCAGCGCCATGGCAAGTGCCTTGGCAGCGCCATGGCAAGTGCCTTGGCAGCACCATGGCAAGTTCCTTGCCAGCGCCATGGCAAGTTCCTTGCCAGCGCAAGTGCCTTGGCAGCGCCTGGGCAGTGCCTTGGCAGTGCGTTGGCGTGCCTTGGCAGCGCCTGTGCAAGTGCCTTGGCAAGTGCCTTGGCAAGTGCCTTGGCAAGGGCCTTGGCAGTGCCTTGGCAATGCCTTGGCAATGCCTTGGCAATGCCTTGGCAATGCCTTGGCAGTGCCTTGATGTGCCTTGGCAGTGCCTTGACAGTGCCTTGGCGTGCCTTGGCAGTGCCTTGGCAGTGCCTTGGCAATGCCTTGGCATTGCCTTGGCAGTGCCTTGATGTGCCTTGGCAGTGCCTTGACAGTGCCTTGGCGTGCCTTGGCAGTGCCTTGGCAGTGCCTTGGCAGTGCCTTGGCAATGCCTTGGCAGTGCCTTGGCGTGCCTTGGCGTGCCTTGGCAGTGCCTTGGCAATGCCTTGGCAGTGCCTTGGCGTGCCTTGGCAGTGCCTTTGCGTGCCTTGGCAGTGCCTTGGCAGTGCCTTGGCAGTGCCTTGGCAGTGCCTTGGCGTGCCTTGGCAGTGCATTGGCAGTGCATTGGCAGTGCCTTGCTCGTGCCTGGGCAGTGCCTTGGCAGCGCCTGGGCAGTGCCTTGGCAGTTCCTTGGCAGCGCCTGGGCAGTGCATTGGCAGCGCCTGGGCAGTGCCTGGGCAGTGCCTTGGCCGCGCCTTGGTAGCTTCTTGGCAGTGCCTTGGCGTGCCTGGGCAGTGCCTTGGCCGCGCCTTGGTAGCTTCTTGGCAGTGTCTTGGCGTGCCTGGGCAGTGCCTTGGCAGTGCCATGGCGTGACTTGACAGTGTCATGGCGTGCCTTGGCAGTGCCTTGGTGTGCCTTGGCGTGCCTTGGCAGTGCCTTGCCCGTGCCTGGGCCAGTGCCATGGCAAGTGCTTGGCAGTGCCTTGGGAGCGCCTTGGCAGAGCCGTGGCAGCGCCTGGGCAGTGCCGTGGCAGCGCCTGGGCAGTGCCTTGGCAGCGCCTGGGCAGTGCCTTGGCGTGCCTGGGCAGTGCCTTGGCGTCCTTGGCAGTGCCTGGGCAGTGCCTTGGCAGTGCCTTGGCGTGGCTGGGCAGTGCCTTGGAGTGCCTTGGCAGTGCCTTGCCTGTGCCTTGGCAGCGCCTTGGCAGCGCCTTGGCAGTGCCTTGGGAGCGCCTGGGCAGTGCCTTGGCAGCGCCTGGCCAGTGCCTTAGCGTGCCTTGCCTGGGCCTGGGCCAGTGCCATGGCAAGTGCCTTGGCAGCGCCATGGCAAGTGCCTTGGCAGCACCATGGCAAGTGCCTTGGCAGCACCATGGCAAGTTCCTTGCCAGCGCCATGGCAAGTTCCTTGCCAGCGCAAGTGCCTTGGCAGCGCCTGGGCAGTGCCTTGGCAGTGCGTTGGCAGTGCCTTGGCAGTGCCTTGATGTGCCTTGGCAGTGCCTTGACAGTGCCTTGGCGTGCCTTGGCAGTGTCTTGGCAGTGCCTTGGCAGTGCCTTGGCGTGCCTTGGCGTGCCTTGGCAGTGCCTTGGCAATGCCTTGGCAGTGCCTTGGCGTGCCTTGGCAGTGCCTTTGCGTGCCTTGGCAGTGCCTTGGCAGTGCCTTGGCAGTGCCTTGGCGTGCCTTGGCAGTGCATTGGCAGTGCATTGGCAGTGCCTTGCTCGTGCCTGGGCAGTGCCTTGGCAGCGCCTGGGCAGTGCCTTGGCAGTTCCTTGGCAGCGCCTGGGCAGTGCATTGGCAGCGCCTGGGCAGTGCCTGGGCTGTGCCTTGGCCGCGCCTTGGTAGCTTCTTGGCAGTGCCTTGGCGTGCCTGGGCAGTGCCTTGGCCGCGCCTTGGTAGCTTCTTGGCAGTGTCTTGGCGTGCCTGGGCAGTGCCTTGGCAGTGCCATGGCGTGCCTTGGCAGTGTCATGGCGTGCCTTGGCAGTGCCTTGGTGTGCCTTGGCGTGCCTTGGCAGTGCCTTGCCCGTGCCTGGGCCAGTGCCATGGCAAGTGCTTGGCAGTGCCTTGGGAGCGCCTTGGCAGAGCCGTGGCAGCGCCTGGGCAGTGCCATGGCAGCGCCTGGGCAGTGCCTTGGCAGCGCCTGGGCAGTGCCTTGGCGTGCCTGGGCAGTGCCTTGGCGTCCTTGGCAGTGCCTGGGCAGTGCCTTGGCAGTGCCTTGGCGTGGCTGGGCAGTGCCTTGGCAGTGCCTTGCCTGTGCCTTGGCAGCGCCTTGGCAGTGCCTTGGGAGCGCCTGGGCAGTGCCTTGGCAGCGCCTGGGCAGTGCCTTGGCGTGCCTGGGCAGTGCCTTGGCAGCGCCTGGGCAGTGCCTTGGCAGTGCCTTGGCGTGGCTGGGCAGTGCCTTGGAGTGCCTTGGCAGTGCCTTGCCTGTGCCTTGGCAGCGCCTTGGCAGTGCCTTGGGAGCGCCTGCGCAGTGCCTTGGCAGCGCCTGGGCAGTGCCTTGGCAGCGCCTGGGCAGTGCCTTGGCAGCACCTTGGCAGTGCCTTGGCAGCGCCTTGTCAGTGCCTTGTCAGCGCCTGGGCAGTGCCTTGGCAGTGCCTGGGCAGTGCCTTGGCAGTGCCTTGGCGTGGCTGGGCAGTGCCTTGGAGTGCCTTGGCAGCGCCTTGTCAGTGCCTTGGCAGCGCCTTGTCAGTGCCTTGGCACTGCGTTGCCGTGCCTTGGCAGTGCCCGGGCTGTGCCTTGGCAGTGCCCGGGCTGTGCCTTGGCTGTGCCTGGGCAGTGCCTTGGCCATGCCTTGGCTGTGCCTGGGCAGTGCCTTGGCCATGCCTGGGCAGTGCCTTGGCCATTGCCTTGGCAGTGCCTTGGTGTGCCTTGGCGTGCCTTGGCAGTGCCTTGGCAGTGCCTTGGCGTGCCTTGGCAGTGCCTTTGCGTGCCTTGGCAGTGCCTTGGCAGTGCCTTGGCAGTGCCTTGGCAGTGCCTTGGCAGTGCCTTGGCGTGCGTTGGCAGTGCATTGGCAGTGCATTGGCAGTGCCTTGCTCGTGCCTGGGCAGTGCCTTGGCAGCGCCTGGGCAGTGCCTTGGCAGTTCCTTGGCAGTGCCTTGCAGCGCCTTGGCAGTGCCTTGGGAGCGCCTGCGCAGTGCCTTGGCAGCGCCTGGGCAGTGCCTTGGCAGCACCTTGGCAGTGCCTTGGCAGCGCCTTGTCAGTGCCTTGTCAGCGCCTGGGCAGTGCCTTGGCAGTGCCTTAGCCGTGCCTTGCCAGTGCCTTGGCAAGGGCCTTGGTAAGTGCCTTGGCAAGCGCCTTGGCCGTGCCTTGGCCGTGCCTTGGCGTGCCTTGCCAGTGCCTTGGCCGTGCCTGGGCCACTGCCATGGCAAGTAATTGGGCAGTGCCTTGGCAGCGCCTTGGCAGTGCCTTGGTAGCTCCTTGGCAATGCTTTGGCGTGTCTGGGCAGTGCCTTGCCTGTGCCTTGGCTGTGCCTTGGCGTGCCTTGGCAGCGCCTGGGCAGTGCCTTGGCGTGCCTTGGCGTCCTTGGCAGTGCCTGGGCAGTGCCTTGGCAGTGCCTTGGCGTGGCTGGGCAGTGCCTTGGAGTGCCTTGGCAGTGCCTTGCCTGTGCCTTGGCAGCGCCTTGGCAGTGCCTTGGGAGCGCCTGGGCAGTGCCTTGGCAGCGCCTGGGCAGTGCCTTGGCAGTGCCTTGGCGTGGCTGGGCAGTGCCTTGGAGTGCCTTGGCAGTGCCTTGCCTGTGCCTTGGCAGCGCCTTGGCAGTGCCTTGGGAGCGCCTGCGCAGTGCCTTGGCAGCGCCTGGGCAGTGCCTTGGCAGCACCTTGGCAGTGCCTTGGCAGCGCCTTGTCAGTGCCTTGTCAGCGCCTGGGCAGTGCCTTGGCAGTGCCTGGGCAGTGCCTTGGCAGTGCCTGGGCAGTGCCTTGGCAGTGCCTTGGCGTGGCTGGGCAGTGCCTTGGAGTGCCTTGGCAGCGCCTTGTCAGTGCCTTGGCAGCGCCTTGTCAGTGCCTTGGCACTGCGTTGCCGTGCCTTGGCAGTGCCCGGGCTGTGCCTTGGCAGTGCCCGGGCTGTGCCTTGGCTGTGCCTTGGCTGTGCCTGGGCAGTGCCTTGGCCATGCCTGGGCCACTGCCATGGCAAGTGCCTTGGCAAGGGCCTTGGTAAGTGCCTTGGCAAGCGCCTTGGCAGTGCCTTGGCCGTGCCTTGGCGTGCCTTGCCAGTGCCTTGGCCGTGCCTGGGCCACTGCCATGGCAAGTAATTGGGCAGTGCCTTGGCAGCGCCTTGGCAGTGCCTTGGCCGTGCCTGGGCCACTGCCATGGCAAGTAATTGGGCAGTGCCTTGGCAGCGCCTTGGCAGTGCCTTGGTAGCTCCTTGGCAATGCTTTGGCGTGTCTGGGCAGTGCCTTGCCTGTGCCTTGGCAGTGCCTTGGCGTGCCTTGGCAGTGCCTTGGCAATGCCTTGGCAGTGCCTTGGCAGTGCCTTGGCGTGCCTTAGCAGTGCATTGGCAGTGCCTTAGCGTGCCTTGCCTGGGCCTGGGCCTGGGCCAGTGCCATGGCAAGTGCTGGGCAGTGCCTTGTCAGTGCCTTGGCGTGCCTGGGCAGTGCCTGGGCAGTGCCTTGGCAGTGCCTGGGCAGTGCCTTGGCAGTGCCTTGGCAGTGCCTTGGCGTGGCTGGGCAGTGCCTTGGAGTGCCTTGGCAGTGCCTTGCCTGTGCCTTGGCAGCGCCTTGGCAGTGCCTTGGGAGCGCCTTGGCAGCGCCTGGGCAGTGCCTTGGCAGTTCCTTGGCAGCGCCTGGGCAGTGCATTGGCAGCGCCTGGGCAGTGCCTGGGCAGTGCCTTGGCCATGCCTGGGCAGTGCCTTGGCCATTGCCTTGGCAGTGCCTTGGTGTGCCTTGGCGTGCCTTGGCAGTGCCTTGGCAGTGCCTTGGCGTGCCTTGGCAGTGCCTTTGCGTGCCTTGGCAGTGCCTTGGCGTGCCTTGGCAGTGCATTGGCAGTGCCTTGCTCGTGCCTGGGCAGTGCCTTGGCAGCGCCTGGGCAGTGCCTTGGCAGTTCCTTGGCAGCGCCTGGGCAGTGCATTGGCAGCGCCTGGGCAGTGCCTGGGCAGTGCCTTGGCCGCGCCTTGGTAGCTTCTTGGCAGTGCCTTGGCGTGCCTGGGCAGTGCCTTGGCCGCGCCTTGGTAGCTTCTTGGCAGTGTCTTGGCGTGCCTGGGCAGTGCCTTGGCAGTGCCATGGCGTGCCTTGGCAGTGTCATGGCGTGCCTTGGCAGTGCCTTGGTGTGCCTTGGCGTGCCTTGGCAGTGCCTTGCCCGTGCCTGGGCCAGTGCCATGGCAAGTGCTTGGCAGTGCCTTGGGAGCGCCTTGGCAGAGCCGTGGCAGCGCCTGGGCAGTGCCGTGGCAGCGCCTGGGCAGTGCCTTGGCAGCGCCTGGGCAGTGCCTTGGCGTGCCTGGGCAGTGCCTTGGCGTCCTTGGCAGTGCCTGGGCAGTGCCTTGGCAGTGCCTTGGCGTGGCTGGGCAGTGCCTTGGCAGTGCCTTGCCTGTGCCTTGGCAGCGCCTTGGCAGTGCCTTGGGAGCGCCTGGGCAGTGCCTTGGCAGCGCCTGGGCAGTGCCTTGGCGTGCCTGGGCAGTGCCTTGGCAGCGCCTGGGCAGTGCCTTGGCGTGCCTGGGCAGTGCCTTGGCAGCGCCTGGGCAGTGCCTTGGCAGTGCCTTGGCGTGGCTGGGCAGTGCCTTGGAGTGCCTTGGCAGTGCCTTGCCTGTGCCTTGGCAGCGCCTTGGCAGTGCCTTGGGAGCGCCTGCGCAGTGCCTTGGCAGCGCCTGGGCAGTGCCTTGGCAGCGCCTGGGCAGTGCCTTGGCAGCACCTTGGCAGTGCCTTGGCAGCGCCTTGTCAGTGCCTTGTCAGCGCCTGGGCAGTGCCTTGGCAGTGCCTGGGCAGTGCCTTGGCAGTGCCTTGGCGTGGCTGGGCAGTGCCTTGGAGTGCCTTGGCAGCGCCTTGTCAGTGCCTTGGCAGCGCCTTGTCAGTGCCTTGGCACTGCGTTGCCGTGCCTTGGCAGTGCCCGGGCTGTGCCTTGGCAGTGCCCGGGCTGTGCCTTGGCTGTGCCTGGGCAGTGCCTTGGCCATGCCTTGGCTGTGCCTGGGCAGTGCCTTGGCCATGCCTGGGCAGTGCCTTGGCCATTGCCTTGGCAGTGCCTTGGTGTGCCTTGGCGTGCCTTGGCAGTGCCTTGGCAGTGCCTTGGCGTGCCTTGGCAGTGCCTTTGCGTGCCTTGGCAGTGCCTTGGCAGTGCCTTGGCAGTGCCTTGGCAGTGCCTTGGCAGTGCCTTGGCAGTGCCTTGGCGTGCGTTGGCAGTGCATTGGCAGTGCATTGGCAGTGCCTTGCTCGTGCCTGGGCAGTGCCTTGGCAGCGCCTGGGCAGTGCCTTGGCAGTGCCTTGCAGCGCCTTGGCAGTGCCTTGGGAGCGCCTGCGCAGTGCCTTGGCAGCGCCTGGGCAGTGCCTTGGCAGCACCTTGGCAGTGCCTTGGCAGCGCCTTGTCAGTGCATTGTCAGCGCCTGGGCAGTGCCTTGGCAGTGCCTTAGCCGTGCCTTGCCAGTGCCTTGGCAAGGGCCTTGGTAAGTGCCTTGGCAAGCGCCTTGGCCGTGCCTTGGCCGTGCCTTGGCGTGCCTTGCCAGTGCCTTGGCCGTGCCTGGGCCACTGCCATGGCAAGTAATTGGGCAGTGCCTTGGCAGCGCCTTGGCAGTGCCTTGGTAGCTCCTTGGCAATGCTTTGGCGTGTCTGGGCAGTGCCTTGCCTGTGCCTTGGCTGTGCCTTGGCGTGCCTTGGCAGCGCCTGGGCAGTGCCTTGGCGTGCCTTGGCGTCCTTGGCAGTGCCTGGGCAGTGCCTTGGCAGTGCCTTGGCGTGGCTGGGCAGTGCCTTGGAGTGCCTTGGCAGTGCCTTGCCTGTGCCTTGGCAGCGCCTTGGCAGTGCCTTGGGAGCGCCTGGGCAGTGCCTTGGCAGCGCCTGGGCAGTGCCTTGGCAGTGCCTTGGCGTGGCTGGGCAGTGCCTTGGAGTGCCTTGGCAGTGCCTTGCCTGTGCCTTGGCAGCGCCTTGGCAGTGCCTTGGGAGCGCCTGCGCAGTGCCTTGGCAGCGCCTGGGCAGTGCCTTGGCAGCACCTTGGCAGTGCCTTGGCAGCGCCTTGTCAGTGCCTTGTCAGCGCCTGGGCAGTGCCTTGGCAGTGCCTGGGCAGTGCCTTGGCAGTGCCTTGGCGTGGCTGGGCAGTGCCTTGGAGTGCCTTGGCAGCGCCTTGTCAGTGCCTTGGCAGCGCCTTGTCAGTGCCTTGGCACTGCGTTGCCGTGCCTTGGCAGTGCCCGGGCTGTGCCTTGGCAGTGCCCGGGCTGTGCCTTGGCTGTGCCTTGGCTGTGCCTGGGCAGTGCCTTGGCCATGCCTGGGCCACTGCCATGGCAAGTGCCTTGGCAAGGGCCTTGGTAAGTGCCTTGGCAAGCGCCTTGGCAGTGCCTTGGCGTGCCTTGCCAGTGCCTTGGCCGTGCCTGGGCCACTGCCATGGCAAGTAATTGGGCAGTGCCTTGGCAGCGCCTTGGCAGTGCCTTGGCCGTGCCTGGGCCACTGCCATGGCAAGTAATTGGGCAGTGCCTTGGCAGCGCCTTGGCAGTGCCTTGGTAGCTCCTTGGCAATGCTTTGGCGTGTCTGGGCAGTGCCTTGCCTGTGCCTTGGCAGTGCCTTGGCGTGCCTTGGCAGTGCCTTGGCAATGCCTTGGCAGTGCCTTGGCAGTGCCTTGGCGTGCCTTAGCAGTGCATTGGCAGTGCCTTAGCGTGCCTTGCCTGGGCCTGGGCCTGGGCCAGTGCCATGGCAAGTGCTGGGCAGTGCCTTGTCAGTGCCTTGGCGTGCCTGGGCAGTGCCTGGGCAGTGCCTTGGCAGTGCCTGGGCAGTGCCTTGGCAGTGCCTGGGCAGTGCCTTGGCAGTGCCTTGGCAGTGCCTTGGCGTGGCTGGGCAGTGCCTTGGAGTGCCTTGGCAGTGCCTTGCCTGTGCCTTGGCAGCGCCTTGGCAGTGCCTTGGGAGCGCCTTGGCAGCGCCTGGGCAGTGCCTTGGCAGTTCCTTGGCAGCGCCTGGGCAGTGCATTGGCAGCGCCTGGGCAGTGCCTGGGCAGTGCCTTGGCCATGCCTGGGCAGTGCCTTGGCCATTGCCTTGGCAGTGCCTTGGTGTGCCTTGGCGTGCCTTGGCAGTGCCTTGGCAGTGCCTTGGCGTGCCTTGGCAGTGCCTTTGCGTGCCTTGGCAGTGCCTTGGCAGTGCCTTGGCAGTGCTTTGGCAGTGCCTTGGCAGTGCCTTGGCAGTGCCTTGGCGTGCCTTGGCAGTGCATTGGCAGTGCATTGGCAGTGCCTTGCTCGTGCCTGGGCAGTGCCTTGGCAGCGCCTGGGCAGTGCCTTGGCAGTTCCTTGGCAGTGCCTTGGCAGTGCCTTGCAGCGCCTTGGCAGTGCCTTGGGAGCGCCTGCGCAGTGCCTTGGCAGCGCCTGGGCAGTGCCTTGGCAGCACCTTGGCAGTGCCTTGGCAGCGCCTTGTCAGTGCCTTGTCAGCGCCTGGGCAGTGCCTTGGCAGTGCCTTAGCCGTGCCTTGCCAGTGCCTTGGCAAGGGCCTTGGTAAGTGCCTTGGCAAGCGCCTTGGCCGTGCCTTGGCCGTGCCTTGGCGTGCCTTGCCAGTGCCTTGGCCGTGCCTGGGCCACTGCCATGGCAAGTAATTGGGCAGTGCCTTGGCAGCGCCTTGGCAGTGCCTTGGTAGCTCCTTGGCAATGCTTTGGCGTGTCTGGGCAGTGCCTTGCCTGTGCCTTGGCTGTGCCTTGGCGTGCCTTGGCAGCGCCTGGGCAGTGCCTTGGCGTGCCTTGGCGTCCTTGGCAGTGCCTGGGCAGTGCCTTGGCAGTGCCTTGGCGTGGCTGGGCAGTGCCTTGGAGTGCCTTGGCAGTGCCTTGCCTGTGCCTTGGCAGCGCCTTGGCAGTGCCTTGGGAGCGCCTGGGCAGTGCCTTGGCAGCGCCTGGGCAGTGCCTTGGCAGTGCCTTGGCGTGGCTGGGCAGTGCCTTGGAGTGCCTTGGCAGTGCCTTGCCTGTGCCTTGGCAGCGCCTTGGCAGTGCCTTGGGAGCGCCTGCGCAGTGCCTTGGCAGCGCCTGGGCAGTGCCTTGGCAGCACCTTGGCAGTGCCTTGTCAGTGCCTTGTCAGCGCCTGGGCAGTGCCTTGGCAGTGCCTGGGCAGTGCCTTGGCAGTGCCTTGGCGTGGCTGGGCAGTGCCTTGGAGTGCCTTGGCAGCGCCTTGTCAGTGCCTTGGCAGCGCCTTGTCAGTGCCTTGGCACTGCGTTGCCGTGCCTTGGCAGTGCCCGGGCTGTGCCTTGGCAGTGCCCGGGCTGTGCCTTGGCTGTGCCTTGGCTGTGCCTGGGCAGTGCCTTGGCCATGCCTGGGCCACTGCCATGGCAAGTGCCTTGGCAAGGGCCTTGGTAAGTGCCTTGGCAAGCGCCTTGGCAGTGCCTTGGCCGTGCCTTGGCGTGCCTTGCCAGTGCCTTGGCCGTGCCTGGGCCACTGCCATGGCAAGTAATTGGGCAGTGCCTTGGCAGCGCCTTGGCAGTGCCTTGGCCGTGCCTGGGCCACTGCCATGGCAAGTAATTGGGCAGTGCCTTGGCAGCGCCTTGGCAGTGCCTTGGTAGCTCCTTGGCAATGCTTTGGCGTGTCTGGGCAGTGCCTTGCCTGTGCCTTGGCAGTGCCTTGGCGTGCCTTGGCAGTGCCTTGGCAGTGCCTTAGCGTGCCTTGCCTGGGCCTGGGCCGCGCCTTGGTAGCTTCTTGGCAGTGCCTTGGCGTGCCTGGGCAGTGCCTTGGCCGCGCCTTGGTAGCTTCTTGGCAGTGTCTTGGCGTGCCTGGGCAGTGCCTTGGCAGTGCCATGGCGTGCCTTGGCAGTGTCATGGCGTGCCTTGGCAGTGCCTTGGTGTGCCTTGGCGTGCCTTGGCAGTGCCTTGCCCGTGCCTGGGCCAGTGCCATGGCAAGTGCTTGGCAGTGCCTTGGGAGCGCCTTGGCAGAGCCGTGGCAGCGCCTGGGCAGTGCCATGGCAGCGCCTGGGCAGTGCCTTGGCAGCGCCTGGGCAGTGCCTTGGCGTGCCTGGGCAGTGCCTTGGCGTCCTTGGCAGTGCCTGGGCAGTGCCTTGGCAGTGCCTTGGCGTGGCTGGGCAGTGCCTTGGCAGTGCCTTGCCTGTGCCTTGGCAGCGCCTTGGCAGTGCCTTGGGAGCGCCTGGGCAGTGCCTTGGCAGCGCCTGGGCAGTGCCTTGGCGTGCCTGGGCAGTGCCTTGGCAGCGCCTGGGCAGTGCCTTGGCAGTGCCTTGGCGTGGCTGGGCAGTGCCTTGGAGTGCCTTGGCAGTGCCTTGCCTGTGCCTTGGCAGCGCCTTGGCAGTGCCTTGGGAGCGCCTGCGCAGTGCCTTGGCAGCGCCTGGGCAGTGCCTTGGCAGCGCCTGGGCAGTGCCTTGGCAGCACCTTGGCAGTGCCTTGGCAGCGCCTTGTCAGTGCCTTGTCAGCGCCTGGGCAGTGCCTTGGCAGTGCCTGGGCAGTGCCTTGGCAGTGCCTTGGCGTGGCTGGGCAGTGCCTTGGAGTGCCTTGGCAGCGCCTTGTCAGTGCCTTGGCAGCGCCTTGTCAGTGCCTTGGCACTGCGTTGCCGTGCCTTGGCAGTGCCCGGGCTGTGCCTTGGCAGTGCCCGGGCTGTGCCTTGGCTGTGCCTGGGCAGTGCCTTGGCCATGCCTTGGCTGTGCCTGGGCAGTGCCTTGGCCATGCCTGGGCAGTGCCTTGGCCATTGCCTTGGCAGTGCCTTGGTGTGCCTTGGCGTGCCTTGGCAGTGCCTTGGCAGTGCCTTGGCGTGCCTTGGCAGTGCCTTTGCGTGCCTTGGCAGTGCCTTGGCAGTGCCTTGGCAGTGCCTTGGCAGTGCCTTGGCAGTGCCTTGGCAGTGCCTTGGCGTGCGTTGGCAGTGCATTGGCAGTGCATTGGCAGTGCCTTGCTCGTGCCTGGGCAGTGCCTTGGCAGCGCCTGGGCAGTGCCTTGGCAGTTCCTTGGCAGTGCCTTGCAGCGCCTTGGCAGTGCCTTGGGAGCGCCTGCGCAGTGCCTTGGCAGCGCCTGGGCAGTGCCTTGGCAGCACCTTGGCAGTGCCTTGGCAGCGCCTTGTCAGTGCCTTGTCAGCGCCTGGGCAGTGCCTTGGCAGTGCCTTAGCCGTGCCTTGCCAGTGCCTTGGCAAGGGCCTTGGTAAGTGCCTTGGCAAGCGCCTTGGCCGTGCCTTGGCCGTGCCTTGGCGTGCCTTGCCAGTGCCTTGGCCGTGCCTGGGCCACTGCCATGGCAAGTAATTGGGCAGTGCCTTGGCAGCGCCTTGGCAGTGCCTTGGTAGCTCCTTGGCAATGCTTTGGCGTGTCTGGGCAGTGCCTTGCCTGTGCCTTGGCTGTGCCTTGGCGTGCCTTGGCAGCGCCTGGGCAGTGCCTTGGCGTGCCTTGGCGTCCTTGGCAGTGCCTGGGCAGTGCCTTGGCAGTGCCTTGGCGTGGCTGGGCAGTGCCTTGGAGTGCCTTGGCAGTGCCTTGCCTGTGCCTTGGCAGCGCCTTGGCAGTGCCTTGGGAGCGCCTGGGCAGTGCCTTGGCAGCGCCTGGGCAGTGCCTTGGCAGTGCCTTGGCGTGGCTGGGCAGTGCCTTGGAGTGCCTTGGCAGTGCCTTGCCTGTGCCTTGGCAGCGCCTTGGCAGTGCCTTGGGAGCGCCTGCGCAGTGCCTTGGCAGCGCCTGGGCAGTGCCTTGGCAGCACCTTGGCAGTGCCTTGGCAGCGCCTTGTCAGTGCCTTGTCAGCGCCTGGGCAGGGCCTTGGCAGTGCCTGGGCAGTGCCTTGGCAGTGCCTTGGCGTGGCTGGGCAGTGCCTTGGAGTGCCTTGGCAGCGCCTTGTCAGTGCCTTGGCAGCGCCTTGTCAGTGCCTTGGCACTGCGTTGCCGTGCCTTGGCAGTGCCCGGGCTGTGCCTTGGCAGTGCCCGGGCTGTGCCTTGGCTGTGCCTTGGCTGTGCCTGGGCAGTGCCTTGGCCATGCCTGGGCCACTGCCATGGCAAGTGCCTTGGCAAGGGCCTTGGTAAGTGCCTTGGCAAGCGCCTTGGCAGTGCCTTGGCCGTGCCTTGGCGTGCCTTGCCAGTGCCTTGGCCGTGCCTGGGCCACTGCCATGGCAAGTAATTGGGCAGTGCCTTGGCAGCGCCTTGGCAGTGCCTTGGCCGTGCCTGGGCCACTGCCATGGCAAGTAATTGGGCAGTGCCTTGGCAGCGCCTTGGCAGTGCCTTGGTAGCTCCTTGGCAATGCTTTGGCGTGTCTGGGCAGTGCCTTGCCTGTGCCTTGGCAGTGCCTTGGCGTGCCTTGGCAGTGCCTTGGCAATGCCTTGGCAGTGCCTTGGCAGTGCCTTGGCGTGCCTTAGCAGTGCATTGGCAGTGCCTTAGCGTGCCTTGCCTGGGCCTGGGCCTGGGCCAGTGCCATGGCAAGTGCTGGGCAGTGCCTTGTCAGTGCCTTGGCGTGCCTGGGCAGTGCCTGGGCAGTGCCTTGGCAGTGCCTGGGCAGTGCCTTGGCAGTGCCTTGGCAGTGCCTTGGCGTGGCTGGGCAGTGCCTTGGAGTGCCTTGGCAGTGCCTTGCCTGTGCCTTGGCAGCGCCTTGGCAGTGCCTTGGGAGCGCCTTGGCAGCGCCTGGGCAGTGCCTTGGCAGTTCCTTGGCAGCGCCTGGGCAGTGCATTGGCAGCGCCTGGGCAGTGCCTGGGCAGTGCCTTGGCCATGCCTGGGCAGTGCCTTGGCCATTGCCTTGGCAGTGCCTTGGTGTGCCTTGGCGTGCCTTGGCAGTGCCTTGGCAGTGCCTTGGCGTGCCTTGGCAGTGCCTTTGCGTGCCTTGGCAGTGCCTTGGCGTGCCTTGGCAGTGCATTGGCAGTGCCTTGCTCGTGCCTGGGCAGTGCCTTGGCAGCGCCTGGGCAGTGCCTTGGCAGTTCCTTGGCAGCGCCTGGGCAGTGCATTGGCAGCGCCTGGGCAGTGCCTGGGCAGTGCCTTGGCCGCGCCTTGGTAGCTTCTTGGCAGTGCCTTGGCGTGCCTGGGCAGTGCCTTGGCCGCGCCTTGGTAGCTTCTTGGCAGTGTCTTGGCGTGCCTGGGCAGTGCCTTGGCAGTGCCATGGCGTGCCTTGGCAGTGTCATGGCGTGCCTTGGCAGTGCCTTGGTGTGCCTTGGCGTGCCTTGGCAGTGCCTTGCCCGTGCCTGGGCCAGTGCCATGGCAAGTGCTTGGCAGTGCCTTGGGAGCGCCTTGGCAGAGCCGTGGCAGCGCCTGGGCAGTGCCGTGGCAGCGCCTGGGCAGTGCCGTGGCAGCGCCTGGGCAGTGCCTTGGCAGCGCCTGGGCAGTGCCTTGGCGTGCCTGGGCAGTGCCTTGGCGTCCTTGGCAGTGCCTGGGCAGTGCCTTGGCAGTGCCTTGGCGTGGCTGGGCAGTGCCTTGGCAGTGCCTTGCCTGTGCCTTGGCAGCGCCTTGGCAGTGCCTTGGGAGCGCCTGGGCAGTGCCTTGGCAGCGCCTGGGCAGTGCCTTGGCGTGCCTGGGCAGTGCCTTGGCAGCGCCTGGGCAGTGCCTTGGCAGTGCCTTGGCGTGGCTGGGCAGTGCCTTGGAGTGCCTTGGCAGTGCCTTGCCTGTGCCTTGGCAGCGCCTTGGCAGTGCCTTGGGAGCGCCTGCGCAGTGCCTTGGCAGCGCCTGGGCAGTGCCTTGGCAGCGCCTGGGCAGTGCCTTGGCAGCACCTTGGCAGTGCCTTGGCAGCGCCTTGTCAGTGCCTTGTCAGCGCCTGGGCAGTGCCTTGGCAGTGCCTGGGCAGTGCCTTGGCAGTGCCTTGGCGTGGCTGGGCAGTGCCTTGGAGTGCCTTGGCAGCGCCTTGTCAGTGCCTTAGCAGCGCCTTGTCAGTGCCTTGGCACTGCGTTGCCGTGCCTTGGCAGTGCCCGGGCTGTGCCTTGGCAGTGCCCGGGCTGTGCCTTGGCTGTGCCTGGGCAGTGCCTTGGCCATGCCTTGGCTGTGCCTGGGCAGTGCCTTGGCCATGCCTGGGCAGTGCCTTGGCCATTGCCTTGGCAGTGCCTTGGTGTGCCTTGGCGTGCCTTGGCAGTGCCTTGGCAGTGCCTTGGCGTGCCTTGGCAGTGCCTTTGCGTGCCTTGGCAGTGCCTTGGCAGTGCCTTGGCAGTGCCTTGGCAGTGCCTTGGCAGTGCCTTGGCAGTGCCTTGGCGTGCGTTGGCAGTGCATTGGCAGTGCATTGGCAGTGCCTTGCTCGTGCCTGGGCAGTGCCTTGGCAGCGCCTGGGCAGTGCCTTGGCAGTGCCTTGCAGCGCCTTGGCAGTGCCTTGGGAGCGCCTGCGCAGTGCCTTGGCAGCGCCTGGGCAGTGCCTTGGCAGCACCTTGGCAGTGCCTTGGCAGCGCCTTGTCAGTGCCTTGTCAGCGCCTGGGCAGTGCCTTGGCAGTGCCTTAGCCGTGCCTTGCCAGTGCCTTGGCAAGGGCCTTGGTAAGTGCCTTGGCAAGCGCCTTGGCCGTGCCTTGGCCGTGCCTTGGCGTGCCTTGCCAGTGCCTTGGCCGTGCCTGGGCCACTGCCATGGCAAGTAATTGGGCAGTGCCTTGGCAGCGCCTTGGCAGTGCCTTGGTAGCTCCTTGGCAATGCTTTGGCGTGTCTGGGCAGTGCCTTGCCTGTGCCTTGGCTGTGCCTTGGCGTGCCTTGGCAGCGCCTGGGCAGTGCCTTGGCGTGCCTTGGCGTCCTTGGCAGTGCCTGGGCAGTGCCTTGGCAGTGCCTTGGCGTGGCTGGGCAGTGCCTTGGAGTGCCTTGGCAGTGCCTTGCCTGTGCCTTGGCAGCGCCTTGGCAGTGCCTTGGGAGCGCCTGGGCAGTGCCTTGGCAGCGCCTGGGCAGTGCCTTGGCAGTGCCTTGGCGTGGCTGGGCAGTGCCTTGGAGTGCCTTGGCAGTGCCTTGCCTGTGCCTTGGCAGCGCCTTGGCAGTGCCTTGGGAGCGCCTGCGCAGTGCCTTGGCAGCGCCTGGGCAGTGCCTTGGCAGCACCTTGGCAGTGCCTTGGCAGCGCCTTGTCAGTGCCTTGTCAGCGCCTGGGCAGTGCCTTGGCAGTGCCTGGGCAGTGCCTTGGCAGTGCCTTGGCGTGGCTGGGCAGTGCCTTGGAGTGCCTTGGCAGCGCCTTGTCAGTGCCTTGGCAGCGCCTTGTCAGTGCCTTGGCACTGCGTTGCCGTGCCTTGGCAGTGCCCGGGCTGTGCCTTGGCAGTGCCCGGGCTGTGCCTTGGCTGTGCCTTGGCTGTGCCTGGGCAGTGCCTTGGCCATGCCTGGGCCACTGCCATGGCAAGTGCCTTGGCAAGGGCCTTGGTAAGTGCCTTGGCAAGCGCCTTGGCAGTGCCTTGGCGTGCCTTGCCAGTGCCTTGGCCGTGCCTGGGCCACTGCCATGGCAAGTAATTGGGCAGTGCCTTGGCAGCGCCTTGGCAGTGCCTTGGCCGTGCCTGGGCCACTGCCATGGCAAGTAATTGGGCAGTGCCTTGGCAGCGCCTTGGCAGTGCCTTGGTAGCTCCTTGGCAATGCTTTGGCGTGTCTGGGCAGTGCCTTGCCTGTGCCTTGGCAGTGCCTTGGCGTGCCTTGGCAGTGCCTTGGCAATGCCTTGGCAGTGCCTTGGCAGTGCCTTGGCGTGCCTTAGCAGTGCATTGGCAGTGCCTTAGCGTGCCTTGCCTGGGCCTGGGCCTGGGCCAGTGCCATGGCAAGTGCTGGGCAGTGCCTTGTCAGTGCCTTGGCGTGCCTGGGCAGTGCCTGGGCAGTGCCTTGGCAGTGCCTGGGCAGTGCCTTGGCAGTGCCTGGGCAGTGCCTTGGCAGTGCCTTGGCAGTGCCTTGGCGTGGCTGGGCAGTGCCTTGGAGTGCCTTGGCAGTGCCTTGCCTGTGCCTTGGCAGCGCCTTGGCAGTGCCTTGGGAGCGCCTTGGCAGCGCCTGGGCAGTGCCTTGGCAGTTCCTTGGCAGCGCCTGGGCAGTGCATTGGCAGCGCCTGGGCAGTGCCTGGGCAGTGCCTTGGCCATGCCTGGGCAGTGCCTTGGCCATTGCCTTGGCAGTGCCTTGGTGTGCCTTGGCGTGCCTTGGCAGTGCCTTGGCAGTGCCTTGGCGTGCCTTGGCAGTGCCTTTGCGTGCCTTGGCAGTGCCTTGGCAGTGCCTTGGCAGTGCTTTGGCAGTGCCTTGGCAGTGCCTTGGCAGTGCCTTGGCGTGCCTTGGCAGTGCATTGGCAGTGCATTGGCAGTGCCTTGCTCGTGCCTGGGCAGTGCCTTGGCAGCGCCTGGGCAGTGCCTTGGCAGTTCCTTGGCAGTGCCTTGGCAGTGCCTTGCAGCGCCTTGGCAGTGCCTTGGGAGCGCCTGCGCAGTGCCTTGGCAGCGCCTGGGCAGTGCCTTGGCAGCACCTTGGCAGTGCCTTGGCAGCGCCTTGTCAGTGCCTTGTCAGCGCCTGGGCAGTGCCTTGGCAGTGCCTTAGCCGTGCCTTGCCAGTGCCTTGGCAAGGGCCTTGGTAAGTGCCTTGGCAAGCGCCTTGGCCGTGCCTTGGCCGTGCCTTGGCGTGCCTTGCCAGTGCCTTGGCCGTGCCTGGGCCACTGCCATGGCAAGTAATTGGGCAGTGCCTTGGCAGCGCCTTGGCAGTGCCTTGGTAGCTCCTTGGCAATGCTTTGGCGTGTCTGGGCAGTGCCTTGCCTGTGCCTTGGCTGTGCCTTGGCGTGCCTTGGCAGCGCCTGGGCAGTGCCTTGGCGTGCCTTGGCGTCCTTGGCAGTGCCTGGGCAGTGCCTTGGCAGTGCCTTGGCGTGGCTGGGCAGTGCCTTGGAGTGCCTTGGCAGTGCCTTGCCTGTGCCTTGGCAGCGCCTTGGCAGTGCCTTGGGAGCGCCTGGGCAGTGCCTTGGCAGCGCCTGGGCAGTGCCTTGGCAGTGCCTTGGCGTGGCTGGGCAGTGCCTTGGAGTGCCTTGGCAGTGCCTTGCCTGTGCCTTGGCAGCGCCTTGGCAGTGCCTTGGGAGCGCCTGCGCAGTGCCTTGGCAGCGCCTGGGCAGTGCCTTGGCAGCACCTTGGCAGTGCCTTGTCAGTGCCTTGTCAGCGCCTGGGCAGTGCCTTGGCAGTGCCTGGGCAGTGCCTTGGCAGTGCCTTGGCGTGGCTGGGCAGTGCCTTGGAGTGCCTTGGCAGCGCCTTGTCAGTGCCTTGGCAGCGCCTTGTCAGTGCCTTGGCACTGCGTTGCCGTGCCTTGGCAGTGCCCGGGCTGTGCCTTGGCAGTGCCCGGGCTGTGCCTTGGCTGTGCCTTGGCTGTGCCTGGGCAGTGCCTTGGCCATGCCTGGGCCACTGCCATGGCAAGTGCCTTGGCAAGGGCCTTGGTAAGTGCCTTGGCAAGCGCCTTGGCAGTGCCTTGGCCGTGCCTTGGCGTGCCTTGCCAGTGCCTTGGCCGTGCCTGGGCCACTGCCATGGCAAGTAATTGGGCAGTGCCTTGGCAGCGCCTTGGCAGTGCCTTGGCCGTGCCTGGGCCACTGCCATGGCAAGTAATTGGGCAGTGCCTTGGCAGCGCCTTGGCAGTGCCTTGGTAGCTCCTTGGCAATGCTTTGGCGTGTCTGGGCAGTGCCTTGCCTGTGCCTTGGCAGTGCCTTGGCGTGCCTTGGCAGTGCCTTGGCAATGCCTTGGCAGTGCCTTGGCAGTGCCTTGGCGTGCCTTAGCAGTGCATTGGCAGTGCCTTAGCGTGCCTTGCCTGGGCCTGGGCCAGTGCCATGGCAAGTGCTGGGCAGTGCCTTGTCAGTGCCTTGGCGTGCCTGGGCAGTGCCTGGGCAGTGCCTTGGCAGTGCCTGGGCAGTGCCTTGGCAGTGCCTTGGCAGTGCCTTGGCGTGGCTGGGCAGTGCCTTGGAGTGCCTTGGCAGTGCCTTGCCTGTGCCTTGGCAGCGCCTTGGCAGTGCCTTGGGAGCGCCTTGGCAGCGCCTGGGCAGTGCCTTGGCAGTTCCTTGGCAGCGCCTGGGCAGTGCATTGGCAGCGCCTGGGCAGTGCCTGGGCAGTGCCTTGGCCGCGCCTTGGTAGCTTCTTGGCAGTGCCTTGGCGTGCCTGGGCAGTGCCTTGGCCGCGCCTTGGTAGCTTCTTGGCAGTGTCTTGGCGTGCCTGGGCAGTGCCTTGGCAGTGCCATGGCGTGCCTTGGCAGTGTCATGGCGTGCCTTGGCAGTGCCTTGGTGTGCCTTGGCGTGCCTTGGCAGTGCCTTGCCCGTGCCTGGGCCAGTGCCATGGCAAGTGCTTGGCAGTGCCTTGGGAGCGCCTTGGCAGAGCCGTGGCAGCGCCTGGGCAGTGCCGTGGCAGTGCCTTGGCAGCGCCTTGTCAGTGCCTTGGCAGTGCGTTGGCGTGCCTTGGCAGCGCCATGGCAAGTGCCTTGGCAGCGCCATGGCAAGTGCCTTGGCAGCGCCATGGCAAGTGCCTTGGCAGCACCATGGCAAGTTCCTTGCCAGCGCCATGGCAAGTTCCTTGCCAGCGCAAGTGCCTTGGCAGCGCCTGGGCAGTGCCTTGGCAGTGCGTTGGCGTGCCTTGGCAGCGCCTGGGCAAGTGCCTTGGCAAGTGCCTTGGCAAGTGCCTTGGCAAGGGCCTTGGCAGTGCCTTGGCAATGCCTTGGCAGTGCCTTGGCAATGCCTTGGCAGTGCCTTGATGTGCCTTGGCAGTGCCTTGACAGTGCCTTGGCGTGCCTTGGCAGTGCCTTGGCAGTGCCTTGGCAATGCCTTGGCAGTGCCTTGGCGTGCCTTGGCGTGCCTTGGCAGTGCCTTGGCAATGCCTTGGCAGTGCCTTGGCGTGCCTTGGCAGTGCCTTTGCGTGCCTTGGCAGTGCCTTGGCAGTGCCTTGGCAGTGCCTTGGCAGTGCCTTGGCAGTGCCTTGGCGTGCCTTGGCAGTGCATTGGCAGTGCATTGGCAGTGCCTTGCTCGTGCCTGGGCAGTGCCTTGGCAGCGCCTGGGCAGTGCCTTGGCAGTTCCTTGGCAGCGCCTGGGCAGTGCATTGGTAGCGCCTGGGCAGTGCCTGGGCAGTGCCTTGGCCGCGCCTTGGTAGCTTCTTGGCAGTGCCTTGGCGTGCCTGGGCAGTGCCTTGGCCGCGCCTTGGTAGCTTCTTGGCAGTGTCTTGGCGTGCCTGGGCAGTGCCTTGGCAGTGCCATGGCGTGCCTTGGCAGTGTCATGGCGTGCCTTGGCAGTGCCTTGGTGTGCCTTGGCGTGCCTTGGCAGTGCCTTGCCCGTGCCTGGGCCAGTGCCATGGCAAGTGCTTGGCAGTGCCTTGGGAGCGCCTTGGCAGAGCCGTGGCAGCGCCTGGGCAGTGCCGTGGCAGCGCCTGGGCAGTGCCTTGGCAGCGCCTTGGCAGTGCCTTGGCGTGCCTGGGCAGTGCCTTGGCGTCCTTGGCAGTGCCTGGGCAGTGCCTTGGCAGTGCCTTGGCGTGGCTGGGCAGTGCCTTGGAGTGCCTTGGCAGTGCCTTGCCTGTGCCTTGGCAGCGCCTTGGCAGTGCCTTGGGAGCGCCTGGGCAGTGCCTTGGCAGCGCCTGGGCAGTGCCTTAGCGTGCCTTGCTTGGGCCTGGGCCTGGGCCAGTGCCATGGCAAGTGCTGGGCAGTGCCTTGTCAGTGCCTTGGCGTGCCTGGGCAGTGCCTGGGCTGTGCCTTGGCAGTGCCTTGGCAGTGCCTTGGCGTGGCTGGGCAGTGCCTTGGAGTGCCTTGGCAGTGCCTTGCCTGTGCCTTGGCAGCGCCTTGGCAGTGCCTTGGGAGCGCCTTGGCAGTGCCGTGGCAGCGCCTGGGCAGTGCCTTGGCAGCGCCTGGGCAATGCCTTGGCGTGCCTGGGCAGTGCCTTGGCAGTGCCTTGGCAGCGCCTAGGCAGTGCCTTGGCGTGCCTGGGCAGTGCCTTGGCGTGCCTGGGCAGTGCCTTGGCAGTGCCCGGGCTGTGCCTTGGCAGTGCCCGGGCTGTGCCTTGGCTGTGCCCGGGCTGTGCCTTGGCCATGCCTGGGCCACTGCCATGGCAAGTGCCTTGGCAGCGCATGGGCAGTGCCTTAGCAGCGCCTTGTCAGTGCCTTGGCGTGCCTTGGCAGTGACTTGGCAGTGCCTGGGCAGTGCCTTGGCAGCGCCTTGTCAGTGCCTTGGCAGTGCGTTGGCGTGCCTTGGCAGCGCCATGGCAAGTGCCTTGGCAGCGCCATGGCAAGTGCCTTGGCAGCACCATGGCAAGTTCCTTGCCAGCGCCATGGCAAGTTCCTTGCCAGCGCAAGTGCCTTGGCAGCGCCTGGGCAGTGCCTTGGCAGTGCGTTGGCGTGCCTTGGCAGCGCCTGGGCAAGTGCCTTGGCAAGTGCCTTGGCAAGGGCCTTGGCAATGCCTTGGCAATGCCTTGGCAGTGCCTTGATGTGCCTTGGCAGTGCCTTGACAGTGCCTTGGCGTGCCTTGGCAGTGCCTTGGCAGTGCCTTGGCAGTGCCTTGGCGTGCCTTGGCAGTGCCTTGGCAGTGCCTTGGCAATGCCTTGGCAGTGCCTTGGCGTGCCTTGGCGTGCCTTGGCAGTGCCTTGGCAATGCCTTGGCAGTGCCTTGGCGTGCCTTGGCAGTGCCTTTGCGTGCCTTGGCAGTGCCTTGGCAGTGCCTTGGCAGTGCCTTGGCAGTGCCTTGGCGTGCCTTGGCAGTGCATTGGCAGTGCATTGGCAGTGCCTTGCTCGTGCCTGGGCAGTGCCTTGGCAGCGCCTGGGCAGTGCCTTGGCAGTTCCTTGGCAGCGCCTGGGCAGTGCATTGGCAGCGCCTGGGCAGTGCCTGGGCAGTGCCTTGGCCGCGCCTTGGTAGCTTCTTGGCAGTGCCTTGGCGTGCCTGGGCAGTGCCTTGGCCGCGCCTTGGTAGCTTCTTGGCAGTGTCTTGGCGTGCCTGGGCAGTGCCTTGGCAGTGCCATGGCGTGCCTTGGCAGTGTCATGGCGTGCCTTGGCAGTGCCTTGGTGTGCCTTGGCGTGCCTTGGCAGTGCCTTGCCCGTGCCTGGGCCAGTGCCATGGCAAGTGCTTGGCAGTGCCTTGGGAGCGCCTTGGCAGAGCCGTGGCAGCGCCTGGGCAGTGCCGTGGCAGCGCCTGGGCAGTGCCTTGGCAGCGCCTGGGCAGTGCCTTGGCGTGCCTGGGCAGTGCCTTGGCGTCCTTGGCAGTGCCTGGGCAGTGCCTTGGCAGTGCCTTGGCAGTGCCTTGGCGTGGCTGGGCAGTGCCTTGGAGTGCCTTGGCAGTGCCTTGCCTGTGCCTTGGCAGCGCCTTGGCAGTGCCTTGGGAGCGCCTGGGCAGTGCCTTGGCAGCGCCTGGGCAGTGCCTTGGCGTGCCTGGGCAGTGCCTTGGCAGCGCCTGGGCAGTGCCTTGGCAGTGCCTTGGCGTGGCTGGGCAGTGCCTTGGAGTGCCTTGGCAGTGCCTTGCCTGTGCCTTGGCAGCGCCTTGGCAGTGCCTTGGGAGCGCCTGCGCAGTGCCTTGGCAGCGCCTGGGCAGTGCCTTGGCAGCGCCTGGGCAGTGCCTTGGCAGCACCTTGGCAGTGCCTTGGCAGCGCCTTGTCAGTGCCTTGTCAGCGCCTGGGCAGTGCCTTGGCAGTGCCTGGGCAGTGCCTTGGCAGTGCCTTGGCGTGGCTGGGCAGTGCCTTGGAGTGCGTTGGCAGCGCCTTGTCAGTGCCTTGGCAGCGCTTTGTCAGTGCCTTGGCACTGCGTTGCCGTGCCTTGGCAGTGCCCGGGCTGTGCCTTGGCAGTGCCCGGGCTGTGCCTTGGCAGTGCCCGGGCTGTGCCTTGGCTGTGCCTGGGCAGTGCCTTGGCCATGCCTGGGCCACTGCCATGGCAAGTGCCTTGGCAGCGCATGGGCAGTGCCTTAGCAGCGCATGGGCAGTGCCTTAGCGGCGCCTTGTCAGTGCCTTGGCAGTGCGTTGGCGTGCCTTGGCAGCGCCATGGCAAGTGCCTTGGCAGCGCCATGGCAAGTGCCTTGGCAGCGCCATGGCAAGTGCCTTGGCAGCGCCATGGCAAGTGCCTTGGCAGCACCATGGCAAGTTCCTTGGCAGCGCCATGGCAAGTGCTGGGCTGTGCCTGGGCAGTGCCTTGGCCATGCCTGGGCCACTGCCATGGCAAGTGCCTTGGCAGCGCATGGGCAGTGCCTTAGCAGCGCATGGGCAGTGCCTTAGCAGCGCCTTGTCAGTGCCTTGGCAGTGCGTTGGCGTGCCTTGGCAGCGCCATGGCAAGTGCCTTGGCAGCGCCATGGCAAGTGCCTTGGCAGCACCATGGCAAGTTCCTTGGCAGCGCCATGGCAAGTGCTGGGCAGTGCCTTGTCAGTGCCTTGGCGTGCCTTGGCAGTGCCTGGGCAGTGCCTTGGCAGTGCCTTGGCGTGCCTGGGCAGTGCCTTGGCAGTGCCTGGGCAGTGCCTGGGCAGTGCCTTGGCAGTGCCTGGGCAGTGCCTGGGCAGTGCCTTGGCAGTGCCTGGGCAGTGCCTTGGCAGTGCCTTGGCGTGGCTGGGCAGTGCCTTGGAGTGCCTTGGCAGTGCCTTGCCTGTGCCTTGGCAGCGCCTTGGCAGTGCCTTAGGAGCGCCTTGGCAGTGCCGTGGCAGCGCCTGGGCAGTGCCTTGGCAGCGCCTGGGCAATGCCTTGGCGTGCCTGGGCAGCGCATGGGCAGTGCCTTGGCAGTGCCTTGGCAAACCTGGGCAGTGCCTTGGCAGCTCCTTGGCAGTGCCTTGGCAGCGCCTGGGCAGTGCCTTGGCAGCGCCTGGGCAGTGCCTTGGCAGCGCCTGGGCAGCGCTGCCTTGGCGTGCCTTGGCGTGCCTTGCCAGTGCCTTCACCGTGCCATCACCGTGCCTTCACCGTGCCTTCACCGTGCCGTCACCGTGCCTTCACCGTGCCTTCACCGTGCCGTGCCTTGGCAAGAAGGTTCATGGGAATGGCCCTGGCAAGTGCCTTGGCACTGGCAAGGCATGGTGAATGCACTGGGCAAGGCACGGTGAATGCACTGGGCAAGGCCCGCAATCGCAGTGTGCATTCACCGTGCATTCTGCGTGCTTTCACCGTGCCTTCCCCAGTGCTTGGGCAACTTTGCCTTGGCAAGACCCGTGCATTCACCGTGCATTCTGCGTGCTTTCACCGTACCTTGGCAGTGCCTTGGCAGTGCCTTGGCAGTGCCTTGGCGTGGCTGGGCAGTGCCTTGGAGTGCCTTGGCAGTACCTTGCCTGTGCCTTGGCAGCGCCTTGGCAGTGCCTTGGGAGCGCCTGGGCAGTGCCTTGGCAGCGCCTGGGCAGTGCCTTGGCGTGCCTGGGCAGTGCCTTGGCATCGCCTTGGCAGTGCCTTGGCAGTGCCTTGGCAGCGCCTGGGCAGTGCCTTCGCAGTGCCTTGGCAGCGCCTGGGCAGTGCCTTGGCGTGCCTGGGCAGTGCCTTGGCAGCACCTTGGCAGTGCCTTGGCAGTGCCTTGTCAGCGCCTTGGCAGTGCCTTGGCAGTGCTTTGTCAGCGCCTTGGCAGTGCCTTGGCAGTGCCTTGTCAGCGCCTTGGCAGTGCCTTGGCAGCGCCTGGGCAGTGCCTTCGCAGTGCCTTGGCAGCGCCTGGGCAGTGCCTTGGCGTGCCTTGGCAGTGACTTGGCAGTGCCTGGGCAGTGCCTTGGCAGCGCCTTGTCAGTGCCTTGGCAGTGCGTTGGCGTGCCTTGGCAGCGCCATGGCAAGTGCCTTGGCAGCGCCATGGCAAGTGCCTTGGCAGCCCCATGGCAAGTTCCTTGCCAGCGCCATGGCAAGTGCCTTGCCAGCGCCATGGCAAGTGCCTTGGCAGCGCCTGGGCAGTGCCTTGTCAGTGTCTTGGCAGTGCGTTGGCGTGCCTTGGCAGCGCCTGGGCAAGTGCCTTGGCAAGTGCCTTGGCAAGTGCCTTGGCAGTGCCTTGGCAATGCCTTGGCAGTGCCTTGGCAATGCCTTTGGCAGTGCCTTGGCAAGTGCCTTGGCAGCGCCATGGCAAGTGCCTTGGCAGCGCCATGGCAAGTTCCTTGCCAGCGCCATGGCAAGTTCCTTGCCAGCGCCATGGCAAGTTCCTTGCCAGCGCCATGGCAAGTTCTTTGCCAGCGCCATGGCAAGTGCCTTGCCAGCGCCTGGCAAGTGCCTTGCCAGCGCCTGGGCAGTGCCTTGTCAGTGCCTTGGCAGTGCGTTGGCGTGCCTTGGCAGCGCCTGGGCAAGTGCCTTGGCAAGTGCCTTGGCAAGTGCCTTGGCAGTGCCTTGGCAAGGGCCTTGGCAGTGCCTTGGCAATGCCTTGGCATTGCCTTGGCAGTGCCTTGATGTGCCTTGGCAGTGCCTTGACAGTGCCTTGGCGTGCCTTGGCAGTGCCTTGGCATTGCCTTGGCAGTGCCTTGGCGTGCCTTGGCGTGCCTTGGCAGTGCCTTGGCAATGCCTTGGCAGTGCCTTGGCGTGCCTTGGCAGTGCCTTGGCAGTGCCTTGGCGTGCCTTGGCAGTGCATTGGCAGTGCATTGGCAGTGCCTTGCTCGTGCCTGGGCAGTGCCTTGGCGTGCCTTGGCAGTGCATTGGCAGTGCATTGGCAGTGCCTTGCTCGTGCCTGGGCAGTGCCTGGGCAGTGCCTTGGCAGTGCCTTGGCAGCACCTTGGCAGTGCCTTGGCAGTGCCTTGTCAGCGCCTTGGCAGTGCCTTGGCAGTGCTTTGTCAGCGCCTTGGCAGTGCCTTGGCAGTGCCTTGTCAGCGCCTTGGCAGTGCCTTGGCAGTGCCTTGTCAGTGCCTTGTCAGCGCCTTGGTAGTGCCTTGGCAGCGCCTGGGCAGTGCCTTCGCAGTGCCTTGGCAGCGCCTGGGCAGTGCCTTGGCGTGCCTGGGCAGTGCCTTGGCAGCACCTTGGCAGTGCCTTGGCAATGCCTTGTCAGCGCCTTGGCAGTTCCTTGGCAGTGCCTTGGCAGCGCCTGGGCAGTGCCTTGGCAGTGCCTTGGCAGCGCCTGGGCAGTGCCTTGGCAGCGCCTGGGCAGTGCCTTGGCTGTGCCTTGCCGTGCCTGGGCAGTGCCTTGGCAGTGCCTGGGCAGTGCCTTGGCAGTGCCTTGGCAGTGCCTTGGCAGTGCCTTGGCGTGGCTGGGCAGTGCCTTGGAGTGCCTTGGCAGTGCCTTGCCTGTGCCTTGGCAGCGCCTTGGCAGTGCCTTGGGAGCGCCTGGGCAGTGCCTTGGCAGCGCCTGGGCAGTGCCTTGGCAGCGCCTGGGCAGTGCCTTGGCAGCGCCTGGGCAGTGCCTTGGCAGTGCCTTGGCAGCGCCTTGGCAGTGCCTTGGCAGTGCCTTTGCAGCGCCTTGGCAGTGCCTTGGCAGTGCGTTGGCGTGCCTTGGCAGTGCCTTGGCGTGCCTTGGCAGTGCCTTGGCAGTGCCTTGGCAGTGCCTTGGCAGTGCGTTGGCGTGCCTTGGCAGTGCCTTGGCGTGCCTTGGCAGTGCCTTGGCGTGCTTTGGCGTGCCTTGGCAGTGCCTTGCCGTGCCTTGCCAGTGCCTTGCCCGTGCCTGAGCCAGCGCCTTGGCAAGTGCCTGGGCAGTGCCTTGGCAGCGCCTTGTCAGTGCCTTGGCAGCGCCTTGTCAGTGCCTAGGCAGTGCCTTGGCGTGCCTTGGCAGTGCCTTGGCAGTGCCTTGGCAGCGCCTGGGCAGTGCCTTGGCAGCGCCTGGGCAGTGCCTTGGCAGCGCCTGGGCAGTGCCTTGGCAGTGCCTTGGCAGCGCCTGGGCAGTGCCTTGGCAGTGCCTTGGCAGCGCCTGGGCAGTGCCTTGGCAGCGCCTGGGCAGTGCCTTGACAGCGCCTGGGCAGTGCGTTGGCGTGCCTTGGCAGTGCCTTGGCAGTGCCTTGGCAGTGCCTTGGCAGCGCCTGGGCAGTGCCTGGGCAGCGCCATGTCAGTGCGTTGCCGTGCCTTGGCAGTGCCTTCGCAGTGCCTTGGCAGCGCCTGGGCAGTGCCTTGGCAGCGCCTTCTCAGTGCCTTGGCAGTGCGTTGGCGTGCCTTGGCAGCGCCATGGCAAGTGCGTTGGCGTGCCTTGGCAGCGCCATGGCAAGTGCCTTGGCAGTGCCTTAGCCGTGCCTTGCCAGTGCCTTGGCAAGGGCCTTGGTAAGTGCCTTGGCAAGCGCCTTGGTAAGTGACTTGGCAGTGCCTGGGCAGTGCCTTGGCAGCGCCTTGTCAGTGCCTTGGCAGTGCGTTGGCGTGCCTTGGCAGCGCCATGGCAAGTGCCTTGGCAGCGCCATGGCAGCACCATGGCAAGTTCCTTGCCAGCGCCATGGCAAGTGCCTTGCCAGCGCCATGGCAAGTGCCTTGGCAGCGCCTGGGCAGTGCCTTGTCAGTGTCTTGGCAGTGCGTTGGCGTGCCTTGGCAGCGCCTGGGCAAGTGCCTTGGCAAGTGCCTTGGCAGTGCCTTGGCAATGCCTTGGCAGTGCCTTGGCAATGCCTTGGCAATGCCTTGGCAGTGCCTTGATGTGCCTTGGCAGTGCCTTGACAGTGCCTTGGCAGTGCCTTGGCAAGTGCCTTGGCAGCGCCATGGCAAGTGCCTTGGCAGCACCATGGCAAGTTCCTTGCCAGCGCCATGGCAAGTTCCTTGCCAGCGCCATGGCAAGTGCCTTGCCAGCGCCTGGCAAGTGCCTTGCCAGCGCCTGGGCAGTGCCTTGTCAGTGCCTTGGCAGTGCGTTGGCGTGCCTTGGCAGCGCCTGGGCAAGTGCCTTGGCAAGTGCCTTGGCAAGTGCCTTGGGCTGTGCCTGGGCAGTGCCTTGGCCATGCCTGGGCCACTGCCATGGCAAGTGCCTTGGCAGCGCATGGGCAGTGCCTTAGCAGCGCATGGGCAGTGCCTTAGCAGCGCCTTGTCAGTGCCTTGGCAGTGCGTTGGCGTGCCTTGGCAGCGCCATGGCAAGTGCCTTGGCAGCGCCATGGCAAGTGCCTTGGCAGCACCATGGCAAGTTCCTTGGCAGCGCCATGGCAAGTGCTGGGCAGTGCCTTGTCAGTGCCTTGGCGTGCCTTGGCAGTGCCTGGGCAGTGCCTTGGCAGTGCCTTGGCGTGCCTGGGCAGTGCCTTGGCAGTGCCTGGGCAGTGCCTGGGCAGTGCCTTGGCAGTGCCTGGGCAGTGCCTGGGCAGTGCCTTGGCAGTGCCTGGGCAGTGCCTTGGCAGTGCCTTGGCGTGGCTGGGCAGTGCCTTGGAGTGCCTTGGCAGTGCCTTGCCTGTGCCTTGGCAGCGCCTTGGCAGTGCCTTAGGAGCGCCTTGGCAGTGCCGTGGCAGCGCCTGGGCAGTGCCTTGGCAGCGCCTGGGCAATGCCTTGGCGTGCCTGGGCAGCGCATGGGCAGTGCCTTGGCAGTGCCTTGGCAAACCTGGGCAGTGCCTTGGCAGCTCCTTGGCAGTGCCTTGGCAGCGCCTGGGCAGTGCCTTGGCAGCGCCTGGGCAGTGCCTTGGCAGCGCCTGGGCAGCGCTGCCTTGGCGTGCCTTGGCGTGCCTTGCCAGTGCCTTCACCGTGCCATCACCGTGCCTTCACCGTGCCTTCACCGTGCCGTCACCGTGCCTTCACCTTGCCTTCACCGTGCCGTGCCTTGGCAAGAAGGTTCATGGGAATGGCCCTGGCAAGTGCCTTGGCACTGGCAAGGCATGGTGAATGCACTGGGCAAGGCACGGTGAATGCACTGGGCAAGGCCCGCAATCGCAGTGTGCATTCACCGTGCATTCTGCGTGCTTTCACCGTGCCTTCCCCAGTGCTTGGGCAACTTTGCCTTGGCAAGACCCGTGCATTCACCGTGCATTCTGCGTGCTTTCACCGTACCTTGGCAGTGCCTTGGCAGTGCCTTGGCAGTGCCTTGGCGTGGCTGGGCAGTGCCTTGGAGTGCCTTGGCAGTACCTTGCCTGTGCCTTGGCAGCGCCTTGGCAGTGCCTTGGGAGCGCCTGGGCAGTGCCTTGGCAGCGCCTGGGCAGTGCCTTGGCGTGCCTGGGCAGTGCCTTGGCATCGCCTTGGCAGTGCCTTGGCAGTGCCTTGGCAGCGCCTGGGCAGTGCCTTCGCAGTGCCTTGGCAGCGCCTGGGCAGTGCCTTGGCGTGCCTGGGCAGTGCCTTGGCAGCACCTTGGCAGTGCCTTGGCAGTGCCTTGTCAGCGCCTTGGCAGTGCCTTGGCAGTGCTTTGTCAGCGCCTTGGCAGTGCCTTGGCAGTGCCTTGTCAGCGCCTTGGCAGTGCCTTGGCAGCGCCTGGGCAGTGCCTTCGCAGTGCCTTGGCAGCGCCTGGGCAGTGCCTTGGCGTGCCTTGGCAGTGACTTGGCAGTGCCTGGGCAGTGCCTTGGCAGCGCCTTGTCAGTGCCTTGGCAGTGCGTTGGCGTGCCTTGGCAGCGCCATGGCAAGTGCCTTGGCAGCGCCATGGCAAGTGCCTTGGCAGCACCATGGCAAGTTCCTTGCCAGCGCCATGGCAAGTGCCTTGCCAGCGCCATGGCAAGTGCCTTGGCAGCGCCTGGGCAGTGCCTTGTCAGTGTCTTGGCAGTGCGTTGGCGTGCCTTGGCAGCGCCTGGGCAAGTGCCTTGGCAAGTGCCTTGGCAAGTGCCTTGGCAGTGCCTTGGCAATGCCTTGGCAGTGCCTTGGCAATGCCTTTGGCAGTGCCTTGGCAAGTGCCTTGGCAGCGCCATGGCAAGTGCCTTGGCAGCGCCATGGCAAGTTCCTTGCCAGCGCCATGGCAAGTTCCTTGCCAGCGCCATGGCAAGTTCCTTGCCAGCGCCATGGCAAGTTCCTTGCCAGCGCCATGGCAAGTGCCTTGCCAGCGCCTGGCAAGTGCCTTGCCAGCGCCTGGGCAGTGCCTTGTCAGTGCCTTGGCAGTGCGTTGGCGTGCCTTGGCAGCGCCTGGGCAAGTGCCTTGGCAAGTGCCTTGGCAAGTGCCTTGGCAGTGCCTTGGCAAGGGCCTTGGCAGTGCCTTGGCAATGCCTTGGCATTGCCTTGGCAGTGCCTTGATGTGCCTTGGCAGTGCCTTGACAGTGCCTTGGCGTGCCTTGGCAGTGCCTTGGCATTGCCTTGGCAGTGCCTTGGCGTGCCTTGGCGTGCCTTGGCAGTGCCTTGGCAATGCCTTGGCAGTGCCTTGGCGTGCCTTGGCAGTGCCTTGGCAGTGCCTTGGCGTGCCTTGGCAGTGCCTTGGCAGTGCATTGGCAGTGCCTTGCTCGTGCCTGGGCAGTGCCTTGGCGTGCCTTGGCAGTGCATTGGCAGTGCATTGGCAGTGCCTTGCTCGTGCCTGGGCAGTGCCTGGGCAGTGCCTTGGCAGTGCCTTGGCAGCACCTTGGCAGTGCCTTGGCAGTGCCTTGTCAGCGCCTTGGCAGTGCCTTGGCAGTGCTTTGTCAGCGCCTTGGCAGTGCCTTGGCAGTGCCTTGTCAGCGCCTTGGCAGTGCCTTGGCAGTGCCTTGTCAGCGCCTTGGTAGTGCCTTGGCAGCGCCTGGGCAGTGCCTTGGCAGCGCCTGGGCAGTGCCTTCGCAGTGCCTTGGCAGCGCCTGGGCAGTGCCTTGGCGTGCCTGGGCAGTGCCTTGGCAGCACCTTGGCAGTGCCTTGGCAATGCCTTGTCAGCGCCTTGGCAGTTCCTTGGCAGTGCCTTGGCAGCGCCTGGGCAGTGCCTTGGCAGTGCCTTGGCAGCGCCTGGGCAGTGCCTTGGCAGCGCCTGGGCAGTGCCTTGGCTGTGCCTTGCCGTGCCTGGGCAGTGCCTTGGCAGTGCCTGGGCAGTGCCTTGGCAGTGCCTTGGCAGTGCCTTGGCAGTGCCTTGGCAGTGCCTTGGCGTGGCTGGGCAGTGCCTTGGAGTGCCTTGGCAGTGCCTTGCCTGTGCCTTGGCAGCGCCTTGGCAGTGCCTTGGGAGCGCCTGGGCAGTGCCTTGGCAGCGCCTGGGCAGTGCCTTGGCAGCGCCTGGGCAGTGCCTTGGCAGCGCCTGGGCAGTGCCTTGGCAGTGCCTTGGCAGCGCCTTGGCAGTGCCTTGGCAGTGCCTTTGCAGCGCCTTGGCAGTGCCTTGGCAGCGCCATGGCAAGTGCCATGGCAGTGCCTTGGCAGTGCGTTGGCGTGCCTTGGCAGTGCCTTGGCGTGCCTTGGCAGTGCCTTGGCGTGCTTTGGCGTGCCTTGGCAGTGCCTTGCCGTGCCTTGCCAGTGCCTTGCCCGTGCCTGAGCCAGCGCCTTGGCAAGTGCCTGGGCAGTGCCTTGGCAGCGCCTTGTCAGTGCCTTGGCAGCGCCTTGTCAGTGCCTAGGCAGTGCCTTGGCGTGCCTTGGCAGTGCCTTGGCAGTGCCTTGGCAGCGCCTGGGCAGTGCCTTGGCAGCGCCTGGGCAGTGCCTTGGCAGCGCCTGGGCAGTGCCTTGGCAGTGCCTTGGCAGCGCCTGGGCAGTGCCTTGGCAGTGCCTTGGCAGCGCCTGGGCTGTGCCTTGGCAGCGCCTGGGCAGTGCCTTGACAGCGCCTGGGCAGTGCGTTGGCGTGCCTTGGCAGTGCCTTGGCAGTGCCTTGGCAGTGCCTTGGCAGCGCCTGGGCAGTGCCTGGGCAGCGCCATGTCAGTGCGTTGCCGTGCCTTGGCAGTGCCTTCGCAGTGCCTTGGCAGCGCCTGGGCAGTGCCTTGGCAGCGCCTTCTCAGTGCCTTGGCAGTGCGTTGGCGTGCCTTGGCAGCGCCATGGCAAGTGCGTTGGCGTGCCTTGGCAGCGCCATGGCAAGTGCCTTGGCAGTGCCTTAGCCGTGCCTTGCCAGTGCCTTGGCAAGGGCCTTGGTAAGTGCCTTGGCAAGCGCCTTGGTAAGTGACTTGGCAGTGCCTGGGCAGTGCCTTGGCAGCGCCTTGTCAGTGCCTTGGCAGTGCGTTGGCGTGCCTTGGCAGCGCCATGGCAAGTGCCTTGGCAGCGCCATGGCAAGTGCCTTGGCAGCACCATGGCAAGTTCCTTGCCAGCGCCATGGCAAGTGCCTTGCCAGCGCCATGGCAAGTGCCTTGGCAGCGCCTGGGCAGTGCCTTGTCAGTGTATTGGCAGTGCGTTGGCGTGCCTTGGCAGCGCCTGGGCAAGTGCCTTGGCAAGTGCCTTGGCAGTGCCTTGGCAATGCCTTGGCAGTGCCTTGGCAATGCCTTGGCAATGCCTTGGCAGTGCCTTGATGTGCCTTGGCAGTGCCTTGACAGTGCCTTGGCAGTGCCTTGGCAAGTGCCTTGGCAGCGCCATGGCAAGTGCCTTGGCAGCACCATGGCAAGTTCCTTGCCAGCGCCATGGCAAGTTCCTTGCCAGCGCCATGGCAAGTGCCTTGCCAGCGCCTGGCAAGTGCCTTGCCAGCGCCTGGGCAGTGCCTTGTCAGTGCCTTGGCAGTGCGTTGGCGTGCCTTGGCAGCGCCTGGGCAAGTGCCTTGGCAAGTGCCTTGGCAAGTGCCTTGGCAGTGCCTTGGCAAGGGCCTTGGCAGTGCCTTGGCAATGCCTTGGCAATGCCTTGGCAGTGCCTTGATGTGCCTTGGCAGTGCCTTGACAGTGCCTTGGCGTGCCTTGGCAGTGCCTTGGCATTGCCTTGGCAGTGCCTTGGCGTGCCTTGGCGTGCCTTGGCAGTGCCTTGGCAATGCCTTGGCAGTGCCTTGGCGTGCCTTGGCAGTGCCTTGGCAGTGCCTTGGCGTGCCTTGGCAGTGCATTGGCAGTGCATTGGCAGTGCCTTGCTCGTGCCTGGGCAGTGCCTTGGCGTGCCTTGGCAGTGCATTGGCAGTGCATTGGCAGTGCCTTGCTCGTGCCTGGGCAGTGCCTGGGCAGTGCCTTGGCAGTGCCTTGGCAGCACCTTGGCAGTGCCTTGGCAGTGCCTTGTCAGCGCCTTGGCAGTGCCTTGGCAGTGCTTTGTCAGCGCCTTGGCAGCGCCTTGGCAGTGCCTTGTCAGCGCCTTGGCAGTGCCTTGGCAGTGCCTTGTCAGCGCCTTGGCAGTGCCTTGGCAGCGCCTGGGCAGTGCCTTCGCAGTGCCTTGGCAGCGCCTGGGCAGTGCCTTGGCGTGCCTGGGCAGTGCCTTGGCAGCACCTTGGCAGTGCCTTGGCAATGCCTTGTCAGCGCCTTGGCAGTTCCTTGGCAGTGCCTTGGCAGCGCCTGGGCAGTGCCTTGGCAGTGCCTTGGCAGCGCCTGGGCAGTGCCTTGTCAGTGCCTAGGCAGTGCCTTGGCGTGCCTTGGCAGTGCCTTGGCAGCGCCAGGGCAGTGCCTTGGCAGCGCCTGGGCAGTGCCTTGGCAGTGCCTTGGCAGCGCCTGGGCAGTGCCTTGGCAGTGCCTTGGCAGCGCCTGGGCTGTGCCTTGGCAGCGCCTGGGCAGTGCCTTGACAGCGCCTGGGCAGTGCGTTGGCGTGCCTTGGCAGTGCCTTGGCAGTGCCTTGGCAGCGCCTGGGCAGTGCCTGGGCAGCGCCATGTCAGTGCGTTGCCGTGCCTTGGCAGTGCCTTCGCAGTGCCTTGGCAGCGCCTGGGCAGTGCCTTGGCAGCGCCTTCTCAGTGCCTTGGCAGTGCGTTGGCGTGCCTTGGCAGCGCCATGGCAAGTGCGTTGGCGTGCCTTGGCAGCGCCATGGCAAGTGCCTTGGCAGTGCCTTAGCCGTGCCTTGCCAGTGCCTTGGCAAGGGCCTTGGTAAGTGCCTTGGCAAGCGCCTTGGTAAGTGACTTGGCAGTGCCTGGGCAGTGCCTTGGCAGCGCCTTGTCAGTGCCTTGGCAGTGCGTTGGCGTGCCTTGGCAGCGCCATGGCAAGTGCCTTGGCAGCGCCATGGCAAGTGCCTTGGCAGCACCATGGCAAGTTCCTTGCCAGCGCCATGGCAAGTGCCTTGCCAGCGCCATGGCAAGTGCCTTGGCAGCGCCTGGGCAGTGCCTTGTCAGTGTCTTGGCAGTGTGTTGGCGTGCCTTGGCAGCGCCTGGGCAAGTGCCTTGGCAAGTGCCTTGGCAAGTGCCTTGGCAGTGCCTTGGCAAGGGCCTTGGCAGTGCCTTGGCAATGCCTTGGCAGTGCCTTGATGTGCCTTGGCAGTGCCTTGACAGTGCCTTGGCGTGCCTTGGCAGTGCCTTGGCATTGCCTTGGCAGTGCCTTGGCGTGCCTTGGCGTGCCTTGGCAGTGCCTTGGCAATGCCTTGGCAGTGCCTTGGCGTGCCTTGGCAGTGCCTTGGCAGTGCCTTGGCGTGCCTTGGCAGTGCATTGGCAGTGCATTGGCAGTGCCTCGCTCGTGCCTGGGCAGTGCCTTGGCGTGCCTTGGCAGTGCATTGGCAGTGCATTGGCAGTGCCTTGCTCGTGCCTGGGCAGTGCCTGGGCAGTGCCTTGGCAGTGCCTGGGCAGTGCCTTGGCAGTGCCTTGGCAGCACCTTGGCAGTGCCTTGGCAGTGCCTTGTCAGCGCCTTGGCAGTGCCTTGGCAGTGCTTTGTCAGCGCCTTGGCAGCGCCTTGGCAGTGCCTTGTCAGCGCCTTGGCAGTGCCTTGGCAGTGCCTTGTCAGCGCCTTGGCAGTGCCTTGGCAGCGCCTGGGCAGTGCCTTCGCAGTGCCTTGGCAGCGCCTGGGCAGTGCCTTGGCGTGCCTGGGCAGTGCCTTGGCAGCACCTTGGCAGTGCCTTGGCAATGCCTTGTCAGCGCCTTGGCAGTTCCTTGGCAGTGCCTTGGCAGCGCCTGGGCAGTGCCTTGGCAGTGCCTTGGCAGCGCCTGGGCAGTGCCTTGTCAGTGCCTAGGCAGTGCCTTGGCGTGCCTTGGCAGTGCCTTGGCAGCGCCTGGGCAGTGCCTTGGCAGCGCCTGGGCAGTGCCTTGGCAGTGCCTTGGCAGCGCCTGGGCAGTGCCTTGGCAGTGCCTTGGCAGCGCCTGGGCTGTGCCTTGGCAGCGCCTGGGCAGTGCCTTGACAGCGCCTGGGCAGTGCGTTGGCAGCGCCTGGGCAGTGCCTTGGCAGCGCCTTCTCAGTGCCTTGGCAGTGCGTTGGCGTGCCTTGGCAGCGCCATGGCAAGTGCGTTGGCGTGCCTTGGCAGTGCCTTAGCCGTGCCTTGCCAGTGCCTTGGCAAGGGCCTTGGTAAGTGCCTTGGCAAGCGCCTTGGTAAGTGACTTGGCAGTGCCTGGGCAGTGCCTTGGCAGCGCCTTGTCAGTGCCTTGGCAGTGCGTTGGCGTGCCTTGGCAGCGCCATGGCAAGTGCCTTGGCAGCGCCATGGCAAGTGCCTTGGCAGCACCATGGCAAGTTCCTTGCCAGCGCCATGGCAAGTGCCTTGCCAGCGCCATGGCAAGTGCCTTGGCAGCGCCTGGGCAGTGCCTTGTCAGTGTCTTGGCAGTGCGTTGGCGTGCCTTGGCAGCGCCTGGGCAAGTGCCTTGGCAAGTGCCTTGGCAAGTGCCTTGGCAGTGCCTTGGCAATGCCTTGGCAGTGCCTTGGCAATGCCTTGGCAGTGCCTTGGCAATGCCTTGGCAGTGCCTTGGCAATGCCTTGGCAATGCCTTGGCAGTGCCTTGATGTGCCTTGGCAGTGCCTTGACAGTGCCTTGGCAGTGCCTTGGCAAGTGCCTTGGCAGCGCCATGGCAAGTGCCTTGGCAGCACCATGGCAAGTTCCTTGCCAGCGCCATGGCAAGTTCCTTGCCAGCGCCATGGCAAGTTCCTTGCCAGCGCCATGGCAAGTGCCTTGCCAGCGCCTGGCAAGTGCCTTGCCAGCGCCTGGGCAGTGCCTTGTCAGTGCCTTGGCAGTGCGTTGGCGTGCCTTGGCAGCGCCTGGGCAAGTGCCTTGGCAAGTGCCTTGGCAAGTGCCTTGGCAGTGCCTTGGCAAGGGCCTTGGCAGTGCCTTGGCAATGCCTTGGCAATGCCTTGGCAGTGCCTTGGCAGTGCCTTGGCAATGCCTTGGCAGTGCCTTGATGTGCCTTGGCAGTGCCTTGACAGTGCCTTGGCGTGCCTTGGCAGTGCCTTGGCATTGCCTTGGCAGTGCCTTGGCGTGCCTTGGCGTGCCTTGGCAGTGCCTTGGCAATGCCTTGGCAGTGCCTTGGCGTGCCTTGGCAGTGCCTTGGCAGTGCCTTGGCGTGCCTTGCCAGTGCATTGGCAGTGCATTGGCAGTGCCTTGCTCGTGCCTGGGCAGTGCCTTGGCGTGCCTTGGCAGTGCATTGGCAGTGCATTGGCAGTGCCTTGCTCGTGCCTGGGCAGTGCCTGGGCAGTGCCTTGGCAGTGCCTTGGCAGCACCTTGGCAGTGCCTTGGCAGTGCCTTGTCAGCGCCTTGGCAGTGCCTTGGCAGTGCTTTGTCAGCGCCTTGGCAGCGCCTTGGCAGTGCCTTGTCAGCGCCTTGGCAGTGCCTTGGCAGTGCCTTGTCAGCGCCTTGGCAGTGCCTTGGCAGCGCCTGGGCAGTGCCTTCGCAGTGCCTTGGCAGCGCCTGGGCAGTGCCTTGGCGTGCCTGGGCAGTGCCTTGGCAGCACCTTGGCAGTGCCTTGGCAATGCCTTGTCAGCGCCTTGGCAGTTCCTTGGCAGTGCCTTGGCAGCGCCTGGGCAGTGCCTTGGCAGCGCCTGGGCAGTGCCTTGGCAGCGCCTGGGCAGTGCCTTGGCTGTGCCTTGCCGTGCCTGGGCAGTGCCTTGGCAGTGCCTTGGCAGTGCCTTGGCAGTGCCTTGGCGTGGCTGGGCAGTGCCTTGGAGTGCCTTGGCAGTGCCTTGCCTGTGCCTTGGCAGCGCCTTGGCAGTGCCTTGGGAGCGCCTGGGCAGTGCCTTGGCAGCGCCTGGGCAGTGCCTTGGCAGTGCCTTGGCAGCGCCTTGGCTGTGCCTTGGCAGTGCCTTGGCAGTGCCTTGGCAGCGCCTTGGCAGTGCCTTGGCAGCGCCATGGCAAGTGCCATGGCAGTGCCTTGGCAGTGCGTTGGCGTGCCTTGTCAGTGCCTTGGCGTGCCTTGGCAGTGCCTTGGCGTGCTTTGGCGTGCCTTGGCAGTGCCTTGCCGTGCCTTGCCAGTGCCTTGCCCGTGCCTGAGCCAGCGCCTTGGCAAGTGCCTGGGCAGTGCCTTGGCAGCGCCTTGTCAGTGCCTTGGCAGCGCCTTGTCAGTGCCTAGGCAGTGCCTTGGCGTGCCTTGGCAGTGCCTTGGCAGCGCCTGGGCAGTGCCTTGGCAGCGCCTGGGCAGTGCCTTGGCAGTGCCTTGGCAGCGCCTGGGCAGTGCCTTGGCAGTGCCTTGGCAGCGCCTGGGCTGTGCCTTGGCAGCGCCTGGGCAGTGCCTTGACAGCGCCTGGGCAGTGCGTTGGCGTGCCTTGGCAGTGCCTTGGCAGCGCCTGGGCAGTGCCTGGGCAGCGCCATGTCAGTGCGTTGCCGTGCCTTGGCAGTGCCTTCGCAGTGCCTTGGCAGCGCCTGGGCAGTGCCTTGGCAGCGCCTTCTCAGTGCCTTGGCAGTGCGTTGGCGTGCCTTGGCAGCGCCATGGCAAGTGCGTTGGCGTGCCTTGGCAGCGCCATGGCAAGTGCCTTGGCAGTGCCTTAGCCGTGCCTTGCCAGTGCCTTGGCAAGGGCCTTGGTAAGTGCCTTGGCAAGCGCCTTGGCAGTGCCTTGGCCGTGCCTTGGCGTGCCTTGCCAGTGCCTTGGCCGTGCCTGGGCCACTGCCCTGGCAAGTAATTGGGCAGTGCCTTGGCAGCGCCTTGGCAGTGCCTTGGTAGCTCCTTGGCAATGCTTTGGCGTGTCTGGGCAGTGCCTTGCCTGTGCCTTGGCAGTGCCTTGGCGTGCCTTGGCAGTGCCTTGGCAGTGCCTTGGCAGTGCCTTGGCGTGCCTTGGCGTGCCTTAGCAGTGCATTGGCAGTGCCTTAGCGTGCCTTGCCTGGCCTTGGGCCAGTGCCATGGCAAGTGCTGGGCAGTGCCTTGTCAGTGCCTTGGCGTGCCTGGGCAGTGCCTTGTCAGTGCCTTGGCGTGCCTGGGCAGTGCCTTGGCAGTGCCTGGGCAGTGCCTGGGCAGTGCCTTGTCAGTGCCTTGGCAGTGCCTTGGCAGTGCCTTGGCGTGGCTGGGCAGTGCCTTGGAGTGCCTTGGGAGCGCCTTGGCAGTGTCGTGGCAGCGCCTGGGCAGTGCCTTGGCAGCGCCTGGGCAATGCCTTGGCGTGCCTGGGCAGTGCCTTGGCGTGCCGGGGCAGTGCCTTGGCAGTGCCTTGGCAGTGCCTTGGCGTGCCTTGGCAGTGCCTGGGCAGTGCCTTGGCAGTGCCTTGGAGTGCCTTGGCAGTACCTTGCCTGTGCCTTGGCAGCGCCTTGGCAGTGCCTTGGGAGCGCCTGGGCAGTGCCTTGGCAGCGCCTGGGCAGTGCCTTGGCGTGCCTGGGCAGTGCCTTGGCATCGCCTTGGCAGTGCCTTGGCAGCGCCTGGGCAGTGCCTTCGCAGTGCCTTGGCAGCGCCTGGGCAGTGCCTTGGCGTGCCTGGGCAGTGCCTTGGCAGCACCTTGGCAGTGCCTTGGCAGTGCCTTGTCAGCGCCTTGGCAGTGCCTTGGCAGTGCTTTGTCAGCGCCTTGGCAGTGCCTTGGCAGTGCCTTGTCAGCGCCTTGGCAGTGCCTTGGCAGTGCCTTGTCAGCGCCTTGGTAGTGCCTTGGCAGCGCCTGGGCAGTGCCTTCGCAGTGCCTTGGCAGCGCCTGGGCAGTGCCTTGGCGTGCCTTGGCAGTGACTTGGCAGTGCCTGGGCAGTGCCTTGGCAGCGCCTTGTCAGTGCCTTGGCAGTGCGTTGGCGTGCCTTGGCAGCGCCATGGCAAGTGCCTTGGCAGCGCCATGGCAAGTGCCTTGGCAGCACCATGGCAAGTTCCTTGCCAGCGCCATGGCAAGTGCCTTGCCAGCGCCATGGCAAGTGCCTTGGCAGCGCCTGGGCAGTGCCTTGTCAGTGCCTTGGCAGTGCGTTGGCGTGCCTTGGCAGCGCCTGGGCAAGTGCCTTGGCAAGTGCCTTGGCAAGTGCCTTGGCAGTGCCTTGGCAATGCCTTGGCAGTGCCTTGGCAATGCCTTGGCAGTGCCTTGGCAGTGCCTTGATGTGCCTTGGCAGTGCCTTGACAGTGCCTTGGCAGTGCCTTGGCAAGTGCCTTGGCAGCGCCATGGCAAGTGCCTTGGCAGCACCATGGCAAGTTCCTTGCCAGCGCCATGGCAAGTTCCTTGCCAGCGCCATGGCAAGTTCCTTGCCAGCGCCATGGCAAGTTCCTTGCCAGCGCCATGGCAAGTGCCTTGCCAGCGCCTGGCAAGTGCCTTGCCAGCGCCTGGGCAGTGCCTTGTCAGTGCCTTGGCAGTGCGTTGGCGTGCCTTGGCAGCGCCTGGGCAAGTGCCTTGGCAAGTGCCTTGGCAAGTGCCTTGGCAGTGCCTTGGCAAGGGCCTTGGCAGTGCCTTGGCAATGCCTTGGCAATGCCTTGGCAGTGCCTTGATGTGCCTTGGCAGTGCCTTGACAGTGCCTTGGCGTGCCTTGGCAGTGCCTTGGCATTGCCTTGGCAGTGCCTTGGCGTGCCTTGGCGTGCCTTGGCAGTGCCTTGGCAATGCCTTGGCAGTGCCTTGGCGTGCCTTGGCAGTGCCTTGGCAGTGCCTTGGCGTGCCTTGGCAGTGCCTTGGCGTGCCTTGGCAGTGCCTTGGCAGTGCCTTGGCGTGCCTTGGCAGTGCCTTGGCAGTGCATTGGCAGTGCCTTGCTCGTGCCTGGGCAGTGCCTTGGCAGCGCCTGGGCAGTGCCTTGGCAGCGCCTGGGCAGTGCCTGGGCAGTGCCTGGGCAGTGCCTGGGCAGTGCCTTGCCCGTGCCTGGGCTAGTGCCATGGCAAGTGCTTGGCAGTGCCTTGGCAGCGCCTTGTCAGTGCCTTGGCAGTGCGTTGGCGTGCCTTGGCAGTGCCTGGGAAGTGCCTTGGCAGTGCCCGGGCTGTGCCTTGGCAGTGCCCGGGCTGTGCCTTGGCTGTGCCCGGGCAGTGCCTTGGCCGTGCCAGGGCCACTGCCATGGCAAGTGCCTTGGCAGCGCATGGGCAGTGCCTTAGCAGCGCCTGGGCAGTGCCTTGGCAGCGCCTGGGCAGTGCCTTGGCAGTGCCTGGGCAGTGCCTTGGCAGTGCCTTGGCGTGGCTGGGCAGTGCCTTGGAGTGCCTTGGCAGTGCCTTGCCTGTGCCTTGGCAGCGCCTTGGCAGTGCCTTGGGAGCGCCTTGGCAGTGCCGTGGCAGTGCTGTGGCAGCGCCTGGGCAGTGCCTTGGCAGCACCTGGGCAATGCCTTGGCGTGCCTGGGCAGTGCCTTGGCAGTGCCTTGGCAGCGCCTAGGCAGTGCCTTGGCGTGCCTGGGCAGTGCCTTGGCGTGCCTGGGCAGTGCCTTGGCAGTGCCTGGGCAGTGCCTTGGCAGTGCCTGGGCAGTGCCTTGGCGTGCCTTGGCAGTGCCTGGGCAGTGCCTTGGCAGTGCCTTGGCGTGGCTGGGCAGTGCCTTGGAGTGCCTTGGCAGTGCCTTGCCTGTGCCTTGGCAGCGCCTTGGCAGTGCCTTGGGAGCGCCTGCGCAGTGCCTTGGCAGCGCCTGGGCAGTGCCTTGGCAGCGCCTGGGCAGTGCCTTGGCAGCACCTTGGCAGTGCCTTGGCAGCGCCTTGTCAGCGCCTGGGCAGTGCCTTGGCAGTGCCTTGGCGTGCCTGGGCAGTGCCTTAGCAGCGCATGGGCAGTGCCTTGGCAGTGCCTGGGCAGTGCCTTGGCAGTGCCTTGGCGTGGCTGGGCAGTGCCTTGGCAGTGCCTTGCCTGTGCCTTAGCAGCGCCTTGGCAGTGCCTTGGGAGCGCCTTGGCAGTGCCTTGGCAGCGCCTGGGCAAGTGCCTTGGCAAGTGCCTTGGCAGTGCCTTGGCAAGGGCCTTGGCAGTGCCTTGGCAAGGGCCTTGGCAGTGCCTTGGCAATGCCTTGGCAATGCCTTGGCAGTGCCTTGATGTGCCTTGGCAGTGCCTTGACAGTGCCTTGGCGTGCCTTGGCAGTGCCTTGGCATTGCCTTGGCAGTGCCTTGGCGTGCCTTGGCGTGCCTTGGCAGTGCCTTGGCAATGCCTTGGCAGTGCCTTGGCGTGCCTTGGCAGTGCCTTGGCAGTGCCTTGGCGTGCCTTGGCAGTGCATTGGCAGTGCATTGGCAGTGCCTTGCTCGTGCCTGGGCAGTGCCTTGGCAGTTCCTTGGCAGCGCCTGGGCAGTGCATTGGCAGCGCCTGGGCAGGGCCTGGGCAGTGCCTTGGCCGCGCCTTGGTAGCTTCTTGGCAGTGCCTTGGCGTGCCTGGGCAGTGCCTTGGCCGCGCCTTGGTAGCTTCTTGGCAGTGTCTTGGCGTGCCTGGGCAGTGCCTTGGCAGTGCCATGGCGTGCCTTGGCAGTGTCATGGGCAGTGCCTGGGCAGTGCCTTGGTGTGCCTTGGCGTGCCTTGGCAGTGCCTTGCCCGTGCCTGGGCCAGTGCCATGGCAAGTGCTTGGCAGTGCCTTGGCAGCGCCTTGTCAGTGCCTTGGCAGTGCGTTGGCATGCCTTGGCAGTGCCTGGGAAGTGCCTTGGCAGTGCCCGGGCTGTGCCTTGGCAGTGCCCGGGCTGTGCCTTGGCTGTGCCCGGGCAGTGCCTTGGCCGTGCCAGGGCCACTGCCATGGCAAGTGCCTTGGCAGCGCATGGGCAGTGCCTTGGCTGTGCCTTGCCGTGCCTGGGCAGTGCCTTGGTAGTGCCTTGGCAGTGCCTTGGCGTGGCTGGGCAGTGCCTTGGAGTGCCTTGGCAGTGCCTTGCCTGTGCCTTGGCAGCGCCTTGGCAGTGCCTTGGGAGCGCCTGGGCAGTGCCTTGGCAGCGCCTGGGCAGTGCCTTGGCAGCGCCTGGGCAGTGCCTTGGCAGCGCCTGGGCAGTGCCTTGGCAGTGCCTTGGCAGCGCCTTGTCAGTGCCTTGGCAGTGCCTTGGCAGTGCCTTGGCAGTGCCTTGGCAGCGCCTTGGCAGCGCCATGGCAAGTGCCATGGCAGTGCCTTGGCAGTGCGTTGGCGTGCCTTGGCAGTGCCTTGGCGTGCCTTGGCAGTGCCTTGGCGTGCTTTGGCGTGCCTTGGCAGTGCCTTGCCGTGCCTTGCCAGTGCCTTGCCCGTGCCTGAGCCAGCGCCTTGGCAAGTGCCTGGGCAGTGCCTTGGCAGCGCCTTGTCAGTGCCTTGGCAGCGCCTTGTCAGTGCCTTGGCAGCGCCTTGTCAGTGCCTAGGCAGTGCCTTGGCAGTGCCTTGGCAGCGCCTGGGCAGTGCCTTGGCAGCGCCTGGGCAGTGCCTTGGCAGTGCCTTGGCAGCGCCTGGGCAGTGCCTTGGCAGCGCCTGGGCAGTGCCTTGGCAGCGCCTGGGCTGTGCCTTGGCAGCGCCTGGGCAGTGCCTTGACAGCGCCTGGGCAGTGCGTTGGCGTGCCTTGGCAGTGCCTTCGCAGTGCCTTGGCAGCGCCTTGGCACCGCCTGGGCAGTGCCTGGGCAGCGCCATGTCAGTGCGTTGCCGTGCCTTGGCAGTGCCTTCGCAGTGCCTTGGCAGCGCCTGGGCAGTGCCTTGGCAGCGCCTTCTCAGTGCCTTGGCAGTGCGTTGGCGTGCCTTGGCAGCGCCATGGCAAGTGCGTTGGCGTGCCTTGGCAGCGCCATGGCAAGTGCCTTGGCAGTGCCTTAGCCGTGCCTTGCCAGTGCCTTGGCAAGGGCCTTGGTAAGTGCCTTGGCAAGCGCCTTGGCAGTGCCTTGGCCGTGCCTTGGCGTGCCTTGCCAGTGCCTTGGCCGTGCCTGGGCCACTGCCCTGGCAAGTAATTGGGCAGTGCCTTGGCAGCGCCTTGGCAGTGCCTTGGTAGCTCCTTGGCAATGCTTTGGCGTGTCTGGGCAGTGCCTTGCCTGTGCCTTGGCAGTGCCTTGGCGTGCCTTGGCAGTGCCTTGGCAGTGCCTTGGCAGTGCCTTGGCGTGCCTTGGCGTGCCTTAGCAGTGCATTGGCAGTGCCTTAGCGTGCCTTGCCTGGCCTTGGGCCAGTGCCATGGCAAGTGCTGGGCAGTGCCTTGTCAGTGCCTTGGCGTGCCTGGGCAGTGCCTTGTCAGTGCCTTGGCGTGCCTGGGCAGTGCCTTGGCAGTGCCTGGGCAGTGCCTGGGCAGTGCCTTGGCAGTGCCTTGGCAGTGCCTTGGCAGTGCCTTGGCGTGGCTGGGCAGTGCCTTGGAGTGCCTTGGGAGCGCCTTGGCAGTGTCGTGGCAGCGCCTGGGCAGTGCCTTGGCAGCGCCTGGGCAATGCCTTGGCGTGCCTGGGCAGTGCCTTGGCGTGCCGGGGCAGTGCCTTGGCAGTGCCTTGGCAGTGCCTTGGCGTGCCTTGGCAGTGCCTGGGCAGTGCCTTGGCAGTGCCTTGGAGTGCCTTGGCAGTACCTTGCCTGTGCCTTGGCAGCGCCTTGGCAGTGCCTTGGGAGCGCCTGGGCAGTGCCTTGGCAGCGCCTGGGCAGTGCCTTGGCGTGCCTGGGCAGTGCCTTGGCATCGCCTTGGCAGTGCCTTGGCAGCGCCTGGGCAGTGCCTTCGCAGTGCCTTGGCAGCGCCTGGGCAGTGCCTTGGCGTGCCTGGGCAGTGCCTTGGCAGCACCTTGGCAGTGCCTTGGCAGTGCCTTGTCAGCGCCTTGGCAGTGCCTTGGCAGTGCTTTGTCAGCGCCTTGGCAGTGCCTTGGCAGTGCCTTGTCAGCGCCTTGGCAGTGCCTTGGCAGTGCCTTGTCAGTGCCTTGGTAGTGCCTTGGCAGCGCCTGGGCAGTGCCTTCGCAGTGCCTTGGCAGCGCCTGGGCAGTGCCTTGGCGTGCCTTGGCAGTGACTTGGCAGTGCCTGGGCAGTGCCTTGGCAGCGCCTTGTCAGTGCCTTGGCAGTGCGTTGGCGTGCCTTGGCAGCGCCATGGCAAGTGCCTTGGCAGCGCCATGGCAAGTGCCTTGGCAGCACCATGGCAAGTTCCTTGCCAGCGCCATGGCAAGTGCCTTGCCAGCGCCATGGCAAGTGCCTTGGCAGCGCCTGGGCAGTGCCTTGTCAGTGCCTTGGCAGTGCGTTGGCGTGCCTTGGCAGCGCCTGGGCAAGTGCCTTGGCAAGTGCCTTGGCAAGTGCCTTGGCAGTGCCTTGGCAATGCCTTGGCAGTGCCTTGGCAATGCCTTGGCAGTGCCTTGGCAGTGCCTTGATGTGCCTTGGCAGTGCCTTGACAGTGCCTTGGCAGTGCCTTGGCAAGTGCCTTGGCAGCGCCATGGCAAGTGCCTTGGCAGCACCATGGCAAGTTCCTTGCCAGCGCCATGGCAAGTTCCTTGGCAAGTGCCTGGGCAGTGCCTTGGCAGTGCGTTGGCGTGCCTTGGCAGCGCCTGGGCAAGTGCCTTGGCAAGTGCCTTGGCAAGTGCCTTGGCAGTGCCTTGGCAAGGGCCTTGGCAGTGCCTTGGCAATGCCTTGGCAATGCCTTGGCAGTGCCTTGATGTGCCTTGGCAGTGCCTTGACAGTGCCTTGGCGTGCCTTGGCAGTGCCTTGGCATTGCCTTGGCAGTGCCTTGGCGTGCCTTGGCGTGCCTTGGCAGTGCCTTGGCAATGCCTTGGCAGTGCCTTGGCGTGCCTTGGCAGTGCCTTGGCAGTGCCTTGGCGTGCCTTGGCAGTGCATTGGCAGTGCATTGGCAGTGCCTTGCTCGTGCCTGGGCAGTGCCTTGGCAGCGCCTGGGCAGTGCCTTGGCAGCGCCTGGGCAGTGCCTGGGCAGTGCCTGGGCAGTGCCTTGCCCGTGCCTGGGCTAGTGCCATGGCAAGTGCTTGGCAGTGCCTTGGCAGCGCCTTGTCAGTGCCTTGGCAGTGCGTTGGCGTGCCTTGGCAGTGCCTGGGAAGTGCCTTGGCAGTGCCCGGGCTGTGCCTTGGCAGTGCCCGGGCTGTGCCTTGGCTGTGCCCGGGCAGTGCCTTGGCCGTGCCAGGGCCACTGCCATGGCAAGTGCCTTGGCAGCGCATGGGCAGTGCCTTAGCAGCGCCTGGGCAGTGCCTTGGCAGCGCCTGGGCAGTGCCTTGGCAGTGCCTGGGCAGTGCCTTGGCAGTGCCTTGGCGTGGCTGGGCAGTGCCTTGGAGTGCCTTGGCAGTGCCTTGCCTGTGCCTTGGCAGCGCCTTGGCAGTGCCTTGGGAGCGCCTTGGCAGTGCCGTGGCAGTGCTGTGGCAGCGCCTGGGCAGTGCCTTGGCAGCACCTGGGCAATGCCTTGGCGTGCCTGGGCAGTGCCTTGGCAGTGCCTTGGCAGCGCCTAGGCAGTGCCTTGGCGTGCCTGGGCAGTGCCTTGGCGTGCCTGGGCAGTGCCTTGGCAGTGCCTGGGCAGTGCCTTGGCAGTGCCTGGGCAGTGCCTTGGCGTGCCTTGGCAGTGCCTGGGCAGTGCCTTGGCAGTGCCTTGGCGTGGCTGGGCAGTGCCTTGGAGTGCCTTGGCAGTGCCTTGCCTGTGCCTTGGCAGCGCCTTGGCAGTGCCTTGGGAGCGCCTGCGCAGTGCCTTGGCAGCGCCTGGGCAGTGCCTTGGCAGCGCCTGGGCAGTGCCTTGGCAGCACCTTGGCAGTGCCTTGGCAGCGCCTTGTCAGCGCCTGGGCAGTGCCTTGGCAGTGCCTTGGCGTGCCTGGGCAGTGCCTTAGCAGCGCATGGGCAGTGCCTTGGCAGTGCCTGGGCAGTGCCTTGGCAGTGCCTTGGCGTGGCTGGGCAGTGCCTTGGCAGTGCCTTGCCTGTGCCTTAGCAGCGCCTTGGCAGTGCCTTGGGAGCGCCTTGGCAGTGCCTTGGCAGCGCCTGGGCAAGTGCCTTGGCAAGTGCCTTGGCAAGTGCCTTGGCAGTGCCTTGGCAAGGGCCTTGGCAGTGCCTTGGCAAGGGCCTTGGCAGTGCCTTGGCAATGCCTTGGCAATGCCTTGGCAGTGCCTTGATGTGCCTTGGCAGTGCCTTGACAGTGCCTTGGCGTGCCTTGGCAGTGCCTTGGCATTGCCTTGGCAGTGCCTTGGCGTGCCTTGGCGTGCCTTGGCAGTGCCTTGGCAATGCCTTGGCAGTGCCTTGGCGTGCCTTGGCAGTGCCTTGGCAGTGCCTTGGCGTGCCTTGGCAGTGCATTGGCAGTGCATTGGCAGTGCCTTGCTCGTGCCTGGGCAGTGCCTTGGCAGTTCCTTGGCAGCGCCTGGGCAGTGCATTGGCAGCGCCTGGGCAGTGCCTGGGCAGTGCCTTGGCCGCGCCTTGGTAGCTTCTTGGCAGTGCCTTGGCGTGCCTGGGCAGTGCCTTGGCCGCGCCTTGGTAGCTTCTTGGCAGTGTCTTGGCGTGCCTGGGCAGTGCCTTGGCAGTGCCATGGCGTGCCTTGGCAGTGCCATGGCGTGCCTTGGCAGTGTCATGGGCAGTGCCTGGGCAGTGCCTTGGTGTGCCTTGGCGTGCCTTGGCAGTGCCTTGCCCGTGCCTGGGCCAGTGCCATGGCAAGTGCTTGGCAGTGCCTTGGCAGCGCCTTGTCAGTGCCTTGGCAGTGCGTTGGCATGCCTTGGCAGTGCCTGGGAAGTGCCTTGGCAGTGCCCGGGCTGTGCCTTGGCAGTGCCCGGGCTGTGCCTTGGCTGTGCCCGGGCAGTGCCTTGGCCGTGCCAGGGCCACTGCCATGGCAAGTGCCTTGGCAGCGCATGGGCAGTGCCTTAGCAGCGCCTGGGCAGTGCCTTGGCAGCGCCTGGGCAGTGCCTTGGCTGTGCCTTGCCGTGCCTGGGCAGTGCCTTGGCAGTGCCTTGGCAGTGCCTTGGCGTGGCTGGGCAGTGCCTTGGAGTGCCTTGGCAGTGCCTTGCCTGTGCCTTGGCAGCGCCTTGGCAGTGCCTTGGGAGCGCCTGGGCAGTGCCTTGGCAGCGCCTGGGCAGTGCCTTGGCAGCGCCTGGGCAGTGCCTTGGCAGCGCCTGGGCAGTGCCTTGGCAGTGCCTTGGCAGCGCCTTGTCAGTGCCTTGGCAGTGCCTTGCTCGTGCCTGGGCAGTGCCTTGGCAGCGCCTGGGCAGTGCCTTGGCAGCGCCTGGGCAGTGCCTGGGCAGTGCCTGGGCAGTGCCTGGGCAGTGCCTGGGCAGTGCCTTGCCCGTGCCTGGGCTAGTGCCATGGCAAGTGCTTGGCAGTGCCTTGGCAGCGCCTTGTCAGTGCCTTGGCAGTGCGTTGGCGTGCCTTGGCAGTGCCTGGGAAGTGCCTTGGCAGTGCCCGGGCTGTGCCTTGGCAGTGCCCGGGCTGTGCCTTGGCTGTGCCCGGGCAGTGCCTTGGCCGTGCCAGGGCCACTGCCATGGCAAGTGCCTTGGCAGCGCATGGGCAGTGCCTTAGCAGCGCCTGGGCAGTGCCTTGGCAGCGCCTGGGCAGTGCCTTGGCAGTGCCTGGGCAGTGCCTTGGCAGTGCCTTGGCGTGGCTGGGCAGTGCCTTGGAGTGCCTTGGCAGTGCCTTGCCTGTGCCTTGGCAGCGCCTTGGCAGTGCCTTGGGAGCGCCTTGGCAGTGCCGTGGCAGTGCTGTGGCAGCGCCTGGGCAGTGCCTTGGCAGCACCTGGGCAATGCCTTGGCGTGCCTGGGCAGTGCCTTGGCAGTGCCTTGGCAGCGCCTAGGCAGTGCCTTGGCGTGCCTGGGCAGTGCCTTGGCGTGCCTGGGCAGTGCCTTGGCAGTGCCTGGGCAGTGCCTTGGCAGTGCCTGGGCAGTGCCTTGGCAGTGCCTGGGCAGTGCCTTGGCGTGCCTTGGCAGTGCCTGGGCAGTGCCTTGGCAGTGCCTTGGCGTGGCTGGGCAGTGCCTTGGAGTGCCTTGGCAGTGCCTTGCCTGTGCCTTGGCAGCGCCTTGGCAGTGCCTTGGGAGCGCCTGCGCAGTGCCTTGGCAGCGCCTGGGCAGTGCCTTGGCAGCGCCTGGGCAGTGCCTTGGCAGCACCTTGGCAGTGCCTTGGCAGCGCCTTGTCAGCGCCTGGGCAGTGCCTTGGCAGTGCCTTGGCGTGCCTGGGCAGTGCCTTAGCAGCGCATGGGCAGTGCCTTGGCAGTGCCTGGGCAGTGCCTTGGCAGTGCCTTGGCGTGGCTGGGCAGTGCCTTGGCAGTGCCTTGCCTGTGCCTTAGCAGCGCCTTGGCAGTGCCTTGGGAGCGCCTTGGCAGTGCCTTGGCAGCGCCTGGGCAAGTGCCTTGGCAAGTGCCTTGGCAAGTGCCTTGGCAGTGCCTTGGCAAGGGCCTTGGCAGTGCCTTGGCAAGGGCCTTGGCAGTGCCTTGGCAATGCCTTGGCAATGCCTTGGCAGTGCCTTGATGTGCCTTGGCAGTGCCTTGACAGTGCCTTGGCGTGCCTTGGCAGTGCCTTGGCATTGCCTTGGCAGTGCCTTGGCGTGCCTTGGCGTGCCTTGGCAGTGCCTTGGCAATGCCTTGGCAGTGCCTTGGCGTGCCTTGGCAGTGCCTTGGCAGTGCCTTGGCGTGCCTTGGCAGTGCATTGGCAGTGCATTGGCAGTGCCTTGCTCGTGCCTGGGCAGTGCCTTGGCAGTTCCTTGGCAGCGCCTGGGCAGTGCATTGGCAGCGCCTGGGCAGTGCCTGGGCAGTGCCTTGGCCGCGCCTTGGTAGCTTCTTGGCAGTGCCTTGGCGTGCCTGGGCAGTGCCTTGGCCGCGCCTTGGTAGCTTCTTGGCAGTGTCTTGGCGTGCCTGGGCAGTGCCTTGGCAGTGCCATGGCGTGCCTTGGCAGTGCCATGGCGTGCCTTGGCAGTGTCATGGGCAGTGCCTGGGCAGTGCCTTGGTGTGCCTTGGCGTGCCTTGGCAGTGCCTTGCCCGTGCCTGGGCCAGTGCCATGGCAAGTGCTTGGCAGTGCCTTGGCAGCGCCTTGTCAGTGCCTTGGCAGTGCGTTGGCATGCCTTGGCAGTGCCTGGGAAGTGCCTTGGCAGTGCCCGGGTTGTGCCTTGGCAGTGCCCGGGCTGTGCCTTGGCTGTGCCCGGGCAGTGCCTTGGCCGTGCCAGGGCCACTGCCATGGCAAGTGCCTTGGCAGCGCATGGGCAGTGCCTTAGCAGCGCCTGGGCAGTGCCTTGGCAGCGCCTGGGCAGTGCCTTGGCTGTGCCTTGCCGTGCCTGGGCAGTGCCTTGGCAGTGCCTTGGCAGTGCCTTGGCGTGGCTGGGCAGTGCCTTGGAGTGCCTTGGCAGTGCCTTGCCTGTGCCTTGGCAGCGCCTTGGCAGTGCCTTGGGAGCGCCTGGGCAGTGCCTTGGCAGCGCCTGGGCAGTGCCTTGGCAGCGCCTGGGCAGTGCCTTGGCAGCGCCTGGGCAGTGCCTTGGCAGTGCCTTGGCAGCGCCTTGTCAGTGCCTTGGCAGTGCCTTGGCAGTGCCTTGGCAGTGCCTTGGCAGCGCCTTGGCAGCGCCATGGCAAGTGCCCTGGCAGTGCCTTGGCAGTGCGTTGGCGTGCCTTGGCAGTGCCTTGGCGTGCCTTGGCAGTGCCTTGGCGTGCTTTGGCGTGCCTTGGCAGTGCCTTGCCGTGCCTTGCCAGTGCCTTGCCCGTGCCTGAGCCAGCGCCTTGGCAAGTGCCTGGGCAGTGCCTTGGCAGCGCCTTGTCAGTGCCTTGGCAGCGCCTTGTCAGTGCCTAGGCAGTGCCTTGGCGTGCCTTGGCAGTGCCTTGGCTGTGCCTTGGCAGCGCCTGGGCAGTGCCTTGGCAGCGCCTGGGCAGTGCCTTGGCAGTGCCTTGGCAGCGCCTGGGCAGTGCCTTGGCAGCGCCTGGGCTGTGCCTTGGCAGCGCCTGGGCAGTGCCTTGACAGCGCCTGGGCAGTGCGTTGGCGTGCCTTGGCAGTGCCTTCGCAGTGCCTTGGCAGCGCCTTGGCACCGCCTGGGCAGTGCCTGGGCAGCGCCATGTCAGTGCGTTGCCGTGCCTTGGCAGTGCCTTCGCAGTGCCTTGGCAGCGCCTGGGCAGTGCCTTGGCAGCGCCTTCTCAGTGCCTTGGCAGTGCGTTGGCGTGCCTTGGCAGCGCCATGGCAAGTGCGTTGGCGTGCCTTGGCAGCGCCATGGCAAGTGCCTTGGCAGTGCCTTAGCCGTGCCTTGCCAGTGCCTTGGCAAGGGCCTTGGTAAGTGCCTTGGCAAGCGCCTTGGCAGTGCCTTGGCCGTGCCTTGGCGTGCCTTGTCAGCGCCTTGGCAGTGCCTTGTCAGCGCCTTGGCAGTGCCTTGGCAGCGCCTGGGCAGTGCCTTCGCAGTGCCTTGGCAGCGCCTGGGCAGTGCCTTGGCGTGCCTTGGCAGTGCCTTGGCAGTGCCTTGGCAGTGCCTTGTCAGTGCCTTGTCAGCGCCTTGGCAGTTCCTTGGCAGTTCCTTGGCAGTGCCTTGGCAGCGCCTGGGCAGTGCCTTGGCAGCGCCTGGGCAGTGCCTTGGCTGTGCCTTGCCGTGCCTGGGCAGTGCCTTGGCAGTGCCTTGGCAGTGCCTTGGCAGTGCCTTGGCGTGGCTGGGCAGTGCCTTGGAGTGCCTTGGCAGTGCCTTGCCTGTGCCTTGGCAGCGCCTTGGCAGTGCCTTGGGAGCGCCTGGGCAGTGCCTTGGCAGCGCCTGGGCAGTGCCTTGGCAGCGCCTGGGCAGTGCCTTGGCAGCGCCTGGGCAGTGCCGTGGCAGCGCCTTGGCAGTGCCTTGGCAGCGCCTTGTCAGTGCCTTGGCAGTGCCTTGGCAGTGCCTTGGCAGTGCCTTGGCAGCGCCTTGGCAGTGCCTTGGCAGCGCCATGGCAAGTGCCTTGGCAGTGCATTGGCGTGCCTTGGCAGTGCCTTGGCGTGCCTTGGCAGTGCCTTGGCGTGCTTTGGCGTGCCTTGGCAGTGCCTTGCCGTGCCTTGCCAGTGCCTTGCCCGTGCCTGAGCCAGTGCCATGGCAAGTGCCTTGGCAGCGCCTGGTCAGTGCCTAGGCAGTGCCTTGGCGTGCCTTGGCAGTGCCTTGGCAGCGCCTGGGCAGTGCCTTGGCAGCGCCTGGGCAGTGCCTTGGCAGTGCCTTGGCAGCGCCTGGGCTGTGCCTTGGCAGCGCCTGGGCAGTGCCTTGACAGCGCCTGGGCAGTGCCTTGGCAGCGCCTTGGAAGTGCGTTGGCGTGCCTTGGCAGTGCCTTCGCAGTGCCTTGGCAGCGCCTTGGCAGCGCCTGGGTAGTGCCTGGGCAGCGCCATGTCAGTGCGTTGCCGTGCGTTGGCAGTGCCTTCGCAGTGCCTTGGCAGCGCCTGGGCAGTGCCTTGGCAGCGCCTTCTCAGTGCCTTGGCAGTGCGTTGGCGTGCCTTGGCAGCGCCATGGCAAGTGCCTTGGCAGTGCCTTAGCCGTGCCTTGCCAGTGCCTTGGCAAGGGCCTTGGTAAGTGCCTTGGCAAGCGCCTTGGCAGTGCCTTGGCCGTGCCTGGGCCACTGCCCTGGCAAGTAATTGGGCAGTGCCTTGGCAGCGCCTTGGCAGTGCCTTGGTAGCTCCTTGGCAATGCTTTGGCGTGTCTGGGCAGTGCCTTGGCAGTGCCTTGGCAGTGCCTTGGCAGTGCCTTGGCAGTGCCTTGGCAGTGCCTTGGCAGTGCCTGGGCGTGCCTTGGGCAGTGCCTGGGCAGTGCCTTGGCGTGCCTTGGCAGTGCCTGGGCAGTGCCTTGGCAGTGCCTTGGCGTGGCTGGGCAGTGCCTTGGAGTGCCTTGGCGTGCCTGGGCAGTGCCTTGGCAGCACCTTGGCAGTGCCTTGGCAGTGCCTTGTCAGCGCCTTGGCAGTGCCTTGGCGTGCGTTGGCAGTGCCTTCGCAGTGCCTTGGCAGCGCCTGGGCAGTGCCTTGGCAGCGCCTTCTCAGTGCCTTGGCAGTGCGTTGGCGTGCCTTGGCAGCGCCATGGCAAGTGCCTTGGCAGTGCCTTAGCCGTGCCTTGCCAGTGCCTTGGCAAGGGCCTTGGTAAGTGCCTTGGCAAGCGCCTTGGCAGTGCCTTGGCCGTGCCTTGGCGTGCCTTGCCAGTGCCTGGGCAGTGCCTTGGCTGTGCCTTGCCGTGCCTGGGCAGTGCCTTGGCAGTGCCTTGGCAGTGCCTTGGCGTGGCTGGGCAGTGCCTTGGAGTGCCTTGGCAGTGCCTTGCCTGTGCCTTGGCAGCGCCTTGGCAGTGCCTTGGGAGCGCCTGGGCAGTGCCTTGGCAGCGCCTGGGCAGTGCCTTGGCAGCGCCTGGGCAGTGCCTTGGCAGCGCCTGGGCAGTGCCTTGGCAGTGCCTTGGCAGCGCCTTGTCAGTGCCTTGGCAGTGCCTTGGCAGTGCCTTGGCAGTGCCTTGGCAGCGCCTTGGCAGCGCCATGGCAAGTGCCCTGGCAGTGCCTTGGCAGTGCGTTGGCGTGCCTTGGCAGTGCCTTGGCGTGCCTTGGCAGTGCCTTGGCGTGCTTTGGCGTGCCTTGGCAGTGCCTTGCCGTGCCTTGCCAGTGCCTTGCCCGTGCCTGAGCCAGCGCCTTGGCAAGTGCCTGGGCAGTGCCTTGGCAGCGCCTTGTCAGTGCCTTGGCAGCGCCTTGTCAGTGCCTAGGCAGTGCCTTGGCGTGCCTTGGCAGTGCCTTGGCTGTGCCTTGGCAGCGCCTGGGCAGTGCCTTGGCAGCGCCTGGGCAGTGCCTTGGCAGTGCCTTGGCAGCGCCTGGGCTGTGCCTTGGCAGCGCCTGGGCTGTGCCTTGGCAGCGCCTGGGCAGTGCCTTGGCAGCGCCTGGGCAGTGCCTTGGCAGCGCCTGGGCAGTGCCTTGGCAGCGCCTGGGCAGTGCCGTGGCAGCGCCTTGGCAGTGCCTTGGCAGCGCCTTGTCAGTGCCTTGGCAGTGCCTTGGCAGTGCCTTGGCAGTGCCTTGGCAGCGCCTTGGCAGTGCCTTGGCAGCGCCATGGCAAGTGCCTTGGCAGTGCATTGGCGTGCCTTGGCAGTGCCTTGGCGTGCCTTGGCAGTGCCTTGGCGTGCTTTGGCGTGCCTTGGCAGTGCCTTGCCGTGCCTTGCCAGTGCCTTGCCCGTGCCTGAGCCAGTGCCATGGCAAGTGCCTTGGCAGCGCCTTGTCAGTGCCTAGGCAGTGCCTTGGCGTGCCTTGGCAGTGCCTTGGCAGCGCCTGGGCAGTGCCTTGGCAGCGCCTGGGCAGTGCCTTGGCAGTGCCTTGGCAGCGCCTGGGCTGTGCCTTGGCAGCGCCTGGGCAGTGCCTTGACAGCGCCTGGGCAGTGCCTTGGCAGCGCCTTGGAAGTGCGTTGGCGTGCCTTGGCAGTGCCTTCGCAGTGCCTTGGCAGCGCCTTGGCAGCGCCTGGGTAGTGCCTGGGCAGCGCCATGTCAGTGCGTTGCCGTGCGTTGGCAGTGCCTTCGCAGTGCCTTGGCAGCGCCTGGGCAGTGCCTTGGCAGCGCCTTCTCAGTGCCTTGGCAGTGCGTTGGCGTGCCTTGGCAGCGCCATGGCAAGTGCCTTGGCAGTGCCTTAGCCGTGCCTTGCCAGTGCCTTGGCAAGGGCCTTGGTAAGTGCCTTGGCAAGCGCCTTGGCAGTGCCTTGGCCGTGCCTGGGCCACTGCCCTGGCAAGTAATTGGGCAGTGCCTTGGCAGCGCCTTGGCAGTGCCTTGGTAGCTCCTTGGCAATGCTTTGGCGTGTCTGGGCAGTGCCTTGGCAGTGCCTTGGCAGTGCCTTGGCAGTGCCTTGGCAGTGCCTTGGCAGTGCCTGGGCGTGCCTTGGGCAGTGCCTGGGCAGTGCCTTGGCGTGCCTTGGCAGTGCCTGGGCAGTGCCTTGGCAGTGCCTTGGCGTGGCTGGGCAGTGCCTTGGAGTGCCTTGGCGTGCCTGGGCAGTGCCTTGGCAGCACCTTGGCAGTGCCTTGGCAGTGCCTTGTCAGCGCCTTGGCAGTGCCTTGGCGTGCGTTGGCAGTGCCTTCGCAGTGCCTTGGCAGCGCCTGGGCAGTGCCTTGGCAGCGCCTTCTCAGTGCCTTGGCAGTGCGTTGGCGTGCCTTGGCAGCGCCATGGCAAGTGCCTTGGCAGTGCCTTAGCCGTGCCTTGCCAGTGCCTTGGCAAGGGCCTTGGTAAGTGCCTTGGCAAGCGCCTTGGCAGTGCCTTGGCCGTGCCTTGGCGTGCCTTGCCAGTGCCTTGGCCGTGCCTGGGCCACTGCCCTGGCAAGTAATTGGGCAGTGCCTTGGCAGCGCCTTGGCAGTGCTTTGGTAGCTCCTTGGCAATGCTTTGGCGTGTCTGGGCAGTGCCTTGCCTGTGCCTTGGCAGTGCCTTGGCGTGCCTTGGCAGTGCCTTGGCAGTGCCTTGGCAGTGCCTTGGCAGTGCCTTGGCAGTGCCTTGGCGTGCCTTGGGCAGTGCCTGGGCAGTGCCTTGGCGTGCCTTGGCAGTGCCTGGGTAGTGCCTTGGCAGTGCCTTGGCGTGGCTGGGCAGTGCCTTGGAGTGCCTTGGCGTGCCTTGGCGTGCCTGGGCAGTGCCTTGGCAGCACCTTGGCAGTGCCTTGGCAGTGCCTTGTCAGCGCCTTGGCAGTTCCTTGGCAGTGCCTTGGCAGCGCCTGGGCAGTGCCTTGGCAGCGCCTGGGCAGTGCCTTGGCTGTGCCTTGCCGTGCCTGGGCAGTGCCTTGGCAGTGCCTTGGCAGTGCCTTGGCAGTGCCTTGGCAGTGCCTTGGCGTGGCTGGGCAGTGCCTTGGAGTGCCTTGGCAGTGCCTTGCCTGTGCCTTGGCAGCGCCTTGGCAGTGCCTTGGGAGCGCCTGGGCAGTGCCTTGGCAGCGCCTGGGCAGTGCCTTGGCAGCGCCTGGGCAGTGCCTTGGCAGCGCCTGGGCAGTGCCTTGGCAGTACCTTGGCAGCGCCTTGTCAGTGCCTTGTCAGTGCCTTGGCAGTGCCTTGGCAGCGCCTTGGCAGTGCCTTGGCAGCGCCATGGCAAGTGCCATGGCAGTGCCTTGGCAGTGCGTTGGCGTGCCTTGGCAGTGCCTTGGCGTGCCTTGGCAGTGCCTTGGCGTGCTTTGGCGTGCCTTGGCAGTGCCTTGCCGTGCCTTGCCAGTGCCTTGCCCGTGCCTGAGCCAGCGCCTTGGCAAGTGCCTGGGCAGTGCCTTGGCAGCGCCTTGTCAGTGCCTTGGCAGCGCCTTGTCAGTGCCTAGGCAGTGCCTTGGCGTGCCTTGGCAGTGCCTTGGCAGCGCCTGGGCAGTGCCTTGGCAGCGCCTGGGCAGTGCCTTGGCAGTGCCTTGGCAGCGCCTGGGCAGTGCCTTGGCAGTGCCTTGGCAGCGCCTGGGCTGTGCCTTGGCAGCGCCTGGGCAGTGCCTTGACAGCGCCTGGGCAGTGCGTTGGCGTGCCTTGGCAGTGCCTTCGCAGTGCCTTGGCAGCGCCTTGGCAGCGCCTGGGCAGTGCCTGGGCAGCGCCATGTCAGTGCGTTGCCGTGCCTTGGCAGTGCCTTCGCAGTGCCTTGGCAGCGCCTGGGCAGTGCCTTGGCAGCGCCTTCTCAGTGCCTTGGCAGTGCGTTGGCGTGCCTTGGCAAGTGCGTTGGCGTGCCTTGGCAGCGCCATGGCAAGTGCCTTGGCAGTGCCTTAGCCGTGCCTTGCCAGTGCCTTGGCAAGGGCCTTGGTAAGTGCCTTGGCAAGCGCCTTGGCAGTGCCTTGGCCGTGCCTTGGCGTGCCTTGCCAGTGCCTTGGCCGTGCCAGTGCCTTGGCAGTGCCTTGTCAGCGCCTTAGCAGTGCCTTGGCAGCGCCTGGGCAGTGCCTTCGCAGTGCCTTGGCAGCGCCTGGGCAGTGCCTTGGCGTGCCTGGGCAGTGCCTTGGCGTGCCTGGGCAGTGCCTTGGCAGCACCTTGGCAGTGCCTTGGCAGTGCCTTGTCAGCGCCTTGGCAGTTCCTTGGCAGTTCCTTGGCAGTGCCTTGGCAGCGCCTGGGCAGTGCCTTGGCAGCGCCTGGGCAGTGCCTTGGCTGTGCCTTGCCGTGCCTGGGCAGTGCCTTGGCAGTGCCTTGGCAGTGCCTTGGCGTGGCTGGGCAGTGCCTTGGAGTGCCTTGGCAGTGCCTTGGCAGTGCCTTGCCTGTGCCTTGGCAGCGCCTTGGCAGTGCCTTGGGAGCGCCTGGGCAGTGCCTTGGCAGCGCCTGGGCAGTGCCTTGGCAGCGCCTGGGCAGTGCCTTGGCAGCGCCTGGGCAGTGCCTTGGCAGCGCCTTGTCAGTGCCTTGGCAGCGCCTTGTCAGTGCCTTGGCAGTGCCTTGGCAGTGCCTTGGCAGCGCCTTGGCAGTGCCTTGGCAGCGCCATGGCAAGTGCCTTGGCAGTGCATTGGCGTGCCTTGGCAGTGCCTTGGCGTGCCTTGGCAGTGCCTTGGCGTGCTTTGGCGTGCCTTGGCAGTGCCTTGCCGTGCCTTGCCAGTGCCTTGCCCGTGCCTGAGCCAGTGCCATGGCAAGTGCCTGGGCAGCGCCTTGTCAGTTCCTAGGCAGTGCCTTGGCGTGCCTTGGCAGTGCCTTGGCAGCGCCTGGGCAGTGCCTTGGCAGCGCCTGGGCAGTGCCTTGGCAGTGCCTTGGCAGCGCCTGGGCTGTGCCTTGGCAGCGCCTGGGCTGTGCCTTGGCAGCGCCTGGGCAGTGCCTTGGCAGTGCCTTGGCAGCGCCTTGTCAGTGCCTTGGCAGTGCCTTGGCAGTGCCTTGGCAGTGCCTTGGCAGCGCCTTGGCAGTGCCTTGGCAGCGCCATGGCAAGTGCCATGGCAGTGCCTTGGCAGTGCGTTGGCGTGCCTTGGCAGTGCCTTGGCGTGCCTTGGCAGTGCCTTGGCGTGCTTTGGCGTGCCTTGGCAGTGCCTTGCCGTGCCTTGCCAGTGCCTTGCCCGTGCCTGAGCCAGCGCCTTGGCAAGTGCCTGGGCAGTGCCTTGGCAGCGCCTTGTCAGTGCCTTGGCAGCGCCTTGTCTGTGCCTAGGCAGTGCCTTGGCGTGCCTTGGCAGTGCCTTGGCAGTGCCTTGGCAGCGCCTGGGCAGTGCCTTGGCAGCGCCTGGGCAGTGCCTTGGCAGTGCCTTGGCAGCGCCTGGGCAGTGCCTTGGCAGTGCCTTGGCAGCGCCTGGGCTGTGCCTTGGCGGTGGCCTGGGCAGTGCCTGGGCAGCGCCATGTCAGTGCGTTGGCGTGCCTTGGCAGTGCCTTCGCAGTGCCTTGGCAGCGCCTGGGCAGTGCCTTGGCAGCGCCTTCTCAGTGCCTTGGCAGTGCGTTGGCGTGCCTTGGCAGCGCCATGGCAAGTGCGTTGGCGTGCCTTGGCAGCGCCATGGCAAGTGCCTTGGCAGTGCCTTAGCCGTGCCTTGCCAGTGCCTTGGCAAGGGCCTTGGTAAGTGCCTTGGCAAGCGCCTTGGCAGTGCCTTGGCCGTGCCTTGGCGTGCCTTGTCAGCGCCTTGGCAGTGCCTTGGCAGTGCCTTGTCAGCGCCTGGGCAGTGCCTTGGCAGCGCCTGGGCAGTGCCTTCGCAGTGCCTTGGCAGCGCCTGGGCAGTGCCTTGGCGTGCCTTGGCAGTGCCTTGGCAGTGCCTTGGCAGTGCCTTGGCAGTGCCTTGTCAGTGCCTTGTCAGCGCCTTGGCAGTTCCTTGGCAGTTCCTTGGCAGTGCCTTGGCAGCGCCTGGGCAGTGCCTTGGCTGTGCCTTGCCGTGCCTGGGCAGTGCCTTGGCAGTGCCTTGGCAGTGCCTTGGCTGTGCCTTGCCGTGCCTGGGCAGTGCCTTGGCAGTGCCTTGGCAGTGCCTTGGCAGTGCCTTGGCGTGGCTGGGCAGTGCCTTGGAGTGCCTTGGCAGTGCCTTGCCTGTGCCTTGGCAGCGCCTTGGCAGTGCCTTGGGAGCGCCTGGGCAGTGCCTTGGCAGCGCCTGGGCAGTGCCTTGGCAGCGCCTGGGCAGTGCCTTGGCAGCGCCTTGGCAGTGCCTTGGCAGCGCCTTGTCAGTGCCTTGGCAGTGCCTTGGCAGTGCCTTGGCAGTGCCTTGGCAGCGCCTTGGCAGTGCCTTGGCAGCGCCATGGCAAGTGCCTTGGCAGTGCATTGGCGTGCCTTGGCAGTGCCTTGGCGTGCCTTGGCAGTGCCTTGGCGTGCTTTCGCGTGCCTTGGCAGTGCCTTGCCGTGCCTTGCCAGTGCCTTGCCCGTGCCTGAGCCAGTGCCATGGCAAGTGCCTGGGCAGTGCCTTGGCAGCGCCTTGTCAGTGCCTAGGCAGTGCCTTGGCGTGCCTTGGCAGTGCCTTGGCAGCGCCTGGGCAGTGCCTTGGCAGCGCCTGGGCAGTGCCTTGGCAGTGCCTTGGCAGCGCCTGGGCTGTGCCTTGGCAGCGCCTGGGCAGTGCCTTGACAGCGCTTGGGCAGTGCCTTGGCAGCGCCTTGGCAGTGCGTTGGCGTGCCTTGGCAGTGCCTTCGCAGTGCCTTGGCAGCGCCTTGGCAGCGCCTGGGCAGTGCCTGGGCAGCGCCATGTCAGTGCGTTGCCGTGCGTTGGCAGTGCCTTCGCAGTGCCTTGGCAGCGCCTGGGCAGTGCCTTGGCAGCGCCTTCTCAGTGCCTTGGTAGTGCGTTGGCGTGCCTTGGCAGCGCCATGGCAAGTGCCTTGGCAGTGCCTTAGCCGTGCCTTGCCAGTGCCTTGGCAAGGGCCTTGGTAAGTGCCTTGGCAAGCGCCTTGGCAGTGCCTTGGCCGTGCCTTGGCGTGCCTTGCCAGTGCCTTGGCCGTGCCTGGGCCACTGCCCTGGCAAGTAATTGGGCAGTGCCTTGGCAGCGCCTTGGCAGTGCCTTGGTAGCTCCTTGGCAATGCTTTGGCGTGTCTGGGCAGTGCCTTGCCTGTGCCTTGGCAGTGCCTTGGCGTGCCTTGGCAGTGCCTTGGCAGTGCCTTGGCAGTGCCTTGGCAGTGCCTTGGCAGTGCCTTGGCAGTGCCTTGGCGTGCCTTGGGCAGTGCCTGGGCAGTGCCTTGGCGTGCCTTGGCAGTGCCTGGGCAGTGCCTTGGCAGTGCCTTGGCGTGGCTGGGCAGTGCCTTGGAGTGCCTTGGCGTGCCTGGGCAGTGCCTTGGCGTGCCTGGGCAGTGCCTTGTCAGCGCCTTGGCAGTGCCTTGGCAGTGCCTTGTCAGCGCCTTGGCAGTGCCTTGGCAGTGCTTTGTCAGCGCCTTGGCAGTGCCTTGGCAGTGCCTTGGCAGCGCCTTGGCAGCGCCTGGGCAGTGCCTGGGCAGTGCCTGGGCAGCGCCATGTCAGTGCGTTGCCGTGCGTTGGCAGTGCCTTCGCAGTGCCTTGGCAGCGCCTGGGCAGTGCCTTGGCAGCGCCTTCTCAGTGCCTTGGCAGTGCGTTGGCGTGCCTTGGCAGCGCCATGGCAAGTGCCTTGGCAGTGCCTTAGCCGTGCCTTGCCAGTGCCTTGGCAAGGGCCTTGGTAAGTGCCTTGGCAAGCGCCTTGGCAGTGCCTTGGCCGTGCCTTGGCGTGCCTTGCCAGTGCCTTGGCCGTGCCTGGGCCACTGCCCTGGCAAGTAATTGGGCAGTGCCTTGGCAGCGCCTTGGCAGTGCCTTGGTAGCTCCTTGGCAATGCTTTGGCGTGTCTGGGCAGTGCCTTGCCTGTGCCTTGGCAGTGCCTTGGCGTGCCTTGGCAGTGCCTTGGCAGTGCCTTGGCAGTGCCTTGGCAGTGCCTTGGCAGTGCCTTGGCAGTGCCTTGGCAGTGCCTTGGCAGTGCCTTGGCAGTGCCTTGGCGTGCCTTGGGCAGTGCCTGGGCAGTGCCTTGGCGTGCCTTGGCAGTGCCTGGGCAGTGCCTTGGCAGTGCCTTGGCGTGGCTGGGCAGTGCCTTGGAGTGCCTTGGCGTGCCTGGGCAGTGCCTTGGCGTGCCTGGGCAGTGCCTTGGCAGCACCTTGGCAGTGCCTTGGCAGTGCCTTGGCAGTGCCTTGTCAGCGCCTTGGCAGTGCCTTGGCAGTGCTTTGTCAGCGCCTTGGCAGTGCCTTGGCAGTGCCTTGTCAGCGCCTTGGCAGTGCCTTGGCAGTGCCTTGTCAGCGCCTTGGCAGTGCCTTGGCAGCGCCTGGGCAGTGCCTTCGCAGTGCCTTGGCAGCGCCTGGGCAGTGCCTTGGCGTGCCTGGGCAGTGCCTTGGCAGCACCTTGGCAGTGCCTTGGCAGTGCCTTGTCAGCGCCTTGGCAGTTCCTTGGCAGTGCCTTGGCAGCGCCTGGGCAGTGCCTTGGCAGCGCCTGGGCAGTGCCTTGGCTGTGCCTTGCCGTGCCTGGGCAGTGCCTTGGCAGTGCCTTGGCAGTGCCTTGGCAGTGCCTTGGCAGTGCCTTGGCAGTGCCTTGGCGTGGCTGGGCAGTGCCTTGGAGTGCCTTGGCAGTGCCTTGCCTGTGCCTTGGCAGTGCCTTGGGAGCGCCTGGGCAGTGCCTTGGCAGCGCCTGGGCAGTGCCTTGGCAGCGCCTGGGCAGTGCCTTGGCAGCGCCTGGGCTGTGCCTTGGCAGTGCCTTGGCAGCGCCTTGTCAGTGCCTTAGCAGTGCCTTGGCAGTGCCTTGGCAGTGCCTTGGCAGCGCCTTGGCAGCGCCTTGGCAGCGCCTTGGCAGTGCCTTGGCAGCGCCATGGCAAGTGCCATGGCAGTGCCTTGGCAGTGCGTTGGCGTGCCTTGGCAGTGCCTTGGCGTGCCTTGGCAGTGCCTTGGCGTGCTTTGGCGTGCCTTGGCAGTGCCTTGCCGTGCCTTGCCAGTGCCTTGCCCGTGCCTGAGCCAGCGCCTTGGCAAGTGCCTGGGCAGTGCCTTGGCAGCGCCTTGTCAGTGCCTTGGCAGCGCCTTGTCAGTGCCTAGGCAGTGCCTTGGCGTGCCTTGGCAGTGCCTTGGCAGCGCCTGGGCAGTGCCTTGGCAGCGCCTGGGCAGTGCCTTTGCAGTGCCTTGGCAGCGCCTGGGCAGTGCCTTGGCAGTGCCTTGGCAGCGCCTGGGCTGTGCCTTGGCAGCGCCTGGGCTGTGCCTTGGCAGCGCCTGGGCAGTGCCTTGACAGCGCCTGGGCAGTGCGTTGGCGTGCCTTGGCAGTGCCTTCGCAGTGCCTTGGCAGCGCCTTGGCAGCGCCTGGGCAGTGCCTGGGCAGCGCCATGTCAGTGCGTTGCCGTGCCTTGGCAGTGCCTTCGCAGTGCCTTGGCAGCGCCTGGGCAGTGCCTTGGCAGCGCCTTCTCAGTGCCTTGGCAGTGCGTTGGCGTGCCTTGGCAGCGCCATGGCAAGTGCGTTGGCGTGCCTTGGCAGCGCCATGGCAAGTGCCTTGGCAGTGCCTTAGCCGTGCCTTGCCAGTGCCTTGGCAAGGGCCTTGGTAAGTGCCTTGGCAAGCGCCTTGGCAGTGCCTTGGCCGTGCCTTGGCGTGCCTTGCCAGTGCCTTGGCCGTGCCAGTGCCTTGGCAGTGCCTTGTCAGCGCCTTGGCAGTGCCTTGGCAGCGCCTGGGCAGTGCCTTCGCAGTGCCTTGGCAGCGCCTGGGCAGTGCCTTGGCGTGCCTGGGCAGTGCCTTGGCAGCACCTTGGCAGTGCCTTGGCAGTGCCTTGGTAGTGCCTTGTCAGCGCCTTGGCAGTTCCTTGGCAGTTCCTTGGCAGTGCCTTGGCAGCGCCTGGGCAGTGCCTTGGCAGCGCCTGGGCAGTGCCTTGGCTGTGCCTTGCCGTGCCTGGGCAGTGCCTTGGCAGTGCCTTGGCAGTGCCTTGGCGTGGCTGGGCAGTGCCTTGGAGTGCCTTGGCAGTGCCTTGGCAGTGCCTTGCCTGTGCCTTGGCAGCGCCTTGGCAGTGCCTTGGGAGCGCCTGGGCAGTGCCTTGGCAGCGCCTGGGCAGTGCCTTGGCAGCGCCTGGGCAGTGCCTTGGCAGCGCCTGGGCAGTGCCTTGGCAGCGCCTGGGCAGTGCCTTGGCAGCGCCTGGGCAGTGCCTTGGCAGCGCCTTGTCAGTGCCTTGGCTGCGCCTTGGCTGCGCCTTGTCAGTGCCTTGGCAGTGCCTTGGCTGCGCCTTGTCAGTGCCTTGGCAGTGCCTTGGCAGTGCCTTGGCAGTGCCTTGGCAGCGCCTTGGCAGTGCCTTGGCAGCGCCATGGCAAGTGCCTTGGCAGTGCATTGGCGTGCCTTGGCAGTGCCTTGGCGTGCCTTGGCAGTGCCTTGGCGTGCTTTGGCGTGCCTTGGCAGTGCCTTGCCGTGCCTTGCCCGTGCCTGAGCCAGTGCCATGGCAAGTGCCTGGGCAGCGCCTTGTCAGTGCCTAGGCAGTGCCTTGGCAGCGCCTGGGCAGTGCCTTGGCAGCACCTGGGCAGTGCCTTGGCAGCGCCTTGGCAGTGCCTTGGCAGCGCCTGGGCAGTGCCTTGGCAGCGCCTGGGCAGTGCCTTGGCAGCGCCTTGTCAGTGCCTTGGCTGCGCCTTGTCAGTGCCTTGGCAGTGCCTTGGCTGCGCCTTGTCAGTGCCTTGTCAGCGCCTTGGCAGTGCCTTGGCAGCGCCTGGGCAGTGCCTTCGCAGTGCCTTGGCAGCGCCTGGGCAGTGCCTTGGCGTGCCTGGGCAGTGCCTTGGCAGCACCTTGGCAGTGCCTTGGCAGTGCCTTGTCAGCGCCTTGGCAGTTCCTTGGCAGTGCCTTGGCAGTGCCTTGGCAGCGCCTGGGCAGTGCCTTGGCAGCGCCTGGGCAGTGCCTTGGCAGCGCCTGGGCAGTGCCTTGGCAGCGCCTGGGCAGTGCCTTGGCAGCGCCTGGGCAGTGCCTTGGCAGCGCCTGGGCAGTGCCTTGGCAGTGCCTTGGCAGCGCCTGGGCTGTGCCTTGGCAGCGCTTGGGCAGTGCCTTGACAGCGCCTGGGCAGTGCCTTGGCAGCGCCTTGGCAGTGCGTTGGCGTGCCTTGGCAGTGCTTTCGCAGTGCCTTGGCAGCGCCTTGGCAGCGCCTGGGCAGTGCCTGGGCAGCGCCATGTCAGTGCGTTGCCGTGCGTTGGCAGTGCCTTCGCAGTGCCCTGGCAGCGCCTGGGCAGTGCCCTGGCAGCGCCTGGGCAGTGCCTTGGCAGCGCCTTCTCAGTGCCTTGGCAGTGCGTTGGCGTGCCTTGGCAGCGCCATGGCAAGTGCCTTGGCAGTGCCTTAGCCGTGCCTTGCCAGTGCCTTGGCAAGGGCCTTGGTAAGTGCCTTGGCAAGCGCCTTGGCAGTGCCTTGGCCGTGCCTTGGCGTGCCTTGCCAGTGCCTTGGCCGTGCCTGGTCCACTGCCCTGGCAAGTAATTGGGCAGTGCCTTGGCAGCGCCTTGGCAGTGCCTTGGTAGCTCCTTGGCAATGCTTTGGCGTGTCTGGGCAGTGCCTTGCCTGTGCCTTGGCAGTGCCTTGGTGTGCCTTGGCAGTGCCTTGGCAGTGCCTTGGCAGTGCCTTGGCAGTGCCTTGGCAGTGCCTTGGCAGTGCCTTGGCAGTGCCTTGGCAGTGCCTTGGCGTGCCTTGGGCAGTGCCTGGGCAGTGCCTTGGCGTGCCTTGGCAGTGCCTGGGCAGTGCCTTGGCGTGGCTGGGCAGTGCCTTGGAGTGCCTTGGCGTGCCTGGGCAGTGCCTTGGCGTGCCTGGGCAGTGCCTTGGCAGCACCTTGGCAGTGCCTTGGCAGTGCCTTGTCAGCGCCTTGGCAGTGCCTTGGCAGTGCTTTGTCAGCGCCTTGGCAGTGCCTTGGCAGTGCCTTGTCAGCGCCTTGGCAGTGCCTTGGCAGTGCCTTGTCAGCGCCTTGGCAGTGCCTTGGCAGCGCCTGGGCAGTGCCTTCGCAGTGCCTTGGCAGCGCCTGGGCAGTGCCATGGCGTGCCTGGGCAGTGCCTTGGCAGCACCTTGGCAGTGCCTTGGCAGTGCCTTGGCAGCGCCTTGGCAGTTCCTTGGCAGTGCCTTGGCAGCGCCTGGGCAGTGCCTTGGCAGTGCCTTGGCAGCGCCTGGGCAGTGCCTTGGCAGTGCCTTGGCAGCGCCTGGGCAGTGCCTTGGCAGCGCCTGGGCAGTGCCTTGGCTGTGCCTTGCCGTGCCTGGGCAGTGCCTTGGCAGTGCCTTGGCAGTGCCTTGGCGTGGCTGGGCAGTGCCTTGGAGTGCCTTGGCAGTGCCTTGCCTGTGCCTTGGCAGCGCCTTGGCAGTGCCTTGGGAGCGCCTGGGCAGTGCCTTGGCAGCGCCTGGGCAGTGCCTTGGCAGCGCCTGGGCAGTGCCTTGGCAGTGCCTTGGCAGCGCCTTGTCAGTGCCTTGGCAGTGCCTTGGCAGCGCCTTGGCAGTGCCTTGGCAGCGCCATGGCAAGTGCCATGGCAGTGCCTTGGCAGTGCGTTGGCGTGCCTTGGCAGTGCCTTGGCGTGCCTTGGCAGTGCCTTGGCGTGCTTTGGCGTGCCTTGGCAGTGCCTTGCCGTGCCTTGCCAGTGCCTTGCCCGTGCCTGAGCCAGCGCCTTGGCAAGTGCCTGGGCAGTGCCTTGGCAGCGCCTTGTCAGTGCCTTGGCAGCGCCTTGTCAGTGCCTAGGCAGTGCCTTGGCGTGCCTTGGCAGTGCCTTGGCAGCGCCTGGGCAGTGCCTTGGCAGCGCCTGGGCAGTGCCTTGGCAGTGCCTTGGCAGCGCCTGGGCTGTGCCTTGGCAGCGCCTGGGCAGTGCCTTGACAGCTCCTGGGCAGTGCGTTGGCGTGCCTTGGCAGTGCCTTGGCAGTGCCTTGGCAGCGCCTTGGCAGCGCCTGGGCAGTGCCTGGGCAGCGCCATGTCAGTGCGTTGCCGTGCCTTGGCAGTGCCTTCGCAGTGCCTTGGCAGCGCCTGGGCAGTGCCTTGGCAGCGCCTTCTCAGTGCCTTGGCAGTGCGTTGGCGTGCCTTGGCAGCGCCATGGCAAGTGCGTTGGCGTGCCTTGGCAGCGCCATGGCAAGTGCGTTGGCGTGCCTTGGCAGCGCCATGGCAAGTGCCTTGGCAGTGCCTTAGCCGTGCCTTGCCAGTGCATTGGCAAGGGCCTTGGTAAGTGCCTTGGCAAGCGCCTTGGCAGTGCCTTGGCCGTGCCTTGGCGTGCCTTGCCAGTGCCTTGGCCGTGCCTGGGCCACTGCCCTGGCAAGTAATTGGGCAGTGCCTTGGCAGCGCCTTGGCAGTGCCTTGGTAGCTCCTTGGCAATGCTTTGGCGTGTCTGGGTAGTGCCTTGCCTGTGCCTTGGCAGTGCCTTGGCGTGCCTTGGCAGTGCCTTGGCAGTGCCTTGGCAGTGCCTTGGCGTGCCTTGGCGTGCCTTAGCAGTGCATTGGCAGTGCCTTAGCGTGCCTTGCCTGGCCTTGGGCCAGTGCCATGGCAAGTGCTGGGCAGTGCCTTGTCAGTGCCTTGGCGTGCCTGGGCAGTGCCTTGTCAGTGCCTTGGCGTGCCTGGGCAGTGCCTTGGCAGTGCCTGGGCAGTGCCTGGGCAGTGCCTGGGCAGTGCCTTGGCAGTGCCTTGGCAGTGCCTGGGCAGTGCCTTGGCAGTGCCTGGGCAGTGCCTTGGCAGTGCCTTGGCAGTGCCTTGGCAGTGCCTTGGCGTGGCTGGGCAGTGCCTTGGAGTGCCTTGGCAGTGCCTTGGGAGCGCCTTGGCAGTGTCGTGGCAGCGCCTGGGCAGTGCCTTGGCAGCGCCTGGGCAGTGCCTTGGCAGTGCCTTGGCGTGCCTTGGCAGTGCCTGGGCAGTGCCTTGGCAGTGCCTTGGCGTGGCTGGGCAGTGCCTTGGAGTGCCTTGGCAGTACCTTGCCTGTGCCTTGGCAGCGCCTTGGCAGTGCCTTGGGAGCGCCTGGGCAGTGCCTTGGGAGCGCCTGGGCAGTGCCTTGGCAGCGCCTGGGCAGTGCCTTGGCGTGCCTGGGCAGTGCCTTGGCATCGCCTGGGCAGTGCCTTGGCGTGCCTGGGCAGTGCCTTGGCAGTGCCTTGGCAGTGCCTTGGCGTGCCTTGGCAGTGCCTGGGCAGTGCCTTGGCAGTGCCTTGGCGTGGCTGGGCAGTGCCTTGGAGTGCCTTGGCAGTACCTTGCCTGTGCCTTGGCAGCGCCTTGGCAGTGCCTTGGGAGCGCCTGGGCAGTGCCTTGGGAGCGCCTGGGCAGTGCCTTGGCAGCGCCTGGGCAGTGCCTTGGCGTGCCTGGGCAGTGCCTTGGCATCGCCTTGGCAGTGCCTTGGCAGTGCCTTGGCAGCGCCTGGGCAGTGCCTTCGCAGTGCCTTGGCAGCGCCTGGGCAGTGCCTTGGCGTGCCTGGGCAGTGCCTTGGCAGCACCTTGGCAGTGCCTTGGCAGTGCCTTGTCAGCGCCTTGGCAGTGCCTTGGCAGTGCTTTGTCAGCGCCTTGGCAGTGCCTTGGCAGTGCCTTGTCAGCGCCTTGGCAGTGCCTTGGCAGTGCCTTGGCAGTGCCTTGTCAGCGCCTTGGCAGTGCCTTGGCAGCGCCTGGGCAGTGCCTTCGCAGTGCCTTGGCAGCGCCTGGGCAGTGCCTTGGCGTGCCTGGGCAGTGCCTTGGCAGCACCTTGGCAGTGCCTTGGCAGTGCCTTGTCAGCGCCTTGGCAGTTCCTTGGCAGTGCCTTGGCAGCGCCTGGGCAGTGCCTTGGCAGCGCCTGGGCAGTGCCTTGGCAGCGCCTGGGCAGTGCCTTGGCTGTGCCTTGCCGTGCCTGGGCAGTGCCTTGGCAGTGCCTTGGCAGTGCCTTGGCAGTGCCTTGGCGTGGCTGGGCAGTGCCTTGGAGTGCCTTGGCAGTGCCTTGCCTGTGCCTTGGCAGCGCCTTGGCAGTGCCTTGGGAGCGCCTGGGCAGTGCCTTGGCAGCGCCTGGGCAGTGCCTTGGCAGCGCCTGGGCAGTGCCTTGGCAGCGCCTGGGCAGTGCCTTGGCAGCGCCTGGGCAGTGCCTTGGCAGTGCCTTGGCAGCGCCTTGTCAGTGCCTTAGCAGTGCCTTAGCAGTGCCTTGGCAGTGCATTGGCAGTGCCTTGGCAGCGCCTGGGCATTGCCTGGGCAGCGCCATGTCAGTGCGTTGCCGTGCCTTGGCAGTGCCTTCGCAGTGCCTTGGCAGCGCCTGGGCAGTGCCTTGGCAGCGCCTTCTCAGTGCCTTGGCAGTGCGTTGGCGTGCCTTGGCAGCGCCATGGCAAGTGCGTTGGCGTACCTTGGCAGCGCCATGGCAAGTGCCTTGGCAGTGCCTTAGCCGTGCCTTGCCAGTGCCTTGGCAAGGGCCTTGGTAAGTGCCTTGGCAAGCGCCTTGGCAGTGCCTTGGCCGTGCCTTGGCGTGCCTTGCCAGTGCCTTGGCCGTGCCTGGGCCACTGCCCTGGCAAGTAATTGGGCAGTGCCTTGGCAGCGCCTTGGCAGTGCCTTGGTAGCTCCTTGGCAATGCTTTGGCGTGTCTGGGCAGTGCCTTGCCTGTGCCTTGGCAGTGCCTTGGCGTGCCTTGGCGTGCCTTAGCGTGCATTGGCAGTGCCTTAGCGTGCCTTGCCTGGCCCTGGGCCAGTGCCATGGCAAGTGCTGGGCAGTGCTGGGCAGTGCCTTGTCAGTGCCTTGGCGTGCCTGGGCAGTGCCTGGGCAGTGCCTTGGCAGTGCCTGGGCAGTGCCTGGGCAGTGCCTGGGCAGTGCCTTGGCAGTGCCTTGGCAGTGCCTTGGCGTGGCTGGGCAGTGCCTTGGAGTGCCTTGGCAGTGCCTTGGGAGCGCCTTGGCAGTGCCTTGGGAGCGCCTTGGCAGTGTCGTGGCAGCGCCTGGGCAGTGCCTTGGCAGCGCCTGGGCAATGCCTTGGCGTGCCTGGGCAGTGCCTTGGCGTGCCTGGGCAGTGCCTTGGCAGTGCCTTGGCAGTGCCTTGGCGTGCCTTGGCAGTGCCTTGGCAGTGCCTTGGCGTGCCTTGGCAGTGCCTTGGCAGTGCCTTGGCGTGCCTTGGCAGTGCCTGGGCAGTGCCTTGGCAGTGCCTTGGCGTGGCTGGGCAGTGCCTTGGAGTGCCTTAGCAGTGCCTTGCCTGTGCCTTGGCAGCGCCTTGGCAGTGCCTTGGGAGCGCCTGGGCAGTGCCTTGGCAGCGCCTGGGCAGTGCCTTGGCATCGCCTTGGCAGTGCCTTGGCAGCGCCTGGGCAGTGCCTTCGCAGTGCCTTGGCAGCGCCTGGGCAGTGCCTTCGCAGTGCCTTGGCAGCGCCTGGGCAGTGCCTTGGCGTGCCTGGGCAGTGCCTTGGCAGCACCTTGGCAGTGCCTTGGCAGTGCCTTGTCAGCGCCTTGGCAGTGCCTTGGCAGTGCCTTGGCAGCGCCTTGGCAGCGCCTTGGCAGCGCCTTGGCAGCGCCTTGGCAGTGCCTTGGCAGCGCCTTGGCAGCGCCTGGGCAGTGCCTTGGCAGTGCCTTGTCAGCGCCTGGGCAGTGCCTTGGCAGCGCCTGGGCAGTGCCTTGGCAGCGCCTGGGCAGTGCCTTGGCTGTGCCTTGGCGTGCCTGGGCAGTGCCTTGGCAGTGCCTGGGCAGTGCCTTGGCAGTGCCTTAGCAGTGCCTTGGCGTGGCTGGGCAGTGCCTTGGAGTGCCTTGCCTGTGCCTTAGCAGCGCCTTGGCAGTGCCTTGGGAGCGCCTTGGCAGTGCCGTGGCAGCGCCTGGGCCGTGCCTTGGCAGCGCCTGGGCAGTGCCTTGGCGTGCCTTGGCAGTGCCTTGGCAGCGCCTGGGCAGTGCCTTGGCGTGCCTGGGCAGTGCCTTGGCAGTGCCTGGGCAGTGCCTTGGCGTGCCTTGGCAGTGCCTGGGCAGTGCCTTGGCGTGCCTTGGCAGTGCCTTGGCAGTGCCTGGGCAGTGCCTGGGCAGTGCCTTGGCGTGGCTGGGCAGTGCCTTGGAGTGCCTTGGCGTGGCTGGGCAGTGCCTTGGAGTGCCTTGGTAGTGCCTTGCCTGTGCCTTGGCAGCGCCTTGGCAGTGCCTTGGGAGCGCCTGGGCAGTGCCTTGGCAGCGCCTGGGCAGTGCCTTGGCAGCGCCTGGGCAGTGCCTTGGCAGTGCCTGGGCAGCGCCTGGGCAGTGCCTGGGCAGCGCCTGGGCAGTGCCTTGGCGTGCCTGGGCAGTGCCTTGGCAGCGCCTGGGCAGTGCCTTGGCAGTGCCTTGTCAGCGCCTTGGCAGCGCCTTGGCAGTGCCTTGGCAGCGCATGGGCAGTGCCTTGGCTGTGCCTGGGCGTGCCTGGGCAGTGCCTTGGCAGTGCCTTGGCGTGCCTGGGCAGTGCCTTGGCAGTGCCTTGGCGTGCCTGGGCAGTGCCTTGGCAGTGCCTTGGCGTGGCTGGGCAGTGCCTTGGAGTGCCTTGGCAGTGCCTTGCCTGTGCCTTGGCAGCGCCTTGGCAGCGCCTTGGCAGCGCCTTGGCAGCGCCTTGGCAGCGCCTTGGCATTGCCTTGTGAGCACCTTGGCAGCGCCTAGGCAGTGCCTGGGCAGTGCCTTGGCAGCGCCTGGGCAGTGCCTTGGCAGCGCCTGGGCAGTGCCTTGGCAAACCTGGGCAGTGCCTTGGCAGCGCCTTGGCAGTGCCTTGGCAGCGCCTGGGCAGTGCCTTGGCAGCGCCTGGGCAGTGCCTTGGCAACGCCTGGGCAGCGCCTGGGCAGTGCCTTGGCAGCGCCTTGGCAGCGCCTGGGCAGTGCCTTGGCAGCGCCTTGGAAGTGCCTTGGCAGTGCCTTGGCGTGCCTTGGCGTGCCTTGCCAGTGCCTTCACCGTGCCATCACCGTGCCTTCACCGTGCCTTCACCGTGCCGTCACCGTGCCTTCACCTTGCCTTCACCGTGCCGTGCCTTGGCAAGAAGGTTCATGGGAATGGCCCTGGCAAGTGCCTTGGCACTGGCAAGGCATGGTGAATGCACTGGGCAAGGCACGGTGAATGCACTGGGCAAGGCCCGCAATCGCAGTGTGCATTCACCGTGCATTCTGCGTGCTTTCACCGTGCCTTCCCCAGTGCTTGGGCAACTTTGCCTTGGCAAGACCCGTGAACGCGCACAATTTTCTCGTTTTAGCCAATTTCTTGGATTTGCTCCGACTCGTTTGTGGGGAAACAATGTTAGAAGGCTTCAAAATGTTGATTCCTTCGATTTGGTTATTTTTTCTAATTTTCGTAATTTCTCGACTTTTTAATTACGAAAGAAATAGGAAAAATATAAATTCTTGAGATAATCGCGTGAAACTTTATGGATATGTTCTTGTTATTATTCTTGAAGTCCACACAAAGTTTGAAGCGATTCGGAGTTCGTTTGCCTTAGTTTCAAGGCATTGGAAAAAAACGGTGTGAGTTCAAACACCCCCTATGTCTACTCCTTCCAAGGCAGATTTGTTAAATAAAGCTCTTTAGGGGGGGAAGTAGCCAGCCCCCCTCGCCCACCCGTCCCTCCTGTCCCTGGCTTGTAGCTTCTCACACGTTGCTGCATGCATGCTGTTGACGCTGTAAAGCGTTGGGTGGGCTCTTGGCTAAAGTGGGATTGACGGAAAATTTGGTGGTCGGTAAAATGACGGAATTGCCCCTACGAGTGAAAAATAGCCCCTATTGCCCCTCGGTCATGTATAGTCCATGGGTTGTTCTGAATGTGGAATCGGCTTGTACGGGACACAAAATCAGATCTTCCCACTTAGAACTTGTTGGAAACGTTGATGGATGTTCGGACGGCCACACTACCTATTGGGTTATTGGTGTTGGATGAATGCTTTACTTGCGGATGGGTTGCTTGTAGTGGTGGGG